>CM037019.1:17788850-18372518 GCA_020875875.1 Dioscorea alata
TTTTTTAGACAATTTGATAGTTCTTTAATTTTTCCAACTTTTGATGTTTTATTTTTTTTTTTTTTTTAAGTTACTGAAAAAGTTAAAATTTAGAGAATTAATTGTCATTCAAGGCATTTTTATGTATGATATTTACAAATATTAAAATATTTTAGCATGACATGAGCCATTCACTTGAGACATTGAGACATGAACAATTAATCATCTATAACAAATTAAGCATAACGTTTTAGAAAAGCAAAGTACATCTGTCCTAAGTAAAAAAAAGAAAAAAACTAAAACTCTAATTCTCTTCTGATTTAGACCTTGAAGAGTCCCCTAAACATAAATGTTTCAGTGATTTTGTTATGCTTTTTTTTTTTTTGTTGGATCAAAAAATTTAACCTGTCAAATCATTTAAATTTAGGAGTTTCCACCAAAAAGCAAATAGAAAAAGGCAATTTATCAGAATGACTATTCAATCTCTACTTAACACGGACATGATCAACGTCACCCCACCTCATCTTATCATATCATCATTATATCATTGATCAAGTCTCTTCCATGTCCACATCAACAGTATATATAATTTTTTATTTCAATATTATTTATGATTTTTTAGACAATTTATGAGTTCTTTAATTTTTCTAAATATTGACCAAGTTATTTTTCAGTGTTGATAAAAACGAGAACCATCTGTCATGCTCATTTATCATGCAGTTTCATATGTTCAACCCTTTCTTTTTTTATTTTCATTTACACAAAGGTGATAATTCAAAATTTAGACAGAAATGGAGTTGAAAAATGACAATTCAGCTTAAAATTATGAGACGGTACGTTGCATCTTTAGACAAGTTACTATCAGTGGTATCGTCGGCAAAAGAAATTTATTTATTCTTTTTCAATTTGAAAATTATGATCAGTTAATTAATAAGAGATTAAAAATAAATATTATAAGGTTAGTTATATGATTGATGATATGAATAGTGGTAAAATTATTTATTTTTAATAAACTTTGGAATTTAACAGATTGTTATATATTATTAAATTAAAAATATATAGAGAAAGAGTTACCATTAAAATGATCAAGTGTTAATTGATATATGGTAAATACCATATTGAAATAATATTGCGAACTTCAAATGACTTGAGATTTGGATTATGTCAATTGTTATTAATAAATTTATTCTGAATATGTAAAAATTAAATGTTAGCATTAATATGTAAAAATAATAAACAAATTTATAATATATTTAAATCTAAATGTGTCATAAGAGTGTAAAAAAAAAAATCGACATAATTAGGAAACAAATATTTTCTTGTTACAAATAGATCATAAAAAAAACATAGTAGGCAAATATACACAATATCTTTTTTATAAAAAAATTATATTTAAAATACAATTAGACCCAACATAACACATTAATTAAAAATAATTTTTGAAATTATGATCTATTTATGAAAAAAATTTAAGATTATTTTTTCTAAATAAGTGTTTTTTTCAACGAAAATATATAATATAATGCAATTTTAAAGGTATATTATTCAGAACAAATAACTGTAACCGGCTTTTTTATCTCTAAAAAATACTTCTGATCTATCAAAAGGAAAAGAAGATGGATTAGAATAAAGCAAAATATTAAAATACCATAAATCAGAATATTTCAATAAATCCTTCTCATTATATATATATTGGACTCATATTTATATAAATTTTCTATTAATAATATTATTAAATGCATTGACTCCCATGAAGGAGGTATAGAGTTCGATTCGCTCTCCATATATATATATATATATATATATATGTGGTTTGAAGCATATATGTACTTAGGTGGTTTGCCCATATTATAAAAATAATAATAATAAAATTAAATAAAATAATATTATCAAATGTATATTATTTCGAATATATAATTATGATAATGTTACAGTGACAAATCACCTCACTTATATCGATGGTTGTGTAAAGGAGTTGATTCTTATCACCTCTCACTCCAAAGAGAGAGTACTTTCTTTCGATTGTGAGGGTGATGATGCACCACAAATTTAACAACTCATAAAGAGATAATTGTATAAAAAAATTGATAAAAATATAGGTGGAAGCCCGTGAACTTTACTGCTTTACTCTATTAACTCAAGCAACCTATAATAATTATCATACTTTTACCATAAGCAACCCTTACATCACATAAGGAAATGATGCATTTTAATGCTTCTGTTATTTTTTATGTTAATTATATTTTATTTTTATTAAAAACCAAATCAGTTAAACCAACATGATCAAGATATATCTTATATCTTGGATAATACACAAACTATGGATTCTTATTAAGTTATAGCTATTTATGTTCCAACACAGAATGTAAAGAACTAGCTTAAACCACTATTATTTTTGCAAAGATTTTTCTATCTCAGATCCTGATATTTTTGAACAACAACTGAAAAAATAAATCATAATAAGAGTCTGTCCTTCTCTCATAGTTAATTGTTATTTCTTTTGATTATAATTTGGTGATTTTAATTGAGATAAATCAGCTTATGTGAGACTTATGAGGATATCAAAAAGCCCTTTATGATTTATGAATTAATGGTATTCATTTGATATGCATACATACCAAATTAATCATAAAGTACTTTACCTGAAATTATATAAGGATGCGGTTCAAGGAGTTGCATATAATTAATAGTGAATATGAACTTTGAGGATCATATGGGATGCATGCATAGCATGGCAAAAATCATAAACCACATGTATAAGTGGTGCAACTGTTTTCCTCTCTTTTTTCCTCCCATGCAAAAATGGAAAAAGATGATGATAGAGATAGGATAGTTCAAAGCCTACTTTAAGTTAGAACAGAGATATGATATTGTAGTGAAAGAAATAAGGTAGTTCAAATCCTAAATTTTGTTTGGAATATAATCATTTCTAATATTAGAATTGTGCCCATTGAAATCCCCTTTTTTTTTTTATTAAAAGAATAAGGACAGTTAATTTAGTGGCAACATGCCAAATATTTTTTTCAAAAAAAAAAAAAAAACATGCGAAATATTTTAACATGTTATTTTTGTTAAAAAAAAAAATCATTGAAGGTTAAAACTAAAAGGGGGAAAAAAATAACATTCCATGAATATTAGTTATGAGTCTTACTTGCAAAATATATAGGACAAATATAATTCTTTTTCTTTAATTGGTTAAATTAACATAATAAAATGGATAAGCATATGCTATGGTTAGTTCTGTTAGTATGATAATTCCCATTGACAATTAAATTAATAAAATCATTAAAAAATTTTACCAAGTCACTTATGGCAATTTTATGTAAATGGTAACAGAAAAAATAGTGTTGTGATGGTTACCAAACTTCTCTCTCAAGACGATCATGTATTTTCACATATTTTTTTTATAAATGCAATATGTAATAAGTGCATGTATAGTCAAGTAATTTGATTGTCTAGCCAATGCGCTCTCATCAGGTGATACAAGGCTCGAGCTGCAATCTGCACCCACAATCAGGAACCATTATCACCACTGTGTATGGGATTTAACTCAAGGTTCTTAAATCTTTATACGAATATCTTATGCATTGATCCAATACTATGAACCTTTGGCCTATTTTTCAATTCTTAATATAAAACAAGCCATCATTAAAATTAAATAAATGAGTAGATGGGCAAACAAATGAAAGCAAATATATCAATAAAATTCTCTCCTTATCATTCCATCCTTTTCCGTTCTTTTTAATTTTTCCTAACTTTTTCCTCCCTAATGACTTATTAAACAAATATAGTGTCCTATATATCATCCAAAAAGCACAAACCTTCAATGCCAAGAGATAAGATTTGCTTTTAAAACATTTTTAACCTAATTAATTAAAGTTGATTAATTATAACAAATATTATTCCCTAATTATGAAATGACTTCATCCTGTAACTTATGTATTTCCAAAGATAAGCATCAATAAAAGCCAACTTTTTATGGTTCATCTCATCCAAAATAGGTAGCCAATTAGTGTTTTCTTTCTTTGTTCCACTATAATTATCAGAATGGTTTTACAAGCATCTTCCCTTTCAGGAAAACAGATAGTTTAATTTTTTAGAAGAAGATACATACTTAAAATAATTAATGAAAATAATAATTAAGCTAATTAAAGTGGAATAGGTTGTCATGCATGAACTGTTTATCTTCTTTGAAGAACTTGGTAAGAAACCAGCACCATCTTGCAGAAACCATGAGCTGGTTTTATTCTTTTCGGTCCGGGAATATCATGTTCCATGGTAAGCAACTGCGATAAGTTCGAATACTCGGCATCGTTAAGAAGATCAGACAACGAAAAAGACTTATCCACGTTCACTAATCCTGATGAGTAGAAATCCTCCACTGTGCTTGTCTCTTCTTGATCTTTATCCAACCCTAACCCTAATTGTGGTGCAACAGGAGGAGTACTATGGTTAACAGTATTCTTTTTATAGATCCTGCAAAGCACCCAGTCATCTAACTGCAAGACAGAAGATATAAAATAGTCACTTTTGTTACGATACAAACTATATATAATAATGATGTGAATATCTAAAGAAATACTTACTCGCATCGAAGATTCTTTCGGCTTAACGTATTTTAACTTGTGTTGTTGTGTTTGAGAGTCAGTAAGACGATACTCATGCATTATCCAACAAGTCTTTTGTCCTTTGGGAGGCTTTCCTCTGTAGAAGACTAAGGCTTTCTTGACTCCTATGTTTTTCTTGTTTGTGTTTGAGTGGATTTGTTTGTCGGTACCGGTGGCTTTCCAGTAGCCGGAGATGGCAGCTCTGTTTGGCCGGACACCGTTGGGGTATTTCCGGTCTCTTGGGGTGAAGAAATACCATTCTTTATCGCCGAAAACAGCTTTGGCTGATCAAGAATTTGGGAAAATATATAAGTTGAAAGTGAGAGTTTTGTGAATTGAATTAGGTGTTAGATTATTTGATGGTTTACCAGGGAGATCCCATGGATCAAATTTGTAGATGTCTACTTCTGCTATGATTGAGACTGGCAAGGGAAGTGATGAAGCTCTTTTGCTGAGGTAGTGAACTATGAGTTCTTCATCTGTTGGGAAGAACCTGAAACCTGGAGGAAGAGATGGGCTTGTCATTCTTTATAATCAATAAGATGTGAAGATGATGATGATGATGATGATGATGATGAAGAAGAAGAAGAAGAAGAAGAAGAAGAAGAAGAAGAAGAAGAAGAAGAAGAAGAAGAGGACTTGAAAATTTGGGAGGAGAAGAAGAGAGGTGGTTTTATTGAGGGAGAGATTTTGTCTTGTAGTGAGGATAGGAAAGGAATTAGAAGATTGATTGAGAGCATGAATGTAAAGACAATTTAGATTTATTGGATTTTGAATTAACGAGGTCAAATTTTTGGGAAAATTATAATAAAAGAAAATTTGTGGTTTGATAGAAATGAAAAAGGCTCTACTGTGTTTTTTTTTTTTTTTTTTTTCATTTGCAAGATTTGTGTTTTATTCAGTTAATAAAAAATAAAAATTTGTTAGCAGTGTTAATTAATTCATAATTATGTGGTAAGGCAATTTTGTCAATTCACTACAAGCTTTAATTCCCCATTTTTCTAGTTAGTACAACCTCATTTAGGTATGAATTTGGTAAAGTTGCCTTATTGCATAAATAAAACATATTTCATAAACAAAAAAAATTAAAAACATATGCTCTTTTTACAACTTTATAAAATCACAAGGTTTTTTTTAAATTTTATTTAATTTTTAAAATGATTAAAATATATTTTGAATTTTAGTTTTCATTTTATTAGCCATGTTTTTATGTGGATTAAGTAATAATTAGGTTTGGAAATTAGTGTTTTAGCTCAATATGTATTAATTAATTTTTGACTTGGTGAGAAGGGAAGTATGGTCACCAACTCTGCATTGTGCAAATGATATAAAAATACTTTTTTAAATTGATTAAAAATTTATATATATATACATGGTAAAACATCATTTACGGATGTCCATAGATAAGAAATCTATGGATGTCCAAGTATCACCGTTGAATCAATCACTATCCAATGCCAGACATTGAAATCTGTGTTGTACTGTTTCAAACAGTAATTACTGTATTTGTTAGTATATTAACTATTGTTCATCAATGTTGCTCATTGGATTGAGATCTTATCTATGGATGTCCATGAATGGTCCTCTATATATATTCCACGCAAAAAAAAAATAAATAAATAAATATATATATATATATATATATATATATATAAATAATTCACTTGTATTTTGGGCTATTTTCCAATTTATTGTGATATTGTTAGGTGTGGAAGAAATTAGCCACATTTATTTTTTTTTTCTTTCAATAAATAGATCTGTATATATAAATTCTAACAAGTATTTTCGTTATATATATATATATATATATATAATTGATACATAAGATTATTTATGAGTTTCATATATATGAATCTATGCAAGTGTATTAGTTTATGAGATTCTCAAAAAGCTTCTAGAGAAAGTTTTATCAATATATTGGAAAAAAAAAATTAATAAAGAAATATCATTTTGTAAATAGGTTATATATAGATGCTTTTGTTAATCTAAATTAATACATATACCAAACGTATCTTTTGGCGCATTTTGTGTGAAAGAAACAACCTTAATTTTATAATCCTTTTAAAACCGACAGATCTAAATACATAAAAAATAATAATTTTGATGATATATATTAATTAATAACTTCACATGCCAAAATATTCATGTGATGCGTGTTTCATCATTAAATTATTTTAAAAGACAGTTATATTAAAATTTTAGAAAAATAATAGTGAAAATGGTTTAACATATGAAATAAAAAAAAATTCAATTCTAAAATGATATAAAAGAATGAAACAACCTTTTATTTTTTTATAATTAAGAATTAATAATAATGATTATCTATTGGCATGTTTGGTGTGAAAAAAACAACCGTATCTTTAGAATTTTTTATAATAAAACAGAATATAAATATCAAAATGGTTACTACTCTTCTATGCATTCACATGACAATTACTTGATATTAAAAAAATATTCAAAAAGGTTATATATAATACATCATTTTTAAGAGAAGAGCAGGAACCTTACTATACAAACTAGTTGTTTCCTAATTCCTAATCCTTCTATAGTAAAAAAAAAATTATTTTATATCTTTTTAAGATCCTTTTATAATTTTAGGGTTTGTATTCTACATAAATATTTGTAATCTGCCATTTAAGTAAAGAATACAATTTTCCCAAATTTCTCTTTTCAATTGAGCCATGTATCTCATGTGTCACTTACAATAATATTAGATAAATTATGCAATTTTTATAAGAACTTTTCAAAATAATTGGATGTTAATGTTACACATTATACTAAAAATGAGTAATTTTTGGCATTAGTGTATATTTTTTTTAAAATTATGTACTAATTTTTGAAGATCTTGTATTATCCAATTTATTCTATTTTTATTTTTAAATATTTTTCATATTTATTAGCATTTCTTTTGTGCATATATAAATGCTTTGCTTCACATTAATTCTTTAGTTTTTTTTAATTGTTAATAGTTATATTTGACGAGGGCATAATTTTTTCCTAAAACACTTATTTATATATTTATTTTTTTTATAAAGTAAGAATTTTTAGGGAAAACATGATTTTTTTAGGATGCTTTTCAAAAAGCAAAAGCACTAATTTTTTTTGTTTTTCTTGAAAAACATGATTTTTTTAACTAAAAACATGATTGTCTGAAAATGGTTTAAAAAAAGCAAAAGGACAGAAAGAAAAATGTTTTGTTTTGTTTTGTTTTTTTGTTTTTCAAAAACACAGTTATAGTGTTTCTTTAAAGGAATGTATGATTCTCTGTAAATATTTTAAAAAGAAAACAAAAAGCATGAAAATTTATTTTATTATATGTTTTAAAAACACATGTCAGGTTAAATTTTAGGAAAACAAAATTATCTGTAAATGTTTTTTTTTTTAAATCACAACAGAGATGTTTTGGGTTTTTTTTTTTAAAGAGATACAATTAAAGTGGTGAGAAAACACTTGGGTAAATGTGCTTTTACTAAACTACCATTTATACAATTTTATTACCCTTTTTTTTTCACGTGTTGGATTTTTTTTATTGAAACTGTTGCAATTTATCAGACTTTTATATGAATTGAAGAGTATGAACTATATTTTCTATATAAGATTCACGTAATATATCAAAATTTTATAAGGGGAATTTTTAAAGAAAATTGATAAATATGAACAAATTACATGTCAGTGACGAGCACTCATGAAGTGCTGAGATCTACCATACATATATTCTCCACTTGCTCGAATTAGAACTCGAATCAACCTTTTCAGTGAAATGAATATTTTATAAAAAAAATTTAGTGTCAACAAACTAAATAATAGTTGACAGAAATTTAAAAATATGGAGTACGGATGAATTGATAAATTTAAAAAATATATAAAATTCTACGTAAAACTAATAATTTAAAAATATAATCCAATAGAACAAAACATTCTCTTAAATCATTAATATATATCCATATAAAGTCTCTAGAGCTTGAAATAATACATGAAATTTGCTAATTAATTATGGAGCTTAAAATATCATATTTAATATAATTTAAATTCAAGATATTCTATATTTTACTTCAAAATCCTACTCATAGAGACGTGTAAATTCCCTTGTAATTTTCATCCCCACTAAACTCAATCCAACCATAAGTTATGAGGTATACATGAAATATTTCAATTTTTCCCCATTTACTAAAGATTATTAATATTATCATTATCAATAATTGCAAAAAGAAAAGTCATGAGAGTGAATGAACGATGAATATAGATATATATCACCTTCATATATAGTCCCCATGCATTGCATGTTAATGCATGCATGTTCCACCAGTACAATTAAGATGATCTCTATCTATTGTCACCTCTCTTTGTCATTCCTAAATATATTTTTCAAACGTTAGTATTATACACATATTGAGGTATTTTTAGCTATGTACGATGTTTGTGGAGGATGGTGGAGACGAGGTCAAGATCATTGGTAGCAAAAATGATTTGTGCTTTAAGAGAACTTTGTTTAACTTATTAAAAGAAGAAATTAAATATATAAAAATATTGATGATTTAGTGTGTATTTCTATAATTTTTTTTTATGTCAATATTCTTTGGTTAAGTGTTTCTTCTAAAACTTCTCTAGTGCATGTCATGTATGATGGACAGATGTTCATATGTTGCTTGTAGGACTTGTCTCTCTTCTCATGTAAAATAAATAAATAAATATTAAATATAATAAAATACATAAAAATGTTTTATCTTATTAATTGTGACCGTTTCATTTAATTAAAAATATTAAACATAAAACTAAAGAGAAATATTAAGCATAAAACCTTTTTCAAATATTAGTCTACTTTAATATTTATTACATTTGTGGAGTAGATGTAGTAATTCAATAGTGTTATTTAACCAATGAAAAAAATATTTAATTTATATAAATCTTTATAATCTAGATTTTTTTTATAAGGTCAATAAACCACTGCAACAAAAGTACTCACATAGGGAGATCTCCTGAGGTGTGTTATTCCATAGACGATTATGATCAACTATCACAGGCTCTTATCCTTTATATTGTAAGAAAGTCTTAAAGATTTTATATAATATTGACAAAAAAAATTATTGAAGAAACATTATTTTGAAATATAGGGTTAAATGCCTAGGAGGTCACTTACCTTTGTCTTTGTTTCATTTCGGTTACTGATCTTTAATTTACATCAAAACAGTTACTCACTTTTGATTTTGTATCAACGGAGTTACCCGCGGGTAACCAGATTCAAATCACAAGTGGTCTTATCATGCCTATGCACCATTTTTCCATAAAAAAAAAACATGTAAATATGGAAGGATGGTGCATGGACATGATTAGACCACTTGTGATTTGAATCTGGTTACTCACGGGTGACTCCGTTGATACAAAATAAAAAATGAGTAACTGTTTTGATGTAAATTAAAATTCGATAACCGAAATGAAACAAAAGCAAAGGTAAGTGACCTCCTGAGCATTTAGCCCATGATTCCTTACTAGTGATAGTAGTCCTACTGCAAAAGCCGTGTTGTGGGCATTCAAATGTCCCAACTTTAAGTCTCATTAGATGCATATGGTAATGACAAGTGCTCAGTATAGGTGTGAGTTAGCTTGCAACCCAAAATCATGCATTGTTGGGGGAGAGTGTGTTGGGGTTTTTAATGAAAAGAAAGGAGATAAAAGAATAATAAAAATATAATGATCAATCTCCCTTAAATTTTATTGAGTTCTCACTTGCTTAAATAAGCCATACAAAGCAACCGAAAATCTATAAAATCTAAACTAACAAAACAAACCCAATCAAGAAATTAACAAGATTTTAACTAACTTTGAATTATTCTCAACATACTCCCTTAATTCAAAGTTTCTAATAAATAAATAAATAATAATTAAGATTTTGTAGAGCACTTCTCTCTAAATGAGAAATTTTGTGGAGCACGTCTCTCCAAACTACTAACTCCATGGAGCACTTCTCTCCAAGCTTCTTAATATTTGTGAAGCACCTCTCTTCACTACCTGATGCCTAGTTGATGCACTTCTCACCAACTAATTAAAAATAATAATAATTTTCTCTTTGGCTTCTTCCTCGGCATGACCCCTCATTTGATTTAGTGTTGGATTGTCTCCCAAAGTTTGTATGCTCCTCTCATCTTCAACTGATTGCCACAAACCAAGCCCCTTCAAATAAGCTTTCATTTTGATGGCCCAAACTTGATAATTTTCGCCATTGAAAACTGGAGGTGAAAGAGACGCATTGGTAGTAGCCATGTTGATCATTCACAGGTCCTTTAGATCTAATAGCTCGGATACCAATTGTTGGGGTTTTTAATGAAAAGAAAGGAGATAAAAGAATAATAAAAATATAATGATCAATCTCCCTTAAATTTTATTGAGTTCTCACTTGCTTAAATAAGCCATACAAAGCAACCGAAAATCTATAAAATCTAAACTAACAAAACAAACCCAATCAAGAAATTAACAAGATTTTAACTAACTTTGAATTATTCTCAACAGAGTGCACAAGTAAGACAATCAATTTTCTAACTGTGTACACACCCCCTAACTAACTGTACTTTCTCCCATTTGTGAAAAAAAATATATTTTTATTAAAAAAGCACTGAACCTTTCTTTTCTTTCGCGCGTGTACATTGTTCATCCAGATAATCATAATAATATTAATAAAAAGAGAGTTTCAAAATAAGAAGAAAAGAAAGAAAATAAATAAATAAATAATTTTGTTGGTGTAAATGTGAACAAAAGCAAACTCATTTGACTTTTGAATTTAATTATTTGTTAGAAATCAATGCACGCAAAACCAAACTAAAAAGTTGAAAAGAAAACAAGTTTTAAACCTTATCATCATCATCATCATCATCCAATCTTAGTCCTCTTTTACAATGATTCCAATGGGTAGATGCTCATCAATCCCTTAAAATAAATAAATAAATAGGTATATATTTTGGAATTCAATGCAAACAAGCTATATTTGTACTCCTTGACTTTTTCTTCTTGTTCTTCATTTAGACTTTTTGACCTCAATTCATGTTCACTTTAATATAATTATCCACACGTGCGGCTCCATGCCCAACTTATTCTAGGTTGGCTGCCAACCTTCTTCTTGTGGTATTAATTTCTCTTCAAAGTCATGCATGAACTTTATCATGAAAACAAGATTTTTATTAGTTTAAAATTTTTATTTTATAAAAATAGATAAACCATATGATAGGTACAAAATATATTATATTCAAAAAATAGAATGAAAATTATATAGTAAGGAAAAAGATTTCAGGTCATTTAGTGAAGAATGGCTTAATAAAACACTTACATTCCAAATAAACAATCAAAAATATTAACAGTTATAAGTATTTGTCGTCAAAATTGGGAGTTATATTAGTCATGATTTGTTTTAACATATTTTTTTTATTTAGACAAATCAAATCTTTACCTTTTAATAGAGAAACTTGCTTATATACCCACCATAAAGGCTAATAATTATTAATATAACTTCCTTATATACCTTAATAAAATTTTTATGATTTGCTTATAAGCTATAGTCAATTGTGAATATATATATATATATATATATATATATATATATATATATATATATATATATATATATATATATATATATATATATATATTGATATTTTCGTTATCCAAAATAAATGAAGAGAAGAGAATAGTAAATAAGGACAAAAAAAAAGTATATAAATAAGAATGATTTGTTGAGACATAAAAAAATTATTATTATTATAAAGTTAAACAAGTAATTATTTTTCTATACAAGGATATATAAGTAAAAATTTTGTTATAATATTCTAATAGGCTTGCAAAACAATGGGAGAAGAAAGCTGCAAAGAACATTGAAAGTCAAGTACTATGTGAAAAACTTTTATTTTTAAACAATTTTCAACTTAAACGGCTTGAAATTATCAAATTGGTGAAGGATATTTTTGTTTAATTCAACCATAAGAATGGTTGGAATTTGGAAGTGGTAGCTTAGTTAATTATTAGATAGTCTAATTATGAAACCTTTGTTTCAAATGTTTGTTTATTAGGTCATCTAAAAATCACACGAATGGGTTTATATTAAATATTCATTTACGTACCAACTAAAAGATCGTAAAAAATACATAAATTGAGCCACCTTGTAAGAAGTTAAGCAAGTGACGAAGCAAATGACAATTAATGTTTGCTCAACAACCAACACCAATGTTCACAAAGATTTATTTATTTATTAATGTTTTTTAAAGTATATTATGTGATGTAGCATTGGATCTTCATGAAGTGAAAACTTGAATTCAACCAGAATTTTTGGAAAAAAATTTTTGTTTGATTTTTATCATAGAACTTTTGAGTTTAATTATAACTTATTTATTTAAACAAGTGCTTAATTATGTTGTTTTAACATGTGCTTTAAGTAGGCTAAATAAATTGTAAGATTGCGGTCCACCTCATCCGCTCGCTATTAATACATAAGTAACCAAAGTGAATATAATTTAAAAAAAATAATATAAAAAAGTAAAAAGGTCTCTTTTCATATTATGCATATGTGCTTGAGAGAAATTTCGGCCATATAATTCTCTCAACAAGCCCTACACATCAACAAGTCCTACACATCTATTGTTACGATTTTCTTATATATTTTTTTTATTACTGAACCCTCTTTAAATCCACTCTCTTTGAAATTGTAAAAAAATTATATTGTAGATTCACCTGTACAGTAATAATGGTGTTGATCATTTATGTGTCCTGATAAAACTTTATATTTCTAATATTTTCATAGTGAAAATTGTTTATCTAGATGGAGTTAAGTGATTTTTATCAGTTTCATTATTGTTGATGGTTGATATTATTACTTGATTGATTTATTAGATCTAATTTAGCATTACATGAGACGGAATAAATTAACCATGATCATTTAATTCTGATATTGATGTTATCTACACTTGCCATGTCTATCCCCTTCCCAAAATTAAAAATTCTGAAATTTATTTAAGCAAATGCTTTCGTCTCTTGACATGCATTTAAAGTAGGCTAAGTACATTTTCATGCAATAAGAGCTTTTTTGGATTCTTTCTCATATAAAGACGGCTAACTTTTTTGTTCTTGAAATTGATTCCAATAGAAAACCTTTAAACCTAAGAAAAGTTCACCAAGAATTTATCTTTTTTTATTCCATTGATTGAACCTTTATTCTGATGCCTTTATATTGCGCATGCAAAAACCATTCCAAGATCTTTAATTTGCTTTTGAAAGATGAACTTCAATGAATAAGTTGGAGTCTTGGAACTTTTTCTTATGCTAAAGTTTAGCTTTAATTCTTTTGCCTTTTTAGGGGCCTTGAAAGGAACTTAAAGACTAAAAACTTTTAGAATCATAGAGTGAAAAAAACAAAAAAGAGAGAACTTTCTTAAGAAATCTACACTGTATGGTACATGATATGCATTCATCTATTGTGCTTTTTTAATTAATTTTTATTCTTAATATTTTATTTATTTTCAATACTTTTCAAATGTTAAACAAAATCTCTATACTTCGTCTTATTTATTTATTTTTAACTTTGTGTTTTCAAAATATTTAATATGATTGTTATTTGATACCTTGTTATTTTATCTATTTTCTCAATCAGGATGGGACAAGATATTGGATTTTACCATCACATTTAAAAATATTTAAAATAATTAAATATTTTGAATTATATCAAATGGTAAGTATAATAAACATTTTGAGAGTATAAAAATAAAAATTAATATTATAGTACATATAAATATAATTTTTTTTTGTATTTACATAAACAGACTTAAATTTAGTATTGACTGGATGTAAATGCAAACTATTTTAATCATCTTTTTTCCTTCAATTTTGCTTTGGTGCATAAGTCATCAAAATTAGCCGTGTAAATCACAACGTTGATAATAATTAGGAACATATAATAAGGGCAAATTCAATTTTGAATATATATACATTTCATACACATAAAATGATTTTTTTGGTACAAAATAAGATAAAAATAGCATTTTATACTTTCTTCTAAAAAAAACATTGATAAGCTATTGTATTGCCATTTTCATCGATTATCTACTGCTTTGGTACAAACCCATCTATTGAAAAAAAGAAAAGAACAATTGATTCAAATGACCTATATATATATATATATATATATATATATATATAATTTAAAAAAATTTTACTTTAAAAAATTTTTACTTTTGTTATTGTTGGATTAAGTTATTTTTCCCGTAAATTAGGTCTAAATATTGTTAAGGACAAATTTTCACCTGATATAGAAAGAGGGTTAAGAGAAGATCCCTTTAACAAAGGGATGGCCGGGGAGGTGCGTCTAGAGGTGGGCACGGGCCGGTTAACCGGCCCAGCGGGCCCGACCCGCCGGGTTGCGGTTCACAGGACCCCCGACCCGGACCCGGCCCGGCATGGGTCTAGAACCCGTCGGGCCGGGTTGACCCGTCAGGCCCGGCGAGTCCGGGTCACAGGAGGCCGGGCCCGGAACCGGCCCGGCTTCACTGTTGACCCGGCGGGCCGAGCCGGTTGGCCGGCACAAGAATTAAAAAAATAAAAAAAATCAGAAAAATAAAAAATAATAATAAAATATTCAGAAATTAAAAAAATAGAAAAAAAAATTCAGAAAATTTAGAATAAAATAGAAAAAAATTCAAAAAATAAATTACATTAATTAACAAATATTTAGAAAATTTCAAAACACCTTAAATTAAAAAATAAATGGCTTGCACTTAATTCGTTTACTTATCGAATTAAGTTGCCTACGTATCCTTCTGGCGAGAGGAATCAAAGCCAACGTAGTTCTCTTATATTGTATAACTGTTGTCACCCACTTACCTATTCGTTATCATCTAGCTCTTGGTTGGACTCATTGGCTGTTGTCGCGCCAGGTGTGCTCATCATGTTATCTGTGTAGAAAAAATCACCGCCATCTGGACTTTGTCGTTCTGCTTCTTGTTGCCGAACTTGAGCACGCTTCCAATCATCCGTGCAAACTTGAATTTCAATATTTTGTGGGGTCAACTGCGAACGTGTCGTGTCCAACATGTTCCCACCGGCACTGAAGGTCTGTTCGCATGCTACTGTAGACATAGGGCACGCAAAAATATCCTTTACCATTAGTGAAAGTATAGGGTATGAGTTTCCACTACCTTGCCACCACTGTAGGATGTTGAAGGTCATGTCTGTGTTGATTTCTTCACAGAACCAGAATGTTGTGTTCAAGTACAAGTCGAGCTCTGTATACTGTGAACCCCTTGGCTTTTTCTTTGCTTGTCTCTGCCGGAATGATTCCCCTCCACTACTGCTTGATTGTCCTATTGGCTCTTGTGCAACCTGTGGGACTACATGGCTATATCTAATACAATAGCTATCATATAATTCAATAAGTTGATTCCTAGTACCAGCAACAATTTCATTAACATCCACAATGTTGTCTGGATCTGCTTCGTCATCTTGGGTATCCACTTCGCTCATGGGTAAGCTCATAGCAAACGGTTGGGAATCTTGTCCTCCATTGAACCCTAAAAATTTGTAATATGCTTCCAAATATGCTTGCAAACCCTCTAGCTTCTGCCTTGGATCAAGAACAAATGCAACTAAAGCAATCGGAGATATATCCTTGTAATAAAGCAACCATTTAATCCTCATAGGGATCAATGCCATAAACAATTGTGGATCAGATCTATACTTCCAAAACTGTTCAGCCACATCAACAACACCATATAAAAACAAATGGGAAGTAGGAAAATAAACTTGCGAAAACAAATTAGTACATGTGTCAAAAATCGAAAGAAAATCAATAATACGAGCAATAATCACCCATTGATACTCGTATAGATGGAAACCAACCAACGAATCATTAACAAAATTAGTCAACAATGTCCTATAGGGAAATGTTGCACTAAGAAGTCGATAAGTGGAGTTCCATCTTGTTTTTACATCTTTAGGGAATTTTTTAACCCTCATGTTGTGTGCTTTACAATAGCGAGCCCATTGTTTCATGAGGGTCATGTTTTTTCCCAAATAAGCTACGACTTCCCTAACAGGAAGTACGTATTCTTTAAGCTCCTGCAAACCAGTTTGGACACATAAGTTCAACACGTGACAAACGCATCTTATATGGAAATATTTGCCACCACATGAAGGCCTCAAAAAATCTTCTAGAGGTCTAATTGAGGCCGTATTAGCGGAGGCATTATCAAAAGAAATCAAAAAAATTTTGAACATTAAACCAAAATCTTCGATAACTCCACGAATAAGTCTATAAATATTTTCGGCAGTATGAGACTCGTTGAACACCCTAAAAGCAAGAACACGCTTTTGGATATTCCACTTGTCATCGACCCAATGCGCCGTAATACCCATAAAAGAATTTTCATGGAAAACATCGGTCCATACATCGGAACATAAAGAAATTGATGAATTAAAAATTCGAAAATACTCACAAAGTTGTTCTCTACCATTCTTATATTGTTTGAAAATTGTTCTTTGAATTGTCCTTCGTGAAACCTTCTTGCATGCCGGTTGCAATGTTTCATTAATGCATTCTTGCACTTGACACCGTTCAGCGAAGCTGAATGGCAAGCGCTCGACGGATATTGTCTCTGCAATTTTATCCCTGTATTTTGCTTGCGAGAATGTAAATAGTGATGAGTGAGAACCAATACCTTCGTCCGTAGTGAATCTAATTTGGGATTGTGATCGACTATGTCCAAGTTTGTCTGGGTGTTTCTTCTCCATGTGTTTGTTGAATGTGCCGTATCCTCCACCCTTACAATGCTTAAACTCCGAACCACAATAATTACATTTACCATATGTTACAATGCCATCATTATTATTACAAACTTTGGTAAAATGAATTTTAAAAATGTTAGACTTGAGGGCGGTTTCCGTGGAGTTGTTTGCTTGTCCGGTTTGTGATGGTGCATTAACTGGTACGTATTGTTGAAATGGACTCTCACTATCCTCAAATGGATTGCTCTCTTCAGTAGGTATGGGAGTGGAGACTGAACCAACAATGCTTTTTCCTCTAGAGCTTCCACCACGTGAAGCCATTTTTTCGATGTCTAAAAATACAAGTATTAATTTTGTGTAATTTATTTAAAAATACAAGTATTAATTTATTTAAAAATACAAGTTCACGAAAAATAAAATACATACAAAACAAGTGCATGATTTTTTGTGATATCAACTTCATACAAATTTTACAAAAAAAAAAAAAAAGTAGAGGCTCCACAAATAAATACTATCACAACAATTAAACTAAGGTATTTATGAAAAATAAAATACATACAAAACAATATTAATTTCATGCATTTCAAAAAAAAAAAAAAAACAAGTAGAGGCTCCACAAATAAATACTATCACAATAATTATGCTAATAATTTCATGAAAAATAAAATACATACAAAACAATATTAATGATGTTTTGTGATATCAACTTCATGCATTTAAAAAAAAAAATACAAGTAGAGGCTCCACAAATAAATACTATCACAACAATTAAACTAAGGTATTTATGAAAAATAAAATACATACAAAACAATATTAATTTCATGCATTTCAAAAAAAAAAAAAACAAGTAGAGGCTCCACAAATAAATACTATCACAATAATTATGCTAATAATTTCATGAAAAATAAAATACATACAAAACAATATTAATGATGTTTTGTGATATCAACTTCATGCATTTAAAAAAAAAAAATACAAGTAGAGGCTCCACAAATAAATACTATCACAACAATTAAACTAAGGTATTTATGCAAAATAAAATAATACAAAACAATATTAATGATGTTTTGTGATATCAACTTCATGCATTTAAAAAAAAAAAATACAAGTAGAGGCTCCACAAATAAATACTATCACAACAATTAAACTAAGGTATTTATGAAAAATAAAATACATACAAAACAATATTAATTTCATGCATTTCAAAAAAAAAAAAAAAAAAGTAGAGACTCCACAAATAAATACTATCACAATAATTATGCTAATAATTTCATGAAAAATAAAATACATACAAAACAATATTAATGATGTTTTGTGATATCAACTTCATGCATTTAAAAAATAAATAAATACAAGTAGAGGCTCCACAAATAAATACTATCACAACAATTAAACTAAGGTATTTATGAAAAATAAAATACATATATGTGAAAATAAATACGAATTTAAATATGAAATCATATATGTGAAAATAAATACGAATTTAATATTGAAAAATAAAATAAATAAAGGGAAAATTACTATTCACCCCTCGCGAATTGCAAAACTTCCCAGACAGCCCCTGCAAGTTTGTAATACCCCAGAAAGCCCTTCCGTTAGTGTTTGAATTCCTTTTTCCCCCCTGTCGTTCATTTGTACAAGGTTTATGCTGTGAAATACCGTGCGTGCCCTTGCAAATGGTGGGAAAAAAACCGCCCAGTCACATCATGTTAAACATTTTTTATTTGGCTTTTGTCAATCTTTTTTATCCCTGCTTGCGTTGATTTTTCTGAAATAAAGTTTGGAAGATTCATCGTTTGCATTCGTTTGAACTCCGCCGGTTGGCCGATAAGCTGAGATAAGGTGAGAATGTCTTCCTTTCCATCACTTTGATCATCCTTTAAGTGAGAGTACCAATTTATATTTATTTATATGCAGGTTTCAGGTTTTTAATGGAGAGTTTTTGTGCAATTGCAAGATACAACGGTGAGGGACGAGTGCTAGTGTTCACGGCACAGACTTCTTGGGATTCAATCTTAGCGGAGATATGTGACCGATGGGGTCTTGATGTTTCCCATGTTAGGGTGAAGTTTATCACACCCGATGGACATAAAACGATTTGTCCAATAGAAAATGAGGTTGACTTCCAGCGCATGTGTCATGTATACTCACTCTTCAAATGCGCTGCAGTCGATCTCGTTGTTGAGACAGATGATGTGCCATTGTCGCATCATAGTCAAAACGAATTCTTGTCATTGTAAAGTTCTTATCCTTTATCTTTACTTTTGAAGTCATATGTGTTCGCCTAATTATTATAGTTACCGTTTAAATATTGTATTTTTTATTTAACTACACCATTTTCCGTTTAACAAATAGTTTCTGTGTTTAACTTATTATTTTATTGTTTAAATATACATGTTTCAAGGTAACTTATTTTGTTTCCGATTAAGTTACTGATGTTTTCCGCTTAACTGGAGTGTTGGCAGGAATTCTGATTCTGCCAGCGCACCTGTTCCATCTCATGGCGACCCGGACGGTGGAGCATGTCTTCCGTCCTCCTCGGATCATCCCGAAGTGCTGTCGTTGGATATCGGACAACGTTTCGTAGACGTTGACCATTTAAGAGACGCGCTTCGGAATTTTGCAATCAAGAGGAATTTCGACTTCAAATTCATAAAGAATGAGAAACACAGGGTGACTATAGAATGCGCTGCCGTTGGTTGTGGCTGGCGCCTTCATGCATCGAAGGAATACAATAAAAATACGTTCAGAATAAAGACAATGCACCCGTCACACAATTGCGGTGGTGGAATTGGCTCGGTGTCACATCCGAAAGCGTCGAACAAATGGGTAAGCGCACGAGTGATTGACAAGCTTAAAAGCCAGCCATTGTACAGGCCTATCGACATTCAGAAGGACATGTTACGGGAACACGGTGTCCACATTCCATACAAGCAAGCTTGGTTGGGTAAAGAGCGTGCCCGGGTGATTCTCGACGGCAGCGACGTCGCCAGCTATGATCTGCTGCTTTGGTACGTGGATAAGGTGGCCGAGACAAATCCCGGCAGCATTGCGATTGTAGAAAGAGACGGTGACCGTTTTAAACGCGCATTCTTCTCGTTCCGTGCTTGTATCATGGGATTCAAGCGGGGTTGTAGGCCGCTGCTGTTTGTCGACGGTACCCATCTTCTTGGAAAATATCGTGGTACGTTGCTGGGCGCCACAGGCAAAGATGGTAACAATGGGTTTTTCCACTTGGCCTTCGGTATCGTCGACAACGAGACAGATGCGAATTGGACGTGGTTTATTTCCAAGTTAGGTGATGCGTTATACGATGACGGCGATTATGAAGAGATTATTACATTTGTGTCGGACAGGTCTAAGGGGCTTGTGAACGCCATTGCAAGGGTCTTCCCCTCGTCCCCACATGCCTATTGCCTTCGACACTTGGAGGCGAATTTTATGAAAGCAAATGGCGGACTTGGGAAGGCATTGAAGGACGAGTGCTGGTCCATATGTTTTCGTATTGCGTGGGCGTCAACGGCTAAAGAATTTGATGATACGGTGAATGAATTGCGGGCCATATCACCAGAAGCGCACCGCTGGTTGCTTGAAAAGTCAGATTTGTCACATTGGTGTAATTATTTGTTTAAAGGTCAACGTTGGGGCAACATGTATTCAAATGTCGCAGAGTCCTTCAATGCGTGGATAAAAGAAGCTCGCCATCTACCAGTGACGAGAATGGTCGACTCCATACGGTATTTGAATGTTTGATTTTCATTCGGTTTAAACTTCTTCGTCACTGTTTAACTTCGTGTGCTTTACGTTTGCCTATAATGGTTTCTGTTTAACTATGATGGTTCGTGTTTAATTATAATTTTCTCTGTTTAAATAATTACGTTTATGTTTAACTATTCTTGGTTTACCTTAACAATCAATTATAATTTGTTATGATACAGGTTCAAATTAATGCGGATGATATGCACCCGTCGTGAGCAAGCGAACAAATGGGACACCTACTTATGCCCCGATATACATAAGAAGGTAGACGAAGTGGTTGCGGAAAGCCGAAATCTTTATGTTGGTCGTTGTGTCGATGATCGCTATGAAGTCCTTGACCATTGCAGCAACTCCGTCGATCTATCGGGTAGAACATGCTCATGTCGCAGGTGGCAAATTTATGGTATCCCGTGCACACACGCTTGCGCTGCAATAATGCAGACAGACACCAACGTTCATCAATTTATTAGCGACTACTTCACCGTCGAGACATACAAACTGGCGTATAGGGAAGCTATTTTCCCAATACCAGACGACGACAAGCCTACAGACGACAATCGAGAACTCCATCTGCGTCCGCCGGTTACGAGAAGGCAACCTGGGCGACCCAGACGGAAGAGGATCGAGTCGCAAGCTTCCGCGGTCCGCGAGTTACGGTGCAGCCGCTGCCACGCGTCCGGCCATAATCGTAGATCTTGTACTGAACCTGTCGCCGAGTAGGCATTGTAAATAAACACCTGTCTTAACTCATAATAAGCATATTTATGTCTATATGTTTGATATTTACACAGTAAGTTTAAACAGAAAAATATTATTTTAATGAGTACCAATGTTCGTTAAATGGAGACATTACTATTTAAATGGTTTAAGTTATATTTAAATGGAGAACGGTTTGTTTGAAGGATAACATAGAAATGTAGTACATATCACACCAAAGCGTAGTTGTCCGGTCAAAATTGATCGACCCTTGGAATTCTCATTCGAAGACATTTAATGTATCTCCTGAATCGAAGCAGCCAAGTTGAACGACCCTTCAATTTCCCGTCTACTGTATAAATTGCCTTGGAGTGGAGTGATTAGATTATAAAGTTACAAAAACAATTGATGCGACATCTGCTCGACCAGGGGATCGCCGGGACACATATCGGCAATGTAATCGGTCCATCCTTCGAGATCAGAGAATCCGGAGGCGATGACATTACTGATATGCATCCTGGACATCCCCTGTTCGATCAGATATCCCATCAATTGTTTTAAAACTTTATGAAGGTTTCTAGACACCAACAGATTTTGCAGGCGAAGATAGTACAATGGCCAGGGATGAAGTTACCAAAAACAATTGATGTGACATCTGCTCGACCAGGGGATCGGCGGGATGCATCTTGGCAATGTAATCGGGGATTTCTTCGATATCAGAGGCTTCCCCGGTGGTTGTTCAACTTGCAATTTGAACAACTGCCTGCGAAGCCTCTGATGTGCAAGATTCCTACGATTACGTCGCCGAGTTGCATCTTGCTCATGTCCTGGTGGATCAGATATCTTATCAATTGTTTTAAAACGTGTCCTTGTTTAATATTTATTCTCGTATTTGCAATTTATGTAATGAGTTATTCTCGTATTTGCAATAAACATATTTCATTTCATGTGTGAAACTGTCTCTATGTTTAATAGTTAAACAGAAACGGTTACTTTTAACCATTTAAGTATTAATGTTAAAGGACTACAATGCCGATAGTACAATGGCCAGGCTGATAGTTAAACAGAAACTTTTAAATTTAAATATATACACTTACACTTATACATAAATAACATTTGTTAAAGATTAACATAGTTAGTTAAACATAATATCTCAAAACAATAACTCAAGTCGGTTTCCCCCCCCCCCCCCAGTCGAAGACTCGCCTCTTTCTATGGTTCTGGTCCTTCGACCTTCAATGAGTATGCGTGCAACATACTGTAATCGGAAATATGGTAGATCCTTTCGAGGAAGGCGTAGCTTGTCACCTTCGAGTATTTGCTCGATAAATCTCATCACATAAACGGCGCAGTCGGCACTTCCTCGTCTCCGTCGTGCGGTGGCATCGTCGTGAATTAGAGGGTACAGTATAGTCGCCGGCTCGCCGGACTCCATGTCCACACAATAGTCAAAAAGTCTCCTCTGTTGAGATATACAAACTGATGTTAATAAACTACTGATGTTAAAAAGTCTCCTCTGAATGACCGAGGCACTTACCATTTCAAACGCGTCTCTCTCGTACTCGTCACCTTGGCATGACGAATAATGCCTGTATTCTTGTTTGTCATTGTCAAGCACCACCACATGGAAGCGGCCAATCATGATGATTGGGAAGATAACAATGTCAACTTCATGCCGTTTTCGCGCCGCGTCTCCGATCATAGCGAGCGTCGACTCGCACGCGTCAGGCTGCTTGGACATAAACAATGCCAGTGGACGTGTGATGGACGCGCGTTTCTTATAAGGGTATGGTACCCTCTTCAGTGACTTTTGAATTATGCATACGAACGCGTCCATGACATCGTCGGGAACCGTTTGTTGTCCTTCAAGCATGGAGAATAGTTGTCTCCGTGTAGTGCTGACAAAGCCATTAGTCCAAACGATAGTGCTGCGGTTAAACGGTAACAGACACAGTAAGAGAAAGAAAACTATAATTAACGAGTAAAAGAAATAGTTAAACGACAACAGACATAGTTAAACGTTAAAAGATATGGTTAAACGGTAACAATTATAGTTAAATGGTAAAGGCTAATTTTGATGTAAAAACTTCCCACGTACTCGTCAATATAGCAGTTGACGAAGATCGTTATTAACTCTTGCTCGAATATGTCGAGCCGCGTGTGGCCGGGGTATTTTTTCCGATGCGGAATGAAATCGTGCCGTACCTGTTCGGGTGGTTCATTGTTGCTATTGTCCGCATGCGATGCGGCGACCACGACATCGGTCCCCGGATTTGTGTCTGTCTGCGACGCTGCTACTGTTGCGTCATCAGCCTCTCGAGCGATCAGCTTTATTCTTTTGGTTTTTCTCGCGGGTCTCTTCAAATTTGACCGTCTTCGAATGGCGACCGCAATGACCTCATCGTCGTCAAATTCCGAGCTCGTCTCAGTGAAGGCCCCCGCATTCGCCTGGTCTACCTCCGGTGCATCCGAACCGGGAACTTCATTTGCTTGTATGGACGGCTCATTCGAATGTGACCGTCCTTCCATTACATCAACCCGAGCAACAAGCCCTCGGAATTCGGATGTTAATAACTGGCACGCCTGCAGCAGACGTTCGTTGACATCGTCCCTTTCAGCCGGCGGGGTGGCTGCCGTCGTCGGGGGGGCAGCCGACGTCAAGGGGGGTGTTCCCGTACGGCGCGTTGAACTCGTAGTACGTGAATGACGGCTTACGCGCTCGGGAGAGATTGTAGTTTCATCGTGCATTGTCCGTCGGGCGGCCCCAACAGTTATATCTTCATTCGCATTAGCGGCAACCAGCTCACGAAACTAACATATGCAAGGTAAGGTTAGAGAACATGTTTTCTTAAACAAAGACGTCAATATGTAAACGGTAAACGAAATATTTAAATAGTAATGCTTCTAGTTAAACAGAGACTACATATAGTAAATGGTAATATCCATAATTATACGGAGAATTCGGTATGATTACCTCCTTTCCTTCCAGAGATGGCAAAATGGTTTGTATCGACCCTTGCTTCTCGTAGCAAAGCATCCTTGGTGTCTTGCTCAAATTCACTTTGTTTCCGCAACCGGTTAGCTCGTAAAACCATATGTTCAATGCGATCGAGCAACCCTTCACGAACCCCGCCTGAATCTTCTCCCCGGCGCATCTTGCTCGCACTCTTGCGGCAGCTTGTGGGACGTCATCCATAAGCCACTTGTGTGTCGCCTGCGCCCATGCGTATCGGCCCATGCCACGTAGATCGTCGACATAATCAACGACCCAATTTGGAACAGAGCATGACGTATTTGGGAAGAGGACCGTACCCATGAGGTAAACCATCAGGAGTTTGACAAAATTTTCTTCTTGTCCACTTTGTCGAACAACTTGCTCAAGAGTTCTCTTTATAGAGTCTCTGTGTCTCTCGTACGTTCTCGAGAAATACCTCTCTTGGAAAGATGAGCGTGATTTCTTCTTCTGAAAGACGACTTCCTCTCCACTGCAACACACACCAAGAACGAGGGCGACATCTTCAGGCCTGAAACTTAGCATGCTTGTCCCGATCCTGAATTTGCTTGTGCGGTCATCGTAACTTTGCAATAGGAAATCAAGAAGGGCCCTGTCTTGGAATACCGCTCCCACCTTAGTCAATGCTTCGAACGGTGTCATTCGTATAAGTTCCCAGTGCTGTCCATTCATGTAGACCTTCAATTCGGCTATCGTCTCCGCTACCGCTGCCAAGGAGCATCGCCCATTAACTAGGGTTGTCGCCATAAGTCCTCCGTGGAGACGATGTTCGAAAGGTTAATTCCGGTCGTACAGTGGCGAAAAGAGAATATATTCAAAATCCCCAACCTCCGCCTAACACGGACAAGTTATTGCAGTGCCCGTTACGAACCGCCCACGACTTCCCATGTATAGTTAAAAAAAAAAAACGTTTCGTTCTCTCAATCAGTGTTGTCACACAGAAGCCTGATTACGTACACGAAGGATTTTATATTTAAACATAGAATCTGATAGTTATAATATAAAGGTTTTCGTTAAATGTTAACTATCTTAGTTTAAACAGAGAGTTTTTATCGTATGTATAGTTAAAGGTTTTCGTTAAATGTTAACTATCTTAGTTATTGCAAAAGAATGTATGTTACAAACTTTACAGTAAAATTGAGAAAGAACTTTATACAGGATTGACTCTCGAGGACGTCTCCCCTTTATCCCCGACGCCGGCTGCCCTCCCATCCAAAAGTATGCGTGCGGCGTATTTCAGACGTAAGTACGGCACGTCCGTTTGCGGTACCCGAAGCTTTTCGTCAGCAAGAAGTTGCTCAATGAACCGCATCACATACACCGAGCAGTCAAGACTTCCTCGTTTTTGTCTTGGAGTGCTCCTGTCGTGAATGAGGGCGTACGAGGACGTCGCCGCCTCGCCAAGCTCCATCTCGATGCAATTATCGAATAGTTTCCGCTGTAAACAAATAAATTTTGAAGTCGAGATGGAAAATTAGGAAGTAAGTTATTTCCGTTATAGTTAACACGGGAGCTTACCATTTCGGCGGCGTCTTCGTCGTATTCCTCGCTCTGGCAGGAAGAGTAATGCCTGTACTCTTGCGCTATGTTGTCGAGAACGACGATATGGAAATGGTCATGCAAAATTATAGGCATTATTACGATGTCGACTTCGTGGACGTTCCGCGCAGCATCGTCTATCATGTGGAGAGCGTCTTCCGCCGTGTCCTCCCTTTGGGAGAGGAATAGTGCAAGTGGACGGGTAATGGAAGCGCGCTTCTTATAAGGATACGGTTGAAGCTTCAGCGACTTCTGGATGATGCAGACGAAGGCATCGACGACATCGTCTGTCACATTCTCCTTACCCTCGACCAACGTGAACATGGCCTCGCGTGTCGTCTGAACTGCGTCAGTCCTCCATACGGTAGTCCTGATGTTAAACAATAACGTTCATAGTTAAGTGGATAATGATATAGTTAATTGATAACTTAAATAGTTACATACAATTTACAAACAATTAAATATTAAAGGAGATAGTTAAACCGCAAGTGTATTTATTTAACTGTTAACATAAATATACTTACGAGTCCATGACACAGTTGAGGAAGATTCTTATTATCTTCTCTTCGAATTGGTCGAGACGCGACATTCCGGCATATTTTTTCTTCTTCGGAACGAATTTTTTCTGCGCCTCGTCGACGTCTCGTTGCCCTTCCTTGGCAGCCTCTTTATTCGACTCCGGTACTGCCACAGAGTCTTTAACATGTGACGGTGCCGGTACGGCCACAGCGTCGTCGACGTCTCGTTGCCCTTCCTTGGCAGCCTCTTTATTCGACTCCGGTACTGCCACAGAGTCTTTAACATGTGACGGTGCCGGTAAGGCCACAGCGTCGGCGACAGCGTCTTTTTTCGGTTCAGCTGCTAACGTGGGCTGACTCGACACCGGCAATGCCACGGAGTCTTTATTCACTTCTGGTGCCACTGGCGCCAGGATTGTGTCTGCCTTCGTCGCGCAGCAATCGTACGCCGGCGCCGGTGCCTCCAACACAGGGAGGTCACTGACAAGGGATTCAATTAACGTGTCGACGGCGGCAGTCGCATCATCGGGCAGAGACACATCCATTGCAGCCGGCGGCACCGCTGCCTGTCCTTTTTCCAATGGCGAGCTCGGACCTGAAGTTGGCTGAGCCTCCGCCATTGTTGGTTCGACAGCATTTGGTACTTCTGTTGCCTCGACGTCGGCCGGCGGAGGGAGACACATCGTTGCAGTCCTCCACATAAGCCTCTTCCTGCGCGGGACTCTCGCGAATGCCCTCGCGAGAACGTCGTCTCTGGCAATCGCCGGGGCTGCGTCCGTTGCATTCGGGCTGCCGGAGATCGTATCATAGTCATCCGGCCTCGTCGTGGCCTGCGAACGCGCCTCCAGAGCATCAACGCGAGCAACAAGACGTGGGATCTCTTGCAACATTAACTCGCACGTCTGCAATAGACGTCTGGTCAGCTCGTCGCCTGTTGGTGTCGGGGAGGGGGGTGGAAGGGGGCTTGCCCGTCGGCGAGCAGTCCGTGCGCGGTGCGGGCTCCGAGAAGGTGATCGGCGTCGGACGCGCTTTGACGATGCTGCCCGATCATCTCTCTTTCTCGCAGGCGGAGCGGGAGTCTTGCTCGCCAGCGGAACGGGAGCGGAAGCGGGAGGAATAACACCTCCGTGGCCGGTGGCAGCTCCGCGGATGGCCCCAACAAATATTTGTTCGTCCTGGTTGGCGGCGACCAGTTCGGGAAACTAACAATTGTAAAAATCCAATACGTTTAAACAATAAACATACGAGTTAAATGTTAAGAAAATAATTTAAATTGTAAACATAGTTGTTAAATACGAATTATTATATTTAAACACTAACACAGATTGTCAAACACAAAAACGGTAAACTTAAATGAAGATTCATTAAATAGATTCATTACCTCTTTTCCTTCAAGTGATGAAAATAAAGTCCCCGTCGACACTTGCTTCCGGTAGCTGTTTTCACCGTAGCACAGGATCCTTGGGGTCTTTCCGAAATGCAACTTCTTGCCGGTGCCGGTGAGCTCATAGAACCAGGTGGTCAACGCAACCGAGCAACCTTTGACGTACCCCGTGTTGGTCTTGTTCCCGGCGCATCTCGCTTGCACTCGAGCGGCCGCTTGTGGAACGTCCTCCATTATCCACTTGTGGGTCGCTTGAGCCCATGCAAATCGTCCCATGGCTGGTAGGTCGTCGACGTAGTCAACGATCCAAACAGGAACAGAGCAGGAAGTGTTAGGGAAGAGGATAGTACCCATGAGGTACACCATGAGGAGCTTTACAAAATTCTCCTCTTCCCCCCTCTCGCGAACTATCCGCTCAAGTGTGTTCTTGATGGAGTCTTTATTTCTCTCGTAAGATCTTGAAAAATACCTCAGCTCGAACGGCGAGTGTGTCTTCTTCTTCTGGAATACGACTGCGTTCCCATCACAGCGTAGACCAAGGATGAGACCCACATCTTGAGGTCTGAAACTCACGAGGCTGGCCCCGATCCTGAATTTGCTGCTGCGGCCATCGAACCTCTGCAGCAGAGAATCAAGGAGGGCTCTCTCTTGGAGGACGGCTTCAATCTCGGTCAAAGCCGCGAACGGTGTCCTTCTGATGATCTCCCAGTGTCGTCCAGTCATGTGAACTTTCAATTCATTCAAAGTCTGGACCACCGGTGTCAAGTAGCATCGGCCGTTAACTAGGTTGACCGCCATGACCAATACACTACAAGAAGAACAATACATTTGTTTAGAGTGATTTATTAAACAATAACTCTATTAATTAAACAGAAACTTCCTTTGTTAAACGGAGAGTACGATTGTTAAACGGAAACGACATGTATTCAACATAAAATCCAACCATTACACTGATACTTTTAAACACAACTCATACCCACATCAAATTAACGGGGAAACACACATTATAATCATTTGAAAACAGAATGAGTTTGCATAACCATCGAAAAATCTCCTGCACCACAACACTCTCGCTCTCGATACTGTGCACAGACAAAGAAAACCCTAGACGGAAAATCTCACTGCAAACTACAATATCATCCAATAATGAAACCATGAAAATGTATGGCCAAAAAAACAACAGAGACGATACTTTACAAACGAAATGGCGAAAAACAAAAGAAAAACCGCACAGCTTCATCGCCTCATTACCTTGGTTAGAAAATCGACGAAATGACGAAGACTAGAGCGGGAGTTCTCCTTCGAAACACTGCCGAACAGGCGATGATAGCAAGATGCCCAACCGATGAAGCGGCGATGATAGGAAATAACCGGCGCCAGTAATGGTGTTCTCCAGTGATTAAACAAATAAAAATAAACCGCTTCCTCTTTAAGCGGAAACATCATTGCACACAAGGGCATTATAGTCAATCCACGCTTCAAATGACACAGCATCCCACGTAAGGGCAATTTCGTCATATATATTCAAACTTAACACCGTCAATCACCGTTACAGCATTGGGGGGTTTAAATTTCTATAAAATCAAAAGGAGGGTGTTTTTAGGGATATGAAAATGTGTGGGGTTTTTTTGTGCATATTGCAAACTTTTGGGGTTTCTTTGGTAATTAGTAAAAAAAAGGTGAAGTTTATTTTTTAAAAAAATTAAATATGAAATCATATATGTGAAAATAAATACGAATTTAATATTGAAAAATAAAATAAATAAATAACAAGTAAAAAAAAAGGTGAAGTTTATTTTTTAAAAAAATTAGATATTAAATCATATATGTGAAAATAAATACGAAATTAATATTGAATAAAAAATTTTATCATTTCACAAATACAAAGGTATTTTTGTATTAGTATCAAGTAAGATTGTACATTTAATTCTCATTTGCAAAAAAAGACCAAAACAAACAATGGATCTAATTATTATTTTATAGGACAAAACATTTTCTCAATATTTCTATTTGTATATAATCTTTGTTTTATGTTTTTATTAAGATTTAATAAAACCTCTTCTATTACACAAATATCTCCCCCACAAATATCTCCCCCACACAAATATACGAATGAAATATATGAAAATATAGTAAAATAAATATATGAAAATATATGAAAATATAGTAAAATATAGAATTTGTAAATATATGAAAATATATGAAAATATAGTAAAATATAGAATTTGTAAATATATGAAAATATAGTCAAATAAATAATTAGTTCATACACACATGTTAATGGCATAATTTACATCTATTATTAATTCATATCTTAAAAATATAAATACACATTACACACATTACACACATCCATTAATAACAAAAAAATATAAATTATTACCAACCTTGTTAATAATCACTTCAAAGAGAAAGAAAATAATAGATGTCCAAACTCCAAGTTGCTCCAAGCCTCCAAACCTCCAAGTATCCAAGACTCCAAAATATCCAATAATTGTACCCCAAAGTATTCAAGCCTACAAAATTACAATTAAAAAAATAATTAGTTCATACATTATTTAACAAAAATCACAATTATTTAACAAATTTAAACTAGTAATTTAAATAAAGAAATCATTGCTAACCTTGTTAATTGGAGACCTTGATCCAAAGCTCCAAGAATTAAAATTCAAGACTCCAAAAATATACCCAAGTTGGAGTTTGGAATGGTTGAAAACTTGAAATTATGAGAGTGAAAGTAGATGTAGAGGTTGAGAAATGTTGAGATTAAGAGAGAAAGAGTTGGGGGGAAGAATGGTATTTGGTAAAAAAAAAATTGGGTAAGGATGTGGGGATATATATAGGGAAGTTTATTTAAAATTTAAATTTTGAATTTTTTTTTTACTTTTGAAAATTAAAAACTAAAAAAAAATAATAAAAAAAACCAACGGCTATAATAGCCGTTGGTAATTTGAAAATCAGCCAACGGCTGATTTTCAAACTCAACCCGGCGGGTTGACTGGCGGGTCAACCCGCCGGGTTGAAATTTTTTGAAAATTTAAACCACCGGGCCAAACCCGGGGGGTCAATGGGTTGGGTTTCCCCAACCCGTAACCGGCCCGTCTACAGTACGGGCCAGTTACGGGTTGGTGAACCGGCCCGCCGGGTCATTGAACCGGCGGGCCGGTTCCGGGCCAGGCCGGTTTTTTTTGGGCCCGTGCCCACCTCTAGGTGCGTCTTACGTTCGATCCAGTTGGTCGGCCGGTCCTCGTGCCGGTGCGTCTATCACGTCATCATGAGGATGAAGAGAAGCCTCTGTGCCTTCTTGATGATGAGGATGATGACGAAGTCGGACTGCTTGCGTTCCTGGACGAAGGCCAGCACGGGGACGAGGGGACACCTCCAACGGGGGAAGGTGTCTTGCCGATCCCTCCCCTTCCGGTGAAGCGCCGCTTCACGCATGATTTTACTCGGGAGGAGAAAGGGAAGCAGCTGGCGTCGAGGGCAGCGGAGCTTGGCTTTCGCCTGCCCAAGTCTCAGAATGATCGGGGGTGTTTTCCCGTTCTTGATGTGATTCCCCGAATTACTCCGACCCTGGTGGAGCGTTGCTCCCAGGCGGAGGTGATGGAGCGTGGCTCCCAGGGGAAGGTTGGCCCGGTCCGGCGCCACGTTCGGTCGAATTGGACGGGGACCAGTGGTCAGAACTATCAACAACGACGGACTGCTGTGTCGTCGGGTGGTTGGTGTTGGTCATCCATGACGGAGGTTCTCCGTCAGGTGGGCGCCCATGGGCAAATTGAGCTTGGCTCCCGCTCGGTGACTGAGAAGGTTAGTATCCAACCGGCGAGTGGCAAGGTTAGCAAACGGCTGGAGAGGATTCTGGTAAAGGAGTCTGTTACCCCGGCGGCCGACGTGGGTGTCGACGGGGGAGGCGAGGGGACCCCGGTGATGGTTGAGCTCCGCTCCCAAGCTGTATTGATGATCGCAGTCCACCCTCGCGCGCGGGCTTCGCTTGGTCGGACCGCTGGTCGGGATCGACCTCGGGTACCTGGGAGTAGCGCGACTGACGGAGACTGGCTCTTGGTGCAGACGGCGCGCGGCTCGAGTGCTCGACGTGTCGAGCGCTGGGCGGCTAAGCTTTGGCGGCAGGACGAGGTTCCATCAATTGTTGGCGACGTGCAGCCTCACGTGGTTGAAACCTCGGTGGGTTTGGGCTTTCCAGACTTGGAGCTTGTTTCATTATTCCTTGATGGGCCGGCCAAGGAATTGGGCCATATTTACTCTTCTAGCTTCAACTTTGGACATGGACATCCATGGCTTATTGATGAGGTGGGCCAGGCTATGGGCTCTTTCTCTGTGTTGGGTGACAATTTTGGGGACTCTAGAGTGGTTTCCTCCTATTGGGGAGTTGGGCCGACTAATGGGTCAAGTGTCAATGAGGTGGGTCTGATTAGGGGTGATCAAATTCTGGTGGACCAACCCGAGGCAGCTCTGGCTTGGACACATCCGGTGGGCTTTACTTGGCCCTTTATAGCAGGGGGTTGGGTGCCGAGGCCTACTTTGGGCAGGGCCACTTTTGTTACGGGTTAGACGCCTACTATGTTGCTGGGTGGTGGCCTTGAGAAGGGCCTTTTGTTCCTCATTTTATCTTGTTGACGTTATTTTATTTTAGTGTACTCCACTACATCTAGTAGTGTTTTAATTCTGGTTTCTTAATAGAAGTGATTTATCCACCTTTTAAAAAAAAAAAAAATTCATCTCATCTTTTATTAGTATGAATGATCCGAGTTTAGTTATGCTTATAACTATTTTTTTCATTCTTTTGTTTTCATTTTTTTATTTTTTATTTTTTATTTTTTATTTGTTATTAACACACTCAAAAAGGTGTAAGTGTCATTTCCAAAAAACAAGGGGGTTTATTGCAAAATATGCAAAAAAAAAAATGGTGAGGAACTAGTGTATGGAATGCGAGGGGATTTTCTGCATAAAGCGTGTACAAAGTCAAGGACTTGAATGCAATTTGCTAATGTACAAGGGTTTTCTACAAATGAGCAACATATCTATGTATGATTTCCTGAGATTGAGGGAATTTATCGCAAATATGCCCAAAAAAAGGTCAGGAACTAGAATGTAATATCAAGGAATATGGGTGTTTCATGCAAAAGCATGCAAGACTTGTAAGTAATTTCTTAAAGTACAGGGGCTTTCGGCAAAAAATCAACAGAAGGTTCTCTTCGTATTTTCCTAAAGAGGGGATTTATTGTGAAACATAGAAAAAAGCCGGCAAACGACTAGTATGTAATTTAACGGAATACAAGGGGTTTTCTGCAAGGACATGCAAAAACGAGGTCAGGGACATCTGTCTAATTTTCTAACACGCGGGGGGTTTACTTTGCAAAAAAAGACAACTGACCGGTAATTTCGTGTAATACAGTGTGTTTTGCGCATAAGCAATGCAAAAAAGTAGGTCAAGGCTTTGTGTGTAATTCTTAAAATATAGTGGGGTTTCTTCCAAATGTCAACAAAAGAACGTGTGTGATTTTGTAAAACACTGCAGCTTTATTGCAAAATACCCAAAAAGCAGAATTTTGAGGGTTCTTTTGGGAAGAAAGCCTGCTAAGGATCAATGTGTTATTTTCACAAATACGAGCTGTTGATAGGACTAGTAATGGGGCCGGGTAGGAACAAGGAGGGGTCTCTCCGTCCTTATCCCCGACTCCCGGATGGAGGGGAGTTATCTCTCTGTCCACATCCCCGTGGGGATCCCCACCGGAATCCCCATATACCTATAAGTTTTGATTGGTTTTAAAAAAATTTAATACTAATACATGCTAACACACATGAAAAACATAATTATCAACAAATCAAAATATAAAAATTTACAAAAACAAAATACTCAAAATGTTTAAATTTAGAATTCATATAAGTACAATATTACAATCTAATACAAGTCCAATGCTTCAAATGATGAATATAAAGCCTCCTTGTCCTAGGATTTCATTAAAACCTACACATAACAAATTCAATCAAATTAGAAAAATAACAAGGATATGAGGATATCATATGACAAATTCAATCAAATTAAAAAAAACAAGATCTAGTCTTCTACTAAATTCATAATCGACTTACCATTAATTTGTTAAACACAAAAATCAACTGTGCACTTATCAACTCATAAATCAATTGAGCTTCCATTCTTATGATGAACATCAACCTAAAATATAAATTAAACAAAAATAAATTCTATTAAAATAACAATGTATATAACGTTTAAGCATTGAATATTTAATACCTTACCTCTTCATCCACCACATCCATTTAATCACTAATTGTGTAACGTTTATAATGAGCAGTTGTTGAAATAGAATCTAAAAGAATATAAACATTTATTAGATCAAACTATTTTGAGCTATAATAGGAAAAGTAAACCATTCATTAAAATATATAATAGTATCAAACGCTTTTCCAAATAATGATCAAATTTGTACTGAAAGTCTCCTTTTAAGTCTCAATAGAAGCAACAAATAGGTCAAAATTACTCATTGATTCTGACTCTTCACTCAATGATGATTGGGTAGGATTATATTTTTATGACTCAAAACAACTACCATATCCACCGATGATGAACTTTGCTGAATATTCAGAAATTAAATGATAACAAATCTTTTTAATTCTATCAATTTCCATCTTCGCTACTTCATCACCATCAATAAGTGGGCAATAATACTCCAATAGCTTCAGCTTATACCGAGGATCCAAAATAGTTGCTACACTCATAATACCATGCATTTGAGTCCAATATTTATTAAATCTTTCCATCATTTTTTATGCTATGGCTTGAATATGAGGTCGCCCACAATTAATCCACTGCTTCAATGCTAATTTGATATCACAAATCTTGGAAAAATAAATATTAGCAATAGGGTACTTAGTTCTAGAAAATAATTCTATGATGGCATGAAACATTTTTAGCTTGTCACAAATTTCTTTAACCATTTCCCACTCCTCATCCAATGGGACACATTTGTAAAGAGGTTCCCTTTGCTTCAAGTGTTTAAAAACATCTTTATAACAAATAGCAACATTAAGCATGAAGCTGTAGAATTCCATCTTGTCTTGCAATCTAAAATCAATTTTTTAGTGCTAGAAACTTTCAACTAACAAGTTGTTTCTTCAAATTTCTCATTTCTTTTAGGTGTTGCACTCCAAAAAGCAACACTTTCACAAACTTTTCAATAGCTTCAAAAATAACCTCCAAGCCATCTTTAACAATTAAGTTCAAATTATGGGCGCAACATCGCATTTGCAAAAATGTCCCATCCATCCAAAGAGTATTACAAGATAACTTGTTCAAAATCAAATTCACTAGTGAATCAAAAGTAAAATAGTTATCTAGAGTCAATGCAGATAATTTTTATCAATATTCCAATCCATCAAGCAGTTAATTAGCGCATCGGCAGTATATGGAAATGGCACATAAATGAACCTAATCACATAAAATATGAAATGATATTAAAAGTATTTGCATAAAACACCAAATAAATCTGAAATAAAAAAAATAAAAAATAATACCTGATAATTCGACTTTGCAAACTCCATGATGCGTCAATATAATGTGGCGTAATAGCCATAAAACCTTTCTTTTGATTGCTTAATGTCCACATATCAGTTGTGATTGCAAATCTACTATTATTTTCTTCAAGCAATTTCATTGTCTTTGCCCTTTCATGCTCATATATTTGAGAATATCCCTTTTCATTGTTCCCCCAGAAATATTTTTAAATAATGGTTGGATAGCTCCAACAAACTTTCCAAACCCAAAATGTTCAACCATTGTTAATAGATACTCATGTAAAACAATCATGGAAGCCAACTCTTTTCTTGCAACGACCTCTTCATCAAAAGAGAATGTTCCAAGTGAAACTTTTCCTTCGTTATTTATCTTAGATTTTAAAATACTTTGCTTAATATCTCTTGTCTTCCTCAATGGACATGATGCAAAATAACCACGTAAATGTTTAGTCCCATTCTTTGATTCTCCTCCAAGCTTGTTTTGACAATAATTGCATATTGCCTTCCATTTATCATCTATTTTTTCTTTCTTAAAATGGTTCCATACCGCCAATGTCAATTTTCACTTAATGCCCAAGTTCACTTCTTGATTGTCATTTGTAGAAATTGTTTAATTTGAAATATTTGGTGTTATTGATTCAAGTCATGCTCTATATTGTTCACTATTCACTTGTGCTATAGATTGGCCGCAATATTCAACGGGTGAAATATTTTTGTGTGGATTATAACTAGCGTCGTCCATGATGATGTTTCTTATTCACCTAAAAATAAAAATTGTTTTTGAGAAAAAAAATAATTAGCATGCTTTATTAAGTAAGTTAAGTACTGTGTGCTATAAAGAGATCATAATATGCTTTATTAAGAGCAACATCTTTCCATCTCTAGAAAGTATGCAGAAAAACCCCTTCTTTCTATTTGACATCACCCCCATGACGTAAGCATGCATATATAACTTAGAAGAAATTTGGAGAATGTGTTCGTTTCTTTCATTGGTCGCTAATCTTTTCCAATCAAATTCGGTTTTGATAGCTAAAAAATCAAACTGGTTTGGTGTTTGGTTTTTTTGATAAGGTTTATCTTGAGATTTTTTATGTAAACACAACCTAAATAATCATGTTGCATGTGATCAGTCAAGTTTTTAAATTATTTTGTTAGAAACTTTGGTGATAATTTATTAAATATATAATAATTATGATAACAAAATAACATTGTGTATAGTCCTAATGTATTCCTAATGTATTGATTCTGTTAAATAGATTGCTTGATAATAATAATAATAATAATAATATATATATACACGATCCAACGGCTGATAGATGGACATCCATAGATTTCTTATCTATGGACGTCTATAGAGGATGTATATATATATATATATATATATATATATATATATATATATATATATATATATAAGTAAAAGGGCTTTTTAATAAAGTAGCTCTATTTTATTTTTTATTTAACCAAATGGCCCTAAAACCATTTTAATTGTCAAAATGGCCCTATAACCTTGTGATGTGCTGACTGGGCGCTAAGTCAGCGTTGATTGGACTGCTGATGTGGTATTTTTAAATAAAAAATTATGATTTTTTGTATTTTAACCCCTGAATTGTTTTATAATCAATAAGTTGATATATTCTTGGGTTTTTTTAACCATTTTTTTTTTAAAAAAAATTATTAGTGTTTTAAAATTTATTAAACTTTTAAATAACTTTTTAAGAAATATATAAGTGTGTTTTTTTAATTTAAATCCCTTATTTGTTTTATAATTAACAAATTATCTTTTTTCTTTGATTATTTAACCTAATTTTTGTTTAAAAAATATGTAATTTTTAAAATTTATTAAAAATTAATTTTAAAGAATATATTTGAATATGAAAATACATAAGGTTTATAATTTATTCTTTAATTAAATCATGAAATCAATAATAAGTATTAATAACTTATGCTCCATTAGTTGACTGTAATGTCATACAGACAAATTTATGCTCCATGTTTTCATCCGGTACCGAGTTCACAATTTTGGCAGCCTGTACCTGCGCCAGCATACTATTCACCGACCAAAAATCAGACGTAGAAGAATGCATATGGATAGAATCCCTGATCCTACTAGAAGTAACTTTATTTATATTTAAATGCAATTATGTTTTTTAACTTCAAATAATTTTACAGGTTATTATTGATTTCATGATTTAATTAAAAAAATAAATTATAAGCCCTTTGTGTTTTCGTAATAATATATTCTTTAAAATTAATTTTTTAATAAATTAAAAAAATATATATAATTTTTAAAACAAAATTTGAGTTAAATAATCAAAGGAAAAAATAATTTGTTAATTATAAAAAAAATAAGGGATTTAAATTAAAAAAACACACTTATATATTTCTTAAAAAGCTATTTAAAAGTTTAATAAATTTTAAAACACTAATAAATTTTAAAAAAAAAATTGGTTAAAAAACCCCAAGAATATATCAACTTATTGATTATAAAACAATTCAGTGGTTAAAACACAAAAAATCATAATTTTTTATTTAAAAATACCACATCAGCAGTTCAATCAACGCTGACTTAGCGCCCAGTCAGCACATCACAAGGTTCTAGGGCCATTTTGACAATTAAAATGGCTTTAGGGCCATTTGGTTAAATAAAAAATAAAATAGGGCTACTTTATTTAAAAGCCCTAAGTAAAACTATTATCATTAATTTTTTAAAAAAAATAACTCGGTGTTTTACCATCAATTTCCTTTTATTAACATTAGATAGAAAGGTCTTCTAGTGTCGATATGTACATGAACAAGAATTAATTATAAGAAAACTAAATAATTTAATTATAAGCAGAAACTTTGGAATGAGTCAAAAGTACTTGAAGCACTAGAAAGATACAACCAAAAATTTAGAAAAACATCAAGAGAAATACTTTGCTAAGTTTTCTTTCTTATTCTTAATTAGTTAAAACATCTATTAGTTTACAACTGAATGATATAAATAGAAACAAGCAGCATGCAACATTAAATAATTTACTCATTTGCTTGTGTGTTTTATTACTACACAACAATGAAAATATTGTGATTACCTGTTGAGTAGCCCAGCAGCCTTTGCCTAGACAAAGAGGATGGACAACAAGAGAAGCAAAACATTGGAAACAAATGATAAGAGAGTGTAGCCAGAGATTTGGAAGGCCACCTAAGCAGCAACAGTGTCAAGTAATATATTGATTGTCACACTTCTCCTCCAAAGAATCACATCTGCAACTGCTGAACAAAAGTGTGCACATCACTTCCAATTTTGCAAAGAAGAAATAAGCAAAAGCAAGTAATTCGAAACAATTTTCATGAAACCCTCACACTATCTCTTTGTGTGCTTATGTTCAAGGCCAATTCAATTTTAATGTAAGCACCGGAGTTCACCAAAGAGACAAACTTGGTGTAAAGGAGCTCCACCTGTGAGGAGGAATCCATTCATCAATATGAATTTGAAATAATACTCTTTGATTGTATTGAGTATTAGATTAGATTATTAGAAGAGATGGTGGTAAGCAATCACCTTGTCGGCCTCCTCTGTGACAAACAGGGAAGAGAACCACCCTCGATGAATTAATTGACGGGGATGTAAAGGGTGGCGCAAGAAGTAGGTGTTGCTTTTCTTACCGACGCTAATGATGGTGTAGTCAAGGCCGAGGGTTTTGAGCTCTGCGATGCGGGATTCGATTCGAGCAGATGGCGTGACACCGTGACCTAGGGTTTGGAATTGTGATTTCTCAATTCTCATGTCATGTCAGCTTAGTTAAGTTAATAAGATTATATATTATAAAATGGCAAAACCGTAAATAATTAAATTTAAAAATTTATATATATTATTTTTAACCAGGGACTGGGATCTCCACCCCCGCCCCATTTATTAAACGGGGATGGGGTTGGCCCCCGTCCCCGCCTCCATGGGGGGAATGAATCAAAGAATCCCCATCCCCGTCAAGTCAAGTCCTCTAGGGGATCAGGGAATCCCCGCCCCGTTACCAACCCTAGCTATTGAGGAATTGTGAGTTAACTCACTAGTAACTATCCGTGGTTGTAATTGAGAAGTCTTGAGTTTGAGTGGTCCCTTATGGGAGTTTTGTGTGAGAAATGTCTCCTTACTCGCTTATTAATTTATTACTAATTATCCCTGAAAAAAAAATTAAACTAAATAAGTTACTTATAAATATATAGTCGATTCATAAATTCTATAAGGTTAAATAATAGTTAGCTTCTTAATTCTACCTAGATTAACTAACAAGAATAAATCGATAAATTTCATGTCTAAGAATGAGGTAGATAATCCAATTCATTGAACAATACAATCATTGAGAGAAAAGAGTTAAGTATCAAAGACAACCCTAGCTAGGTAGGGTTTGACACATCCCTATAAAAGATATTTACGACAGAGTGATTGATGGGAACTTGATTATTTGGAGTTAAAATTATGGGAAAGTAAGTTTAAAATGTTTGGTATGTTAAAAAAAAATGTAAGTTAAAATATGAAAAAAGTTACATTTCATTTACTAATTTTCCTGGAAATGTTTGTTTTATTAATTTCCCAATTTATACTTCAACTAGTTAACAAATTAATTCATGTAAAGTTAATATTTAATCATACTAAATAGGGCAGTATTTAACCCTTTTTCTCAATTCAACATGTTAAATCTAAGAAAAATAAGAAAAAGCAGCCCAACTTCATGGTCAAATCAAACTGGATTATCTCATAAGGTAAAACAAAAACATTTAAGCAGAAAAAAAAAATAAAACAAAGAGGAAAAAAAAGTAAAGAATAAAAAAGAGAAGAGAAGGCGGCAAGAAATAAGGTAGATAAAAAACAAAACAAGTGAAGTAGTGCCTAAGTTTTAGTTGTTAAAGATGAGAGCATTTTAGATAAAATCGATTTTTTACAATTTTTCTTCTCACTTAAAAAAATAGATTTCTATATATCCCACTCACCAAATAAGAAGTGATACCATCAGACTAATTCCATTGAGTCAACTAGTTTTTCCTTAAAATATATATATCAAACTGTAGAGAGCGCGGCTATGCCGCTATGGCTATTGGTTTAAAATATTACATTTTTTTTAAATAAATACCAAAATGCGATCTTACATGAATAATTACCAAAATGCGTACATAGTCCCATCCATGCTATTCTTTTAATTGAAAATGGGTTAAAGTTGGCACGAACAACGGTAAATTTTTACCAAATTTATTTTTAAATTTTAAAATAAATTTTTTAAGTATTATATTTAGACTAAACTCTTTATAAAATTTTTGGGAAAATTTCAAAAAAAAAAAACCATGTGGTTTCCTACTTTTTCGATTTAGGGACAGAAATTTTTTTTTTTTTTTTTTGTTTCAATACCTTGTGGTTTTCCCAGATAGCAAAAAAAAAAAAACAAAAAAATTCGTCAATGATGTTAAAAGCTACTTACATAGAAGGGGCATAATAGTCAAAGCTTTTCACACCAAAAAAAATGAAAATCCTTCTCAGTTATTTTTTCTCAAAGCTTTTCATTTCTCTCAAACCCCATGGAAGATGGTTTTTTTTTTTTTCACACAATTTGTTTAGGTTGTTATGTATTTAGAGATTGATGATAGTTGATGGAATCCAGATGCTTGCTTTGATGTTTGGTTTAAAATATCTAGATTCTTGTTTTCAGATGAATTATTCTTGAAGTTGAACAAACAAACAATACTGGGTTCTAAAATCACCAGTTATGGAACACAGAAATAAAAAACCCCCATTCGATTTTTGTTTTGCTTACTAGTGAGCATATCAAAAGAAAATCAAGTACTTGATAAAAGGGTTAAACTCTTGTTTTTAAGACTATCTCTTCTTGTTTGCTTTTCCTAGGATAGAAATTTGAGGTTTAGATTCGGAAAGCAAAATTGTAAAGATTAAGAGAGGAAATGCGAAAGAAAAAAAAAAAGAGAGAGAAAAAGGTACCATTCAATTGGAGAAGATGAACATAGTAGAAATAATAGTTTTCTTTTTCCACATCAGCCATGTTTTATGGGATTTGACTATTATATCCTTGCCACACAAGCAGCTGTTAACGGTGTAGACGGATTTTCCTGTTTTTTTTCCTATCTGGGGAAACCACAAGGTATTGAAACAAAAAAAAAAAAAAAATTCTCTGTCCCTAAATCGAAAAAGTGGGAAACCACAGGGTTTTTTTTTTTTAATTTTCCCTAAATTTTTTAATTCAAATTCTTTCCAACTACTTTATTTAAATTTTGACGGTTAAAACCTATAATTATGAGATATTATGACTATCAAATTTACAACTGCAAAAAATTTTAATTTCAAAATCTGAAATTATCAAAAATTACAGCAGTCAAATTTACAAATATCAATATTATAACGATCAAATCTGCAATGACAATTTCCTGTTTTTTTTTTCATTCAATTTCTTGGATTTGGTTATTAATCGATGCACATGAGTTTTGGTCTATATATTCATATACATGTGTGTATATATCTAACACATGGAGTTCATGCACTCTCACAACATTGCATACAAGGTATCGCTTATATGTGTGTATTTGTGTTCTTTTCTGCATATAGAGTTGTGTAGGCGTACTCAGGAGAAAAAAAGCAAGAATAGGTCATGAACGCGATTGTTAAAAGAATTTTTTGACCGGGCAAGGAACAAGGCACAAGTTGTGTTCAAAGACATGTGAGTGTGTGCCAACCTCCAACTGAGTTCAAGGGAATTAGTAGAGACACAAGGGCGTGTGACTGCCCCTGTGAACCCTTCCGGTGGAGGCACATGGCCGTATGGATGCGCAGTACATAAAAGGTTGCGACTTCTTTTTAAAATCTATTTGCACCTTTTCAATTTTAAACACCTCCACGCTCAGAACGCATCATCTCCCTCTTCTCGACCTTCCCTTTGTTGATTTAAGGGATTTAGAGTTGTTTTCCGATCGTTCTTCAAGTTTTTTATTTCTTCTTTGTCGGTAAGCTTTTCCCTTTTCTTTCTCTTCGCAATGGAATCTTGAGCACCACCAGGATCACTATCGTTAGCAGCAGTAGCATCAGTACCAGCACCGAACGACACCAACACTTGAGGCGTCTTTATTTTTATGTTTGTTTTATTTGATTTTGCTTTTGTTGATCTTCACTGAACCCCCTTGTGTATACATGCAGATGGTCTTGGATGTTTGGAAATTGAGGAATAGTCATGGACACGGTCATTGGACCGTGTGTGCTCCACAACTGGTTGAAACTCAAGTCTCAATGAACACAGCTCCATCAAACGCAACACTAGGAGTTTAGGGGAGTATTGTTTCAATTGCCCACCTCCACATACTTTTTGTTTTGATTGTTATAATTTTTATTGTGCTTTCATGCATACATTGAGGGCAATGTACATCTTAAATGTGGGGGGAAGTTCACATTACACATGCTTATACTTGTGCGTTCAATTGTTTATGCTCATGTAGCCCGTGGTGGTTCACCTTAGTTGCAACGGCTGTATTCTTAAGTGTAGGAGAATTTTTAACATTGCATTCAATCATGCTCTAGTTTCTACTTGAATTTTAGGGAATTTTTGCTCAATTATCTCATATTGCACTACTCACTCTTGAAAACTTTTGGAAACTTGAATTCATGTTTTAAGGATTAGTTTATCATTGTTTTATTTGAGTTTTTAGTTTTGTTTTGAGATTAAAAAAAAATTCTCTTGAGTGTGTAAATACTTGTTAGAGTTACTTTGTGCATTTGGGGTGGAAAGAGCTACCACCTATGAAGTATGTAATTACTCTTATAAGTCGGATACGAGTTATCCCCTAATGAGAGAAAGAGCTATCTCATGAGATGCGTGAAAGCTACTACCCCGGTAGAAAGAGCTACCACCTCGAAAGTGTGAAATCCACCTTTGGCGGCCGCCTAGGAAAGGGCTACTGACACACCCTTTTGCGTGTGTGTACCGCAAGTGCACGGGTTGTCGAAGTAATAATTACCCCGGTGAGTGGGTAGTCGAATCCACAGGGAACAGGGCTACTAGTACTAACTTCTTCTCTGCAATCTAGCCTAATGACCACTGTGATTTTGTGGTGATCTAGTGTGCATAGAAATTAATACCAGAGATGAATAGGCAAAAGGTAAATAAAGGGAGATCTCAATCAATAAAGATGAGATACCCGGGCAATGCTCCCCCTAGGTTCTATCATGAAGTGCAAGACTAACTAAATGCTTCTAAACCGAGTTCTATGAGTCGAGGTAATCCAAAAATAATCGGTCCCTGCCTCCAGGCCACCGATACTAGTCCCCTACAAGGTCCCGGCGGAGAAATCGCTCAATCTCAACACCTCACACCCCATATGACCGCAATAAGCTTTAGAGATACCTAAAAGTGAAACCGATTCCTAAAATTAGATCTAACCCTATTTCTAGGCGGAAGATCCCTAATCCCCTACAAGGTCCCGGCGGAGAAATCTCTCAATCTCACACCTCACACCAAATATGGTTGCATAGATCTTAGGGAATACGGAGATAGGAAACACTTAATCGGAAGGGAAAGGGGACACTCCACTATCTCATGACTCACCCTCTCAACCCTCTTCAATCTCATATGTTCTAACCCTAATGGAGACCTCTCTCTCACCAAGCCAACAAATCAAGCATACCAAACAACCATACGAATCAATAAGGCATGCAAGCAATGATAAAACAAGATTGAAACTCAAATAAACTCGGATTTAAAAGAAAGCATAAACAAAGTCAATACATGAATCGAAACCTAGGGTTCACATGCCCAAGTATCTACTAGGGTTTAGCCCTCCATGGGGCTTATTACAAAGCAAAACATAACACAATGAAAAGCAATGTAAACCATGGAAATAAACCCCCTTGAATTCGTGACGATGGCCTTGATGGGTCGCTCAACGTCTTGAAGGATCCTTCTCCGAAGCTAGGTCGCCAATGACTCCCTCGATGCTATGACGGAGGAAAGAACTATCAAAGTTGGTGAAGAACGGCCCTCCAATTCGGCAAAGACCTCCTCCTCAAACCCAAGCCGCCTCTCCTCTCAAAAACCACACAAAAGATATCAAAAGAATCGGCGAAACGGCCTATTTATAAGTCTGAATCGCGCCAGTCACGTGTCTTCACGCGACCGCGTGAGATCCCACGCGATCGCGTGGGCTGCAGAATTCCCACGCGGTCGCGTGGGATTTTGACGCGGTCGCGTGAACAGTAATTCTGCTACAGTGATGCTACAGTGAAATGAACAGTGTTTTGCTACAGTACTCTCATAGCCATGATCCAAACTCTCTCATCTTGAGGCCACATGGTCGGGCACACGTCCATGTGGTGAGTTATAAGACTTCTCCTTCTTCGAATCATCATTTGAGAGCTTTAACTATCTTCACACAAGTTGGGACATGAAGGTGTGACTGCCTTTGTGCCCTTCCATCACATAAATCATCTTGAATTCTTCAGGAAGTTGGCACACACCCTCATGTGCATGATCCCCTCTTGTGCCTTGGCACTTGTGTTGTACAAAAACTCCCAACAATACGTCTTTATAACCCATCTTTGCTTCCTTTTCCTCCTTTAACGCTTCCACAACCTGATTGCATAAAAGAACACCAAAATACACTTTATGAGACATAATCAATGGTAAAATGATGCTCAATGTATGTAAAACAAGTCGGTAAAACATGTATAATCAAGCACTTATCAGCTACCTTAAAGGATGTGTGAAGCACTTATCACTACCTCGTTCCATTTGTGTATAAATAAGTCCTTATAATAAGAGCTTTAAGGAGTACTTTTTGGGTTGACTTGAGTGAGTTCACACACATTTATACATCATCGAGTTGTTGTCCTTTTTTATTCAAGTTTTTAGCTATAGCAATGATACCTTTTATGCAATGTTTTAATTTCCCCGTACTTGTGGAATGCTTCTTTTGCATACTTTTGGTTAACCTAAGGCCGAGCACTTTCAATTGTTCTTCCCAAGTACTTTCATGTTTTATTTTTGCTTGAGGACAAGCAAAAGCTTAAGTGTGTGGGAGTTTGATAAATGCTCATGTATAAGTAATACGAAGTATTTTTTTTTTTACATTGAGCATCACTTTATTCAGATTTTATAGCTTATATGTGTGTATTTGTGTTCTTTTGTGCATATAGGGTTGTGGAGGCGTACTCAGGAGAAAAGAAGCAAGAATAGGTCATGAACGCGATTGTTGAGGGAATTCTTGGACCGGGCAAGGAACAAAGCACAAGTTGTGTTCAAAGACATGTGAGTGTGTGCAAACCTCCAACTGAGTTCAAGGGAGTATGTCAATTGGAGGGGCACAAAGGCAGTCACACTCACATGTTCCGGCTTGTACAACATTATCAAGAGCTTCGTCAATGTGGTTCAAATGAAGATGTGACGTGATTTACCACACGATTGTGTGGCCAATTCGGCGGCTTTGATGAAGAAATGAAGTCGAGAGCAACTTTGGGGAAAGTACTGTAGATGTACTGTAGCAAATCACTATAGCAAGTTACTGTTCGTAACACGCCGAAAATCAGGAAAACAAAGAATCCACACGCCCGTGTGAAAATTACACAGGGGCATGTGGATGCCAGATTTCAGCCTATAAATAACCTGTTTTGGGTCTTATTCGGGGGACCCCTTGGACTATCTTTTGCCTATCTTTTGGGGGGCTCGCGGCTAGGGTTTGGAGAGATTCTTGGAGGTCTTAATTTGGAGGCAATTCTACGGCATCGGCATCGACGTCCTTTACAAGATAGCTATTGGGGGAGCTTTCGTCGTCATCGATTCGGAGAGGTGTGCCCTAGGCTTGACAAGGGATTCTTTGAAGAAGCTAAGGCGGCTTCACAAGACCTTCGATACAGACCACAAGGGGGTTTTCTTTATGGTTTTTATGTATATGTTCTCAAACTCTTTTATTGATTTTGTATTGCTCCATGGAGAACTAAACCCCTGGTGGGTATTCGGACTTGTAAATCCTAGGATGACATTGTTTCTATGACTTTTATTATGCTTTCTTAATTGATGCTTTTAATTAAGTTCCAATCTTGAATGATAATTGCATTGATTTTCCATTAGCCGTAACACTAGGGTTGAGAGTCATCTAGGCTATCCTTTGAAGGTGTGACAACTTGTATAGGATTAGACTACTTGAGATTAAAGAGGGTCGAGAGGGTGAGTCGAGAGGTAGCGAAATGTCACATTTCCCCTTCGGCATGATTTTCCCTACCTCCATGTTCCAAGAATTCTTTGCGATCAAAGTAGAGTGAAGTGCTAGTAGATGAACTCCCCTAGGGCTTAGTTGCGCGAGCAACAGAATGAAGAGTTGTAGTGAATCCTAGTGCTGAGGCTTAACTGAGACTAGATTTTTCGTTTGAACCAAAGGGTTAGAACTATACTTAAGGACATGGTCTATCACTTGGAATCCCTAGAACCTCAAGAAATTCCACGTAGTGTGAGGCTATAGGAGATGGACTCCCCTAGAGCTTAGTTGAGCAATCAACAGAGTGAAGGGTTGTAGTGAATCCTAGTGCCGGGGCATAGTGTTGGATCTAGTAACGGTTGACTTTAGGTTTGGGACCGTGTGTACTCGGATTTCCATGACTCATTAAACATCAATAAGGAAGTATAATACTTGTCTTGCACTTGAAACAATAGTCCTAGGGCGAGCATTGTCCGGGTCCCCCATCTTCATATCGATTACCTCTCTTACCTTTATTGCTCTTATTGCACTCTTTTACTTTCTTTTATATTTATACATATTGATTTCTCTCACCATCGATTTCCTTCATAGCTAAATAGTGATAACGCTTGTTTCTGAATATTATTTTCTGTGGATACGACTATCCACCCACAGGGTACTTTATTACTTCGATAACCCATGCACTTGCGGTACACACACGCAATGGGTGTGTCAGCATATCAACTATATCCCTAACATTTTGGATATTTTAAGTAATACTTTGTAAGTTTTGTGATTGTAATTTCTAAGTTAAAGAATTTTTTGGTATTGTTACTCAAAAAATTCATATTATATAAGATGAGATCCATGTGATCCATCCAAATCTATAGTATTCACTCTAGAACTGATAGGAGCATTTAAAGGTTCAAAGGACGGAATGGAGTTGAGAAAAAATGAGATAGGAATGAGAATAAAGGGGAATGAATTAAAAATAAAAGGAAAACTGTGTTTGGTTGGAGGGTATGGGAGAGTAATTCATTAAGAATGGGAAAAGTAAATAGAAGAAATATGTGAAAAATGTCTTTTATGCCCTTATAGAGTAAATATTAAATAAATAAATATATTAGCCAATAATATTATTTTATTTGTTATATGTTGTCATTATTGTTATAATTATTTTTCATAATTAATTTTACAATTAATTTTTATAATTAATATCGTTGTTTTGTTACAATATTATCATTATAGTTTTATTATTTTAGAATTAATTTAATTTAATTTAATTTAATTATTTTAGAATTAATTTAATTTAATTTAATTTATTATTATTACAATGCTATCAATTAATGGCTATTATAATTATTTTTATAATTAATTTTACAATTTAATTTATTGTTACAATGTTATCATTTTTATTATTTTAGAATTAATTTAATTTATCATTTTATTTTTATTATTTTATTATTTATTTAATTTTCACATACCAAAGAAAAGTAAATAAATTGGATGAAAATACAATTAAAGTGAGGGGTAAGATGGTCATTTTGTGTTCTGGATTGGGCATTCCGGATGAAAATTAAAGAGGAATCCCAATCAACCATCTCCCCTTGTCTCATTCCTCACACAATCCTCTCTCACTCCTATGCCTATTCTCAATCCAATTCCACTCATTCTCAATCCAAGTCTTCGAACCAAATAGCCCGTCATATTATTCAAGTTCCAATGGTGCTTATCTTTATTTTTCATTATTTATCTTTATATTAGATTATGAAGGCATATATTAAAATATACTCAATATTTAGCCATATTAGTAAGTAGTAAGTCTATATTATTTTATTTATATCTAATCTTAGTTCATTTTTCACATAAATCACAATTTTCTCTAGGAGTCATTACCTATTTGTAAAAAAATAAAATAAAAATAATCCCTTTTTTATTTTTATTTCATAATAATCAGAAGATATATTTAAATTAATCATAGATTATAATGTATGTTGTGGGTTATTATCCATTTTTCATTCTTAAAATGATGGGCACATTTACAATTTCTCATTGTGTATGTGGTATATATAGATAAGTCTCTTTACCATATCATTGATGAAAACATGCATCAAATACACATTTCTCACACATTCTCAGTGTTCCCTATTTCTCTCTAATTTTCTCTACCTTATAATAATAATAATATATATATATATATATATATATATATATATATATATATATATATATATATATAATTTTGGTTTGCCAATTATTTTCAAAGTGGATGGGGATGAGGATGAGCATGAGCCGACCAAACTTTCTTGGAAAAAAACGTGGGCCATATTTAGTACACACAAAACTTCAAATTAAAGTCTAGAGAGTGACCACCATATATTCATGTCTTTCAAGCACCGCCTAAGAATTTTCAAAATAACATTTATATATATTCATATCTTCCAGACTTCTACTTGTTAATGTGATTGCACCACGTCTACCAACCCCCAAAGCACATGTAAGGTTACAAATAACTTATTAAAAAAATATTTAATAATTAGATATGTTGAATATTTAAAAATGTTAATATTAATCGATATTAAAACATGCATTTTATTTAGTATTAATTAATTCAAAATGTTGTTTAAGTCTCATATAATGAAATATGCTCAAGCGCAATACTTATGAGAATAATGACAAACTGAAGATGTCTATATCTATATATACTATTCCTAAGCCATAAACTTCAATTTAAGTTAACAAGGAATTTAATCTATAATGTATTGTAAAGTTTAAATTATAAATAGTTAATTAATTAAGATTTTTATGATGTATATCTATATTAGATCTTAATAAAACCCTTTCCCTGCATTTACTGTCACTCAACTATGCCTTTGGTGTAGGTTGGTACAATAACAATCTATATCCATTTATTTTTCAAATTAAAAAAATATCAAAATTTGAATTATCGTTACAGAATTGAAAAGTTTAGTATATCTTGCATGAATCATCGATGTATGATGTGATATGAGTTTGAAAACCAAGCAACTATTAGTATCATAATAAAGTAAGTATAAAAAAAATAAGCGAAAAAGACATGACTTTGATTATTTGAATTTATTTTTAAAAAAATACTATTACTTTAAACTGATAAAAGATTAACTTAATTAAGATTAAATTTATTAAAAATAAAATTATAAATTTCTATTAAGCAATTAGATCTTAAGGATATAATTCCAACAATGAAAAATTATATGATATAAATTGATAGGCAAGATTAAGACATGAAAATGGAAAGTTGGTAAGGTAGATACACCAACATGGCTAAATCATAGGTTTAATAGGATTGGACATAAAGGAGCTTTGAAGTCATAGCATCTATTTGTTTTCCCATTTTATTTTAGATAAGACCTTCCCTAAATTAATGCACGTGTGGAGGACAAGAGATGATGAATTTCTACAATGGAAAAGGACATGTGGTGTCAAAGTTTTACTGATGTTTATTGGTTTCTTTGTCTTAGGGGGATATTTATTAGATGATGATGATAATAATAATAATAATAATAATAATAGTAACTTGATGATGATGATGATATTGTTCTATTGATTTGGTGGGTGGTGGATTATTCCAAGCCGCCATTGAAAAGTGGAAATGGAATAAACTACTTCTATTCTTATTCTAAATTTAATGTGGGAGGTTCTTGATTTTTTATTATTATTATTTTGTTTTTTTTTTTGAGGAAGGAGCAAAGAATCTTCATTGGTCATGGATCTATATACTTCTAGACTTAGAGTGACAATTTTATTAATTTTTAATCATGGCTAGATATTAGGTATGATTAATTATTGATAAATATTTTAAAGTTAAACAAATAAAATATTATTTAACAAAAAAAAAGTTTTTGATTAAATAGTACTGAAGTTACTGCATAAAATTTGATTTACTGAAATCTCATTATGTGGATTTGAAATATACTAAAATAGTACAAATAGTCTATAGTTATGGGAGTCAGCGTGCAACTTAATTTCTTATTACCCAGATAAGAAGGCATGTGTCAACTATTATTGTTCTTATGTGCACATCTTTGATTGTATATGCACTTGTCACATTTATTTTAAAAAATAATATTTAAAATTATTCAATATAAAACTAATAAAAATAATAAACTCTATAAATTTTAACAAAACCTTTTATTTCACCTAGCTCAAACGGAAGTAAAAAAATAAAAATAAAAAATAATTCACACTGATTGATTGAAATACTCTATACTAATTATCACATTCATCCAAACTTTCATTATATTTTTCTCAATATATCATACATTATACTTGAATCATATGTTAATCAGATTTATTTTTTAAAATTTAATATAATACCAATGCTCATATACTGCAGCTAATAAAATAAACTATTATATATATATATAAACAAGCATTCACTCAATTACAAATAAAAACAATTTAACATTTGACGTAAAACAAATTTGTACACAATTAACTCTTAATAAAGAGAAATTAAAAATAGAATATGAACCGTTATCATTAAATTCTTGCATGCATACAAATACACTGCATCAAATTAACTGTTGCTTAGAGACTCCAGAGGAACATTCCCCCTTTTAAACCCCCCACCCCCCAAATAAATAGTAAAAAATAAAATAAAAGTAAAAACAAGAGGGAAAAAATAAATTTATTTTTTTTTTGCAAAAATAAAAAAAATGGAATAATGTCATCGATGACGTCATCAAAAAGGTGACGTGGACGGGCCGACGAGAAGGTTCAATGCACCACAAGAAACCACCAGCCCAACTCTTTCAAATTCCCGCACGTGCGTTAAAACCAGGGGGGATGCACCTGCTGACGTCACCAGCCATCCACAGCCAATAACACCCGAACTCACAGTCCCATACTTTGACCATTTGACGTCGGCTGTCCCAAACCCTTTGACCCAAAAAAACGACCACTCCCCTGGGCCCCACCACCACGCACGTGTCGGCATACGACGAAAAGCGGCGAAGCTTCACGGGTGGCACGCGCATTTGCGGAAAGCCCCAAAGTCTCTGAGATATTTATATGACATCCTCGTTCTAGTTTCTCTCCGAACTCTTTTTTTCCAAGTTTCGATTTTTTTTCATCCTTGAGAGCAAGAAGTATGAGGAGAACAAGGGATGCCGAGGCGGAGCTCAACCTCCCTCCTGGATTCCGATTCCATCCCACTGACGATGAGCTTGTAGTGCATTACCTCTGCCGGAAAGTCGCGTACCAGTGTTTGCCGGTGCCGATCATCGCTGAGGTTGATTTGTATAAGTATGATCCTTGGGAATTGCCAGGTATTTGGTTTGTTTCTTTGTGTGTTGTGCATATAAGGTGTTTGATGAAATGCTTTGTTGTGCTGATTTGGGTTTTTTTTGTGTTTGGAATTGTGAGCAGAGAAGGCGTTGTTTGGGCAGAGAGAGTGGTATTTTTTTACGCCGAGAGATCGGAAGTATCCGAATGGGTCGAGGCCGAATAGGGCAGCTGGGAGAGGGTATTGGAAGGCGACTGGAGCTGATAAGCCGGTGTCGCCGCCGGGGAGTGCGCGGCCTCTTGGGATTAAGAAAGCTTTGGTTTTTTATTCTGGGAAGGCGCCTAAAGGGATTAAGACTGATTGGATCATGCATGAGTATAGACTTGCTGATAAGAATAGAGCTACTAATAACAAGAAGGGCAGTTTAAGGGTATGTATCTTCTTTATCATTGTTGATGAAAAAAAATTGATTTTTTTGGTTCTAGTCCTTTGTTTGGGTTGATTTTGATTGAAAAGTTTGAATTTTTATTTGTTTCAGTTGGATGATTGGGTGCTTTGCCGGTTGTATAACAAGAAGAACAGTTGGGAAAAGATAAAGCAGCAGAAAGAAGAGGTTTCATTTGGAGAAACAATGAGTTCTTTTGAAGCAAATGATTCATTGGAGTCAGATGTTGAGCATGATTCTTTTCAAGAATTTGATGAATTGGTGCAGAGTGAAGCTGGTGTTTATCATCCTGGAAAAAGTTCAGATGGGTTGCAGCAGCAATTTGGGACATTGGAACAGAGGATGAAAGAAGAGAGTGATTGGTTCACAGATTTGAATCTTGATGATTTGCAGGGTGATGCAATTGGGAGTTTGCCATCAGTTCCTAGTCTTGATTTATCAAACCATGATTATTATTTTCCATCATTTTGAGATTCAGAACAAGTTGGTTTTGGGATTGTAAATATGGTAATTAGGAACAGTGGGGGAAGAAAGAAATTTGGGTAGATGAAATTAAAATGTTAGTAGGAGGGGAAACAAAGAGGTTGGAATTCTTTTGTTTTCTAATTCCTTCCAAAACAAAATTTATTATTTTGTAAAAGTTTAGTAGTTCATTGGTAATGTGATTTTTAGATTAGTTTTTAAACTATTAATGGAAATGATTGGATTGGTTGCAGAAAAAATTGTGTTGGCTTTTTTATTCTGAATGTTGTTGTTTTGGAGAATGACATGACTGTGTGTCTAATCTTGTACTCAACAAAGGCTTGTGAGTTGTCACACAACAACAATGTCCTCTTTTTCTTCTATGGTTGGTTCTTTGAATTTTTGAATATGTATTTTATTAATTATGGATGCATTAATTTTTGAATATGTATTTTATTAATTATGGATGCATGCTTAAAACATTTAAAAGGATGGTTGATGTGTTTGTTGGGTTTTTTCCCCATTGCACCGCCTAAATTTTAGGAGCCACAAATCTTAAATTATGGGTAATGTCGGATTTGTTTAAATAATTGAAATTTTTTCACATATAAATATTTAAACTCAAAATTATTTATTTAAATGACTTAAATTTCTTCTATTTAGATTGATTATTTAAATTAATTTTTATGAGTGTCTGTTTATTTTGATCGTCTTGGATTCACACAAATAAGTGGCTCATTAATTAAAAAAAATTATAGATGAAATTTTAAATTAAAATTATATATATTAATTAACATTTGTCTACAAATGATAAAAAAAAAAAAAAGATAAGTGGCAAAAATGACAAGTAAAGTTAGAATTTAAAGAAAAGAGGTTGTAACCAGTATCAGGTTTATGGACTCTATATATACTACATTTTAAAATTAATTTTCTATTATTTTATTATTATTTTTAGAAATTCTATTTTCTATTGTTCTCATTATTGGATTTAAATAGCATCTATCTATTTTTATACGTGGACGAAGTCATGATTTTTTTAAAAAAATTTGTTGGTTTATGTGAATTTTTTTAAAGGATGTATTATTACGTTAAGTTATTGAATGAATCAATAAACGAAAGTCACAACACCAATCAAATAAGCAACTAATATTTTTTGTAGAGGAAAAATCAACTGACAAAAAATTTAAATGCCTTTCATCCAAAAATCTTCCATTTTTTTAATCTCAATTTTTTTTATGCTGAATTGAACCACATCTAATTAATTAAAATATATGTTGGAATTTTTTTTTATTTTTACAATAACTTTTTGAGGATCTAATAAAAGTCTGTTAACCTTTTCTTTGTTCTAAACAGTGGACCCACATCAATTGCTATGAAATGCAAAACTAGTTGTTTCTATTTTTACCATTGTTGAAGCAAAAAAATTCAGTATTTCATATAAAAATTTAAATAGAATTGAATAGTCAAGCATCAATTTATGTGCTTGGATGTTTATTATTTTATTTTTTGATAAATGTTGATAAGTCACCGGCTGCCATTTATTGTATTAAAAAGGAGACGGATCCTCAATTTTTCATTTGAATGAAGAAATAAATAGTTACTTCAATCATGAACCACAAAGTATTTCTTCTTCCTCCCTGCTAAAAAAATAGATGGTACGAATCCTACTGATGACTTGTTCATAATTAAATAAAAAAACAAAAATACACAGGGGAAAAAACTTTATTCCCATAACTATATTTCCATTTCTCAAATAAAATATGTTATTTTTTTTCTATAAAATGTGTCTCACATGTAGAAATTCAAACTATACATATAATGACAAATTTTCTCCTCTGTTTATATATATATATATATATATATATATATATATATATATATATATATATATATATATATATCTTAATCATTATATTCATTTTAAAAGAGTCTCAATCATTATATTCATTTTAAAAGAGTCTCAACGTATTTAATTTTTTTTATTTCTGTATAAAAGCAATAATTAATTCTCAAATTTCATTCTGGGACTCACTTCATACAAATGGGCCAAAGCCCCTTTAAAGCCCAACCCAAGCAAGGCCCATAAAAAACCAAAAACCCTAAAACCCATTAAAAAAAAATATGATTATTGTTTTTTTTAAATATCTATAGGTAATAATTTTTAAGGACATATTATAATTGTAATAATGAATTCGAATTTATCAATTTAAAATCAAATACTTAGTAATCCTATAATTATATTGTTAAACTGATTGAATAATAGATATATAGTTATATTTTTAACAAATAAGATTGATGAATAAAAATAAGGATGAATCTATAATTGATATTTGTTTCTATTGTAGGAAAGTACTTATGTTTTATTAATATGGTGAAAAAAAATTTAAAAAAAATCATAATATTCTACAAATAGCTAAATTTGTAATTTATATACACCAAATTAAAATCCATCATATAAATATATAATAAAAACTTCCTTTCTAGTGGCCACTTACAAAAAATTTTATTTAAGTTATATTTGGTAAGAAAATTATAGAGTAAACATGAGAGTATAGGCGTTATTATTATTGATATATAATCATATATTTCTGTAGCGGTATATCAACAATTATTTTAAAATTAATAATTATAAAACATTATATAAATTTTCTGAAATATGAAAACATATGTAAAATATTACATTTATGATAACATTCATGGAAAGAAGAAATGAAGCTTGTTTAAATTTTAAAAGTTATACAATAGTAATTAACTAATTTGTGACCCAACCATTTCAATTGAAATGGATGATGTAAATGACTCTTTAACAACCAAATCCTAATTTTATTTTATTATTATTATTATTATTTATTTATTTTTAAGAAACGTGAACAGCCAACAGGTATAATTCAAACCTTTATATTTGAATTAAAAAATAAAATATAAACTAACTGTGTTATACAAGGGTGGCCGAACCTAACCTTCCACCATGTTTCTTCTTCTTTGTGAAAAATGGTTATAACAATGTGTTTATCATGTGTGTTTGAGCAAACAGCATCATAAGTGACTTTATGTGGTGTAAGGCATGCAAGTAGGAAAACAAGGTGGTCCTACAAATCTATGGTCGGTTTGGAGTCTTTGTATGATAACTTTGAACCTTTGTTATATATGGGCAAGTGAACCTACCACACTGTGATGTTCTTCTCATTTGTCTACTCATGTCTTCATATCATACTTGGTTCAGTGCATCTATAGCCACAAAGCATACTTATCAAACAAGTGCCATCTTTTGTTCTTATCTCTATATTTCATATATATCACTCATCTTCACATATAGTTGGACCAATATATATAGATTAGTTAGGTAATATATAGGTTGTTATATAATATATTTACAACTATTATTTTAAATAAAAAGGGGCTTGTGCTAAACTATATTATTATGTTCAAAAGAACAGATATTGTACAGTATTTATCGTTTGTGGTATATGATATAATTTTTATGTTCATGCATTGTATCATTGTATGACTATGATATTGTATCATTGTATAATGTTAAAAGGGAACACATATTATATGGCTATCTTTTACAATATGATATACGATTATATATATATATATTAAATAAGGCCATCAAATAGATGAGAAAAATAACGAAAACTTAGAACACTTATCTTACATTAAAACCAACTTTCAGAATCTAAAGAGGGAAATATGATTATTATGTTAAAGAGAATGAATAGCTTATTTTCATTGCTTGTGGTATATATGCCTATAACGTTAAAAGCATACTATATATTTATGTATAAGTGCAATATTAACCATATATATGATAAAACCATGCTATACAATGCAATATTAAATTAGTTCCTTTTTCCATATTTAATAAAACTATATGAAAAGTAAATGGATCATTTTTTATCTGTTTTTCATGTGAGAGAAACAAGTTGGTGGGATGTGAACTCATTATAGAAAGTTAATTTGTGTTGGTTGGGGACAAGATATATGGGCAACATATGATCTCATGATCTCTCAATTAATACTAAAAAATATTAAAAAGGAAAAGATTGACAAGAGATAGATGAATGCAATGAAATGAAAGACAGTACATTAATAAATAAAAAAGGCGTATCTTTCCATTCTTTCACTTGATTCATTTTTTTAGGGAATGGGAAAAGATAGAGAAGAAAGAGGAGTGGCTTTAAAGGCAAATGGATCTTTTTGCCCTTAAATCAAGGGTAAAAGACACATCAATGTCCTTTAGATACCCACATGAGAGACTTTTGGTCCCCTTCATAGCTTCATCCCACTTTGAATTCATTCAATCATTCGTTCGTTCATTGAGAAACATTTTTTAATGCTGTCATATATATATATATTGAATGTTGAATTCATTAATCATTATTCATCTCTAGCATTTAAAATATAACCATGTATATTAATAATTATTCTAATGTGAAGAAAGTATAGCTAAGTTAAAATTAGAGCACATGCCACCATCACAATGGCCCAACAGTTAAAATATTTAACTCTGATGTGAAAAGTTGAAAATTTCATTCTCTCTTGTTATATAATTGAGACTTAAATTAGGTGCAAAAAAATAAAATAAAATAAAATATTTGAATCACATCGTTCTAATATTTGGTAATGGGATTAAGCCTTTAAAATATTATCACATAAAATTATAGGACAAAAAAAAAAAAATTCCGGCTCACCAAAAGGCCTTTGGCCTATGGTCATTGGTTTCATTGTGTAAGGTTTGATTTGCGAGATTTTCATTACCATAGTTCAAAACAGACCAAATACAATAATGCTAAAAGATTCTTGGTAAAAAAGTGGATTTGTAACTTAATCTCTATACTGTTAAGTGAGAGCGCATAACTAGATAATCAATTTTTAGGTGTGCACATAGGCTTGACTGTATATGTATATGTATTTGTCATATTTATTATATATATATATATATATATATATGACTCATCCAAGACAAAATATCGGATGTGGAAAGATAGGAATAAAAGAGAAAATAAAAATTATATATAAAAAAATAAATTGTATATGATATTTACTCATTTTAACAAACTTATCTTTTTGTGACCATAAATTATTTCAAATATAGATTATTATAATAAATATAAATTTACCAAAAAATCTAAAATGTTAAACATATCTTAACATAAAAATAATTTGAAAAATAGGAAATTTGTATCTGTGTCAACCAGCCATATATGATTATTTGTCAGGGAACACTTCCTTGATTCACGGTTTGATTAAATTTCACTTGAACAATATTTATATTCGTATGATTATATAAACATATGTTTTACCAATTATTTCAATATATGCACTATGAAAGCAAACTTTAAGGGTGTATTTGGATGATTGGAATATGAACTATTAGCAAGTTAATACTTTTCCTTCTCATTGTTACATCTTGTTTGGTATCAAGTAAAGGATGTTACAGTATTCATACGAAGGATTAGAATTCCTCCATATGGCTGTATCTCATCTCTCCCCATTTTGAGAGGAATCTCATTCTTTGAGCTTGAAATGACAATTTTATCCCTCTTGATGTACTTCTCTTTCTTTTACTCTTTTTTCAACACTTTCCACTTCCTGCATATCATCTCTTTCATCTGCATCTCTTCTTTCCCATTTCAACACTTTCAACAAATTTTTTGTTTATCACTTCCCAAATTTGATCCAAAAAAAAAAAAAAACAACAAGAAGGTTGTTAAAAAGTTTTTAATTAAATTTTACATTGTTGATCATCTCATTTTTAATTTTCTTAATATGCATTACTTATGTTGTTTTTCTTTTGATAATCAGTTATGCAAAGAAAGAAATGTTTAGCTATTTCTTAAACTTTCTTAAATCTTCTCTCCATTTGCTATGTTCAAAGTTGTAATTATATTTTCTGCTTAAAACAAACTCAACAAGAGAAGCTTTCATATATATATATATATATATATATATATATATATATATATATATATATATATATATATATATATATATATATATATATTCATTCTCATAGAGTCGTTCCCATGGGTAAATGAATCTTTATAATAATGATGATTATAATGATTATGATAATGATTTGGGTTAGATTTATTAATTAAACCCAGCTTCTTACTATTATAATCTTAGCATCAAAGGGTGACGACTAGGTTCAAGGCCATGAATGGTGAGCTAATCCCTCTGGATTTTTTAACTATAAAGGTTGGTTATTATTTTTATTGGATTAGTTAAATATTAGCAGACAATGTATTTATCAATAACAGTATCTTTCATGATGGTATATATAATATGATGAAAATTAGATTAACATTGTACCAGAACAATTGTGAACATAGTAGGGTTTAGTGAGAAACATGCAGCTGTCATTAATGTGATACATAATGAAGTTTTAATAGTTTAGATTAATATTGTACCCAAACAATGTGATTTGAGTTAGATCTAATGAGAAACATGCGGATGTCATTCTATAAGCATTGTTGTTTGTGGAATGGCATCCTGAAATTTGATTAATGGTTGCTTCATTTCTATCAAATTTGCAATTCATAATATTAATGTTGAGAAGGTGGCACAATGACTTGCAATAATGAATGATTGACCAGATTGTATGCATGCCAATGGTGTTACCTATCTTTAGTGCTAGTTTGATGTCAAAGAATCCATAAAAGTATGAACACAAATCAAGGGGAATTAAGCAGATCATTAGATAATTTTGTGATAACTATCATAATAATTATAGAAATATTTTATGGTAGTTGTGTTACTGTTTTACTACAAAGCAAAGTGCTTTCCATGATTTGTAAAGGTTTGATTTTAATTTTTTTTTAATTATTATTTGGTTATGAATTAGAATTTGGTATATCCTTGCATTCTCTATCATAATGTTTTGTTATAGTTTGGTATATCCTTACATGCTATATCAGGATGCCATGCACTATGATGACACTACACAAAAGGATGAGTTCATGAACTAGTTTAGAAAATGAATATGGCTTTAAGCAATATTGTACTGCATGACAAGGTATATCCTTGCATGGTTGTAATTAGTTTTTCTGAAGTAACCATGAGCTATGATGCACATTCAATAAGATAATGTTTGATGAATACCACTTGAGAATTAAGATGATATTTGCCAAACTAATCCATGCAATATGTTTTACTTAATAATATTATCATCAATGATACACTTCTATTTTTTTTTTCTTTTGTTAAATCAGGTATTTGGTTGATGATTGAGTATAAAGGCTTTGTAATTGAGCATGACTAGCTCTTTGTTGTTAATATGGACCTTGGATCTATTCCTCTTTGAACTATTATTGTTTAGTTGTGTGTTTGTGTTTTATGGTGTAATTAAGCTATGATGCTTACCATCTTTTGGACATCAACTTTAAATTAAAACAATGTTTGCCAAACTAATCCATGCGAGATGTTTTATTTAATAATATTATCAACAATGATACACTTCTAACTTTTTTTTCTTTCATTTTTTTTTTGTTAAATATGGTACTTGGTTGATAATTAAGTATGAAGGCTTTGTAATTGAGCATGACTAGCTCTTTGTTGTTTATAGACCTCGGATATATTCCTCTTTTAAAAATTCTTAACCTTCATGAGATGTTATTATGTCTTCGTGAGATAATGTTGTTATGTAAGAAATATATCTCTTGTTGTTTTTTGAATTGGATAATACTCACTTATATTTTATATATTTTTATATGATAATTAAAAAGGTATCAAATTAATTTTATTAAGATATATAATTATAATAATTATTCAAATTATTTTATAGTCTAATAAATTTAATTATAGTTAAATATAATCCATTATTTTATATAATATCATTTATTTATTATAAAAGGCATACATGTAATTTTATCACAATTTTCTTTCATACTTTTTCCTATTTCACACTCACATCCCCTCCAACCAAACAATGTTTTACTACTATTTTTATTCCTCTCATTCCCCCTTATTCTATTCCTTTTCTTCACATTCGGCAAACCAAACGTACCCTTAATATATGAGTGTGGTGTTGTATTCACTAACCCCATCAGAGAGTGTGGAAGTTTATCCCACCGAGTTCTTATTCCCTTTTTAATATATTATTGTAATTAATAAAGTTATCAGTTGCTTCCATATCAATTATTTTTTTCTTAATAATTATTTCATTTAAAAATGTAGAAAATAACAAAAGAGTATCATTAATGGAAGAATAGATTTATCAATGTTGAAATATATAAAAAAATAAATAAAAATTTATCATTATTAATAGACACAAACTCAAAATATATAGATATATATATTGAAATGCTAAAAATATTTTAACATAAAAATATGGTGATAGGTTGAAATTCAAATCGATCAATCAAATATTTTTAACCAATGAAAAATACTAAATGTATTTTAACATAAAAATATGATGATAAGTTGAAAATTCATATCGATCAACCATATGTTTTTATTTCTTCCAGGGAGAACTTTCTCTTAATTAATGAATTCACTTTTTTCTTAATTAATATAATGAATCATGATTTACCTAATTTATTTTAAACAAGAATTATCATAATATGTTTTAATTATCTCTAAATAATGATCTTGCTATATGGAGTTATAGAATGATTGGTTGAGTGGAGAAACTTTACTTTCATTGACTCATTGGCATCAAATGAATGCTTGCAAAAATTATATTAGAGGTGAGTGCAAGGTTTTTTTTTTAAAAAAAAAAAAAAAGATACTCACATGGTGATTAATAAATGGTGGGGATTGGTAGGTTTTGAGGGACCCTAGTTTAATGACAAATATATTTTAATTTTTATTATGTATGATTTCCCTCTTGAAAAGGACAATATAAAGTGGCAAACATAAGGAGATAGTTGGAGGAAAAGGTTAGCAGGAGATATTTAAATCCAAATGTTAGTCAAATAAAGTGTTCTATTCACTAAAATTACTTATTTAATTTTAAATTTAGAACTTGAGCTTGGGTATGAGTTTGAATCTTATATTTACTACAAAAATACCATTTTATATAATAGTTAAGAGGAAAATTATTATTGATTTGTCAAAAAAAATTATTATTGCAAAATGGTTCTTGCATGATGCTTTAGTTTTTATTTTTAATTTTATTTCCCACATTAATCAATTAATGAACAAAATTTTCATGATTGATTATAAACTAAATTATTGTACGTTATCGATTAATCATTAAAATGGCAAATTATTAAGTGAATACGGATGTTTTTCAATTATTTATTGAAATATGTGACGAATAAATTTTTATATGGTTAAGCCAAGTGATGTTTTTTATTTATTTATTTTTATTAAATGGTAAATTATTTACATGAAAAAAAATGTTATTGCTAAATTTTCATAATTCAAAACCATCAATATATATAAAATGATCAATAGAACTACATGATAGAAAATATTTAAATAATGATTTACTTATTCTTTTATTTAATATCAAAACATCTGCTGAATGTTCACTCTACAGCTATAAATCTAATATTAAGGTTTTATATGAAAAACAAATTTAATTAAATTTTTTAATAAAATGGACAAATTACATCAAAAGATATGGAATTAAGATATTGAGCTCTTTATGAACTGCTTGCCTCTTCAGCAAGGATACGAAATCAAAGGTAATTTTTAAAAAAAAAAATTAAAATTTAATCATTATAGTTATTTAGGTAGAATATCCTATTTAGTCCCTCTAATATAGTCAATATGTCCTTTTGGTCTTTTTAATATAATTTATTCCTAAAAAATCTTTGTATTTTAATTTTTGATAAATATAAATTTTCATAGGAACTTTTGTGGACAAATTATATAAAAAATAGATTTATATTTTTAAAAATTAAAATACAGATATTTTTTAGGAACAAATCATATTAGAGGGATCAAAATAATAAATTGACTATATTAGAGGGATTAAATAGAGTATTTTTTTCCACCATGTAATAAAAAATATATTCTAAGATTTATTTATTTATTGAATTTGAGGGAGGGAGAAAAAAAATTGGAGGGCCAATCATAGAGACAATATGATTGTGCCCATTGGTGGGTTGTAGGACCCAAAACCCTATTTCACTTTTGAGGCTTGACCATGACATTGTCTCCAAACAATGACAAAATGAATGCAATGCAAATCTTGATCATAACCTCCACTCACAATTCTAGAAAGCCATGTGGCCAAATAAGATTAAAGAGACACAAAAAAATAATAGATATGATGATGATACATTATAATGCTATTATAACAATGTGTTGTTGTCTTATCAGTGAACTCTTAATATTTATGTATTTAAAAAAAAAAATTAATGAAGTGAATAAGTCTTTAATTGAGACAAAAGTTGGAGCAAGTTTTCTATTGCAAAGATTCCATTACATGCACATGGTGCGCATAATCTTGCTCTCTGTTTGTGAATTAGTTTATGTTTTTTTTAAGACTTACATGCAAAAAAATTCATATTTGTTTATATACAAAGTAAGAAACATATTCCTACTTTTAAATTGTGGGTATAAATTTTTAGCTCAATTTATATCAATTGGGTGAAGATGCATAAGTGTGCCATTTTTATCTCCTATACATCCGCCTTGACTATATATAAATTTATCTTATTTCCTAAAAAAATAAAAATAAAAACATATCCATACCCATACTCTAAACCCTAAAGTTAAAATTTTTTTAACAGTATTAAACATATAGATGAAAGATTAATAAAAAATAATTATGAGTTCGGATGCATTTATCTAAAATAATGGTTCTACTATTTTGTAAATGTTACTTTTGTATGTGTATATAAGTTTACTAGGGTTAAAGTCTATATATACCGGCCCTAACAAATATGTTTCCAAATATTAGTATTTTGTATGAGTATAAATATAAGTATCATTTTTAAGGATATACTCTTAATTATGAAAGTTTTTTTAGTGTGTGTATGCAAAAATATCTTTTTTTTTTTCAAAGTATATTTGTGTCATCCGGTTTCTTTGCAACTCAATAAAACTGTATTTGGAACAATTGTAACTCAACTTAAATTACTTTATTAACTTAGTTATAATAACTTCAAGTGAAATAGTTATAAATAGAAATATGCTTGAGGATTTTTTATTTATTTATATGTCTCTAAAAATATCATAAATTGTTGTGGCAATAAAAGAAAATAATTAATATATTATTTTTCTAATTAACTCTTGATGAGGGATTGGTATATTAAAAAATAAGTGATATTTCATAACACATGAAAATAACTAGATAAATTCTTGTGGTTGTGAGAAAATACCAAAATGAATTTTGCTCAAGAAATTGTGATAGATAATTGAATTGAAAATGAAATAGATGAGAAGACTAAAAGATTAAATGAGTATTAGAGAATATGATATTATTTTGACTTAGAATATATTCCATTGATATCCATGGTAATGACTCCCACTTCATCACTGTTTATGATGTTTCATTATTTTTGATAGAATGATTAAAAGAATAATCTCATATATATTTAAAATTACTGTTTTATCCTTAGTGTGTGGGTATACCTCTCTCGGTATATATTACAGAATTATTATTCTATTTTAAGTTTGTATGGACTCATTAAAGTAAAGAAGTAAGAGATGAGAGTAAAAGAGTATTTAAAAAAAAACTAATTAAAAAATATAATCAAGTAAAATACTAAAAAATTTTAAATATGAAGATTTTCAATATACTAGAAACGCTAGCTAAAACGATGCTATGAATACATTGAATCTTGGGAGGGACTCAAAAGTCTTTTCCTTTTTCTCTTTTATTTTAATTTTATAATTATTATATAAATTATAAAAAGACCATGGTCATCGGAATGAAAAACCAGAAACATAAAAAATAATTATCTAATTAAAAGTATTAAATACTTAAACTAGAGAGAAAAAACAAAAACAAGAGTATACATCATGTATTTATTTATATACTCACCGGCTCTCAAATTATTTAGTGATTTGGGACCAAAGTAGTCAATGAAGATAAGAGAGCTTAAATGATTGAACAAAAAAATTATAAGATTATGAAATGTTAACATCCGGTAGATACGAGCATAATATTTTAACTAAAATTTATTTACAATTATTCAATAAGAATTAATATATTTCAAGAGTTCAACCAAGTTTGGACTTAATGAAGTTTACAATTTAATTTTATTAGTTTAAATGTTATATTTTATATTGTGAAACTTACTAATAATCACATTAATTTTTTTTTTATTTATTTTGATAAAGACTAAAAGCGCCGTAAAAAGGACATGTAGGTACCGCGCGAGGTGCGTTAGTTATTAGTTATGATGTTTTAATAACTTTGGGATTTACCATATGTGCAGACTAACACACAAGACAATGAAGACTAGCCATATACGCCTAAGATAATATATCAAATACCATAATCTCACAATTATAAATCCTCTTGCCATGCAATTCTGAAGGGATGAAAAATACGATTCCTCCTACAGAGGATCTATACTAGGAGTTAATATATAGTGAATGAACAATATTTTGTCGTTTTTGACCACCAGTGAACCATGTGTGAGTGGTACTGATGAATAATATTATTGGAGATAAGTTTCAAACCCTCAATTTCTTGTGTGCTTTGTGGTAAGTTACCACTAAACTAACGGTGTATCACGTTAAATCTATATCTTAATTAAGCTAATCATATAAACATCGATATCAAAATTAAAAGAAACTTCATATTTAAATAATAAAAGTGGAACTCAAGCTACGGTCAAGTGAGATTTTTATGGTTATATTTGATATTGCAATTTTTCATTTTTTTAATATTATTTATCTTATCAAACTAAGACAAAAAATAAAATATTGTTATTATCAACATCTAAGTACCTTGCAAACAATATACGTCCAATGAAAAAGCAAAGAATAGGTCTTCAAAGAAGGCCACGAATTAGGGCAATATCAATGCCTTATGACTTGCTTGGATATCTTATTTTATGTATTTATATAATTTGCAAGATATGCTTTGATAGTAGCACCAAACATTTCATTTATAATAATAATAATAATAATAATAATAATTAATAATGTTTATATTGACATTACAACACAAAGAGGATATAGTGGCCTATATATTAGTCTCAAAAGCTTAATTTTTTTGTCTCTAAAAGATTTTGAGGCACTTAAAATATCTGTCCTGAATAGTCCAGTCGCTAAATGTATTTAACGGCATATTAGAGGCAATTAAATAATTGCCTCTGATTGTATAAATAGAGGCTAATTCAAAGGTTTTTAAAAGTGGTCTATAGAGACCATTTATTTGCCTCTATATAACCCTTTCAAAACAAATATATGTGCCTTTAATCAGATCATTTAGAGACAAATATGCATGCCTCTAATATTACATAAATAGAGGCAAATTCAAATGTCTTTAAATATACTCTATAGCAACAATTTATTTGCCTTTATACAACCCTTTAAATATACTCTATAGCTTCAAATCATTGCCATCAGTGGTAAGCTCAGTAGCAAAGACTTTTTCATTTGTTTAGTATTACTTGATTAAGAAAAATGATGGCATTAGTTAATGGTATCAATTTAAAATCAAATAAAAATCATTGGCATGAGAAGGATGAGCACACACTTAATGCATAACATAATTGGTTTAATCCAACATTTGTAAATGTAAAAATCTATATTAATATCTTCCGGTAAATTGTCATTACATGTTAATTAATATGATAAATTATTTATATATCTAGATCATATGTCATTTCATCTTAAATCTTAACAAATTCGTAAAAAAAAATATCAATATTAACATCATAGTAAAAAGTTGAACTAGTTTTATCTTTTATCTGAAAACTATTTTGAACTATTAAATGGTTTAGCTTGTATCACAGGGACCAAGTCAACTAAGTTTTTTTTTTTTTTTTGGTAATTGTTGAATAAAACATGTATTTGTGTGTATTTATAAATACACACACATGTACAAATAAATTATCACGTGTTAATTAATATGATAATTTATTTATACATTTATGCATTAGATTATCGATAGTTATCAACTTAACATCTTATATACTTAGCCAAATCAGAGAAAAAATGATATTATAAAAATAAAAAATGATATAGCCCTCACAACATTTGTCGTATTTGTAAAAAAAAAAAATTGACATATCATTAGTGATGGAAACTAAGTTGAACTAACTTTGTCTTTTAACTTAAAATGATTTTGTACCACGAAATGGTTAAATATGAATCATGGGACCAAGCCAAGTCAACCAAGGTTTTTTTTTTTTTGGAATTGTTGAGTAAGATTACTTATACATGTTTTTGCGCGCGTATATAACAATAAGCATATTTTCATATAAAGGTACATAAGAGTCAATGTATCACCAAATTAAAAGGCATATGAGGGTTGAAACATGGAAAGCTAATTTGTCTAAAATGCAAACAGTTGTAGGTAGGGAACACTACATTGGAATGACTTGTTAGGTTGGCTGTATTAAAGATGTGTGAAAGAATAAATAGAGCAAGCATTATATATGCATCTTGGTAGATAAAGGGTGCTGTAATGATGTAACATTTGTCAATTTGTGATAAGGATATGAGATTTGTCTCAACATTTGCGAGCAATGCCAAACATTTCATTTTAACTTCATTGCAGTCACTATGATTATGATCATTCTTATTTTAAAAATTCAATTTTGTTAGCGCTCAGAGATGACATCAAAATTTGGTTTAAAATTATATAATTTTTGTTATGTATATATGTATTAATAAATATAATGCCAAAGAGCCTTTAATCCAATGGTATTATCCAATGCTGTCCCTACTACATAAAGTTTGATTTGAGATGGGGTTCATTGCTTAATTCTGAATGTGTTGAACACAATGGCCCTAGCAGATTTTTAATGTGTGGCAAAGTTGTAATCTAATTTCGATACAATCACGTATGGTTACATGGTCAAATAATCAATTTTCAGTTGTGCATATATCATAACTGTATAAACACTTGTCGCATTTGTCACAATATATATATATATATATATATATATATATAAGGGTTTAAAAGGAAATAATTTGAGGGAATGGGGGGTTTTTAGTAACTTAGAGAATTGATATGCGTGACTACTATAAATAATTTGATAGGAATAGCTTGTTGAATTGGTTTTCTAGTTAATTATGTGCTAATAGAAAATTTTAAAAAGTTATTTAATTAACACTTTTTTTCTGCCTAACTTATGATTTGAAGGCCAAATGATGTAACCTAAACTTCTTGTCCTTTTCGGCTTTTTATTAATTAAGTTAATTACTTATTAGTCCTCATCTCTACTAATTTAACTTTTTTTAATTAATCAATATCATTTTTATAATAAATTCCTTTCAATAAAGTGATAAGTGATGCCGTGGTAAAATTAAGAAAAAATAACGGTAGACTCTTTCCAAATTTTAAAAAAAAATTTAATTTATCAAGTCCTCTTCATTTTAAAATTCAAAATTAAATTAAAATTACAAATTATTCATATTTTACTTTCTCACCAACGGATCAAAATGTTTGTATTCAATTGAGAAGGATGAGCACACACTTAATGTCGTCTTGTCTCTTACCAATACTAAAGTTATTTTCAATATTCTATTAAAATATTTAGAGCATAGATAATATAAAAAAATTCAAAAAATAAGAGTTAAAATAAATAAATAAATACTTAAAAGGACTATAAAATCAAAATGAAAATTTATATGCAGGGAGATTTTAGTAATTTAACCTAAAGTTAAAACTTTGGTATGAAACAGTATATTAAGAACATAAGATAATTTGCTATGACTGTAATTTTATTCTTTAGCAAAAACATAATTAAAAAAAAAATCTACTCATTAAAAACTATATAAAAAGTCATAAGATTAACTAAATAAAAGAGTGTTTTGCAAGAGAAGTTGGTAACGAGTCAACTAATATATATAGTTTGATATAAACCCTAATTACATCACTACTTATTCAATTGATGAGACATTAAGACATGTCCATCACTTTGTTTTGTTAATATACTAACAATAATATAGAATGAATGATAAATGAAGCACACCCACCTGAAATAAAGAAGTTCATAATTAATTCATATATGTGATAAGTCTAAATTAGCAATCTATTAATTTTTCACCACTTGATTTATTAAAATGGCCAAATTGGCATGCAAGGACATGTTTGTACATTTCATTGTTCATTGTTCCTCCCCAAAATGTTTGTACATTCAATAGATGGCAAAGATATTTCCATAAATAAACATATGGAAGTGGCTTGGCTATTAAATAATAAGCCATGAATATTTACATGCATGTTATTATAATATTCTTTATTTGTCTATATTATTATTTTTTATTAAATTTTTTATCTTTCACTCAACTCATTGGTAAGACTGAAAAACCGTCTGAATTTAATAAGTGATGTATATTACTCATATACAAGGTGAAAAGGCAGATGTTGGAGTGGGCGGAACGGAGTGAAGGAGCGCAGCGTTCTAATAAGAGAATCGACAGCCACTTCGTTTTCGAGAACGTAGACATATTATGCCGAACCTCGTTAAATCACGTGTCTTTGTGTGATTGTTTTTAGGTTTTCTTTTTCATCATTGTTTAATTTTTCAACAATAAGGTTAGATTTAAGTCTAACTCTGCTCAAAATTTAATCGATCGAGTTTAAACGTAGCTCAATATTAATTTTGAAAGTTTAAATTTGAATCAATTTTGTTTGATATTAAAATTGAATCAATTTGTTTTTAATAGTTTGAATTAAGTTTAATTAGTTTAAATTTTTATGAATTTTTTTCTTAAGGATAAAAATATAAAGCACATAATATTTTTAATATAATAATATATTATAATTATATAAATTTTATTATATATTTATACATTTGGAGCTACAGAATTAAATTTAATTAAGCTCACTAACAGCTTGGCCTATTGACACAGGATCACTTGAGTAAACTTTCACTTTTTGACATTTAAATTTTTTAAATAGTTCTTTTTTTCAGTTTACTTTATTTTCAGTCATTGTAGCTCACTCTGTCTGTTTATTCTATCTTACAAAATGTACTTCCTTTTTAATAAGTATATTTTTTATTTAACATTGCGTATTTACGTATAACTATATAAATTTTCACTTAATATATTATCTTTTCGTTTAATATTTGTTTTTGATGTTTAATATATAGCATTATCGTTTAATAGCATGTGTTTTCGATTAAAAAACTAATGAGTATTTCGATCAATGTTAGCTACTTATATGATAGAATGACTGAAAAGTAAACGGTTAGATTTTTTTTTTTTTTTCTTGAGATTATGATCAAATGTGTATAAAACATCAAATTTAGGAAAGGGTTCCTCGCACGTGTGGAAAAGGAGCACGAGTAGCACAAGGGGGAGGGGAGGTGACCACACCTATCAAACCCATGTGAGTCTCTGAAACAAAGCGCTTTAAAAGCCGACCCGTCCCATTCGGGCCGAGGGCCCACGAGCTCCCATCACCACCCGGTCCAATAGTCAACATCCCAAACTCCAAAGCTCCCTCTTAAGTTAATCCCAGTAAATAATTAAATAATTAAATACAAAGAAAACAACTTCCGTCCCCACTTCCTAAAGACTTCCAACTCACCCATGACCTCTCTCTCTCTCTCTCTCTCTCTCTCTCTCTCTCTCTCACTCATCATATTCAAATTCATTTACTATGATTGAGAGCCAAATGAAATCACACTCTCTAGATCTAAAGAATATATATTTATACAGAGACACAATATGTTTTCAGAAATGCCATTGACCACATAGTCTATTGGTACATGGATCTCTAATAGAGCTCTCCACCAAGTGGTGAGAGTTCAATTCTCGGGTGAGGGCACATTTCTGGGAGATGTGAGCGGTGGTTGTGCGCGGGTGGTCCCAGCGCCCACGTGTGTGCGGGCCCCGCCTCTACTTGCTCTGCCGAGGCTTGTGCACGTCCCTAGTAGTCTAGCAGGGCCTACGGACTGTCTGTTCCTCTTACAAAAAAAAAAATATATGTTTTCAAAAATATACTCAGAAAATGAATCTAGGGATATTTCCACAGCAATCATTAGATCACACATTTAATAACTATTATTTTATTACTAATCTTAAAAGTGGAGTTAATAATACAAACCTCATTTTTAGGGTTATATTTATAATAAAACAACAACCGTTAAATCATGATTTAACGGTTATTGTGGAGTATTCTTAAATTACAGGTCTCATATATATATATATGGTAAAATTTTACATATGACCCCCAATTTTATATACTTATTGTGTTTCATCATCGATTTAATCTCTCAACTTTTTAATTAATAAAAAAAATTAAATATCATCAGGTTTATTATATATATGTTTCAATTAAATTTTTTTTTTAAATCTGAAAATAAATGCATTAATTCAAATTTGCCAAAGTTGCAGAAATACAAAAAGGAAAGAGAGGATGATAGAGAATGTGCATTTCTAGCAAAGTAAATGGATTGTAACATTCATTTATTTAATAGTGACTTATGATTAGTGACTAATAAATCAAAGCTAAAAAAACCAGAAAAAAGAGCTGCAATCACTAATTCAACCGTATGCATGACCTGGCAAAGTAAATGGAGTTACAATATTCATAAATTTAACAGTAGTGACTTACAAACTAACAAGTCAAAACTAGAAACACCAAAAAAAAAAAAAAAGCTACAGTCACTTTAACCAGAAAGAGGTTATTTTAGTAATTTGATATAGGATAGTTAATATTTTTTAATAAATATTAATAATCAATAAATTAGTGGTTTTAAATCCAAACAAAATAATCCAAAGACCAGTGTTCAAAAATTTAAATAAATAAAAATAAATAAGCAATTTTTAGTTTATATTTTTATGCTATATATAATAGACAAGGGTTAGGGTTTTTGAAGCTTTGCTTCCTTTTATGAAGAGAAGGAGAAGAAGAAGAAGAAGAAGCTTGAGAGCTTGCTTCTTTGCTTCTTCTCAGCGAGACAGCGAAAGAGAGCCATGGATGCCTACGAGGCCACGAGGGTGGTGCTGTCCAGGATCCAAGCTTTGGATCCAGAGAACGCCGCCAAGATCATGGGCTTCATCTTGATTCAAGATTATGGCGAGAAGGAGATGATCAGGCTTGCTTTTGGCCCTGAATCTCTCCTTCAATCCATCGTCCTCAAAGCTCGTGTTCATCTTGGAATCATCCCTCCTTCTTCTTCTTCGCAGGTTCTTCTTTCTCGCCAGAACTCATCTTCTACTCTTCTATCTCCTCCGCCGCCGCTGACAGTGAGTTCTCCGTCGTGGGCACCGCCGGCGAGCCCGTTCTCCAAGGTCAACACTTGTTCTGATGAGCTTCAGAGCCCGGATGGCTGCGCAGGTGGAGATCTTATAGATGAGGTCTCCTTTCTCAACGGTGAGCTCGGCTGGAACCATCACCGGAGGAGCTTCTCAGTCGCCGACCTCGCCGTGGACGCCGCCGGCGGGTTTGGATGGAGACCATGCTTGTACTTCGCTAGAGGTTACTGTAAAAACGGTACCAGCTGTAGATTCCTTCATGGAATCCCAGACGACGCCGGAGCTATGACGAAGTTGGAATCTCCGGTGAAGAATCAGAGAGCTTCTCAGCTCATGGCTTCAGCTTTCCCTTACTCTCCGACGAGCTCACCGAAATCCATGAGCTTTTTGTTTCAGCCCCAAAGTGAAAGCCCAAGGTGGGATTTTTAACTATAATTTTTCTCACTCTTTCCCTTATCTTCTTCTACCTTTGCTTACGCTTTGAGTTTTTAGGGTTTCGGCGATGAGGATTGAGTCCTTGGTCAACCCTGGATCACGGCAAATCTATTTAACTTTTCCGGCGGACAGCACGTTCAGAGAAGAAGATGTTTCAAACTATTTCAGGTACAAGGTGTTTGATGAAATGCCAAAGAGAAGAAAGAAGAAGAAGAAGAAGCTAGTGTTGTAGTACTAACTGTGGTTTTGTTTTTCATTTTATGAAGTATATATGGACCAGTGCAAGATGTAAGGATACCCTACCAACAAAAGAGGATGTTTGGGTTTGTGACCTTTGTTTACCCTGAGACAGTGAAGCTCATCTTGGCCAAAGGAAATCCTCACTTTGTTTGTGATGCTAGAGTTCTTGTTAAACCTTACAAAGAGAAAGGCAAAGTTCCAGATAAGTTCAGGAAAGACTCTAGAGAACCATATGATTTACAGCACCTTGGTAAGTAGCAGTTTATATATATATATATGTTTATCAAGTATATGTCGAGTGGTTTGAGTGATGATTTTTTGGTGTGTTTTTGGGGTGTGAAGTGAGTCCAGGAAGTGGTAGGATACTGTACAGTAGTGGTAGCAGTAATAGTACACAAGAAGCACTTATGAGAAGAAGACTAGAAGAGCAGCAACAAGCTGTTGAGCTTCAGCAAGCTATTGAACTTCAAGGCAGGCGTTTCATGGGTTTACAATTGCTTGACCTTAAATCCAGAAGCTTTTCATCTCATTCCAATCCTACCAACCAAGAACAACTTCCACAACTTGAAGGTATTATTATTTTTCCTATTATTATTGTACTACTATTAATATGTATATACGTTGTTCTTGATTTGGTTTTGTGTATGTTTGTAGAGAAGCAAGAATCTAGTGGTGAAGTTGGCATCAATGAAGACTGTGATTTCCAAGAAAGGTAATAAGCATGAAAAGAAGTGAAACAGTGTTTCTAGTGGTGTTCTTGTTTTTCAATTTTGTTTCTTAATTTGGTTTTTTTGGCAGAAGTGATGAGCATAACCTTCCTGATAACCCTTTTGCATCTCCAACCAAAGACACACATCTCATGAACATAGACACCAGCAACCATCTCTTAACTTCTTCTTTCAACTCTTGCTTCTTTCCAGTTCCAAGGTGTGTGTTTATATATATATATACATATCTTATGTAACTCTTATTAAAGCTTGAAAAATCATTGATTTTGAGTTATATACATATGATATCAGGGTATCTTCTGGCCATGGAGCAGTGGGAATGTGAACAGAAAAAAAGAGGAGGAGGAGGAGGAGAAGAAGAAGAAGAAGACTTAGTAAGTGAGAAGTCCTTTTCCACAGTCCTTTTCTTGCCACTAACTCTTGTGTTATATTTTATTGACTGTAATACATCTCATCTCATTTGGCAGGAGACAATACAACAAGCACAACAACAAAGAAAAGGAAAAACAATACACTTCGAGTCTTTTGCTTTACATTATATAAATCTTAGTATAGACACCAAACTGAAACACAAGCAGAATGACAAAGTGAAGGAAAAAGGAAGAAAAGCAGGAGCTAAGGGATTAATTTTCTCTAATCCAAGTGTAGTATGTCAACCAAAAAAAAAAAAAGAAAAAAATATATAAGAAAGTGGAATATATACATATATATATATTTCTCTTCCATTTGCATGTCATGTTCGATTAGTTGATGTTTTTTGTTTCTATATTCACGTGAAGACATGCAATGAAAAAATATATAATATATAATATAAATATTTCTGCTTTCTTTTTTCTGCAATCTTTCCAGTTGTCTTGTGCTTTTGATTTGAGGTCACATGGTGGTGCTGTCACTGATTGTGGTCCTTTCTTTGTGTTCATCTTGTGAGTCAGTGATAATAAATATTCATATATTTATATATTAATGTATATATATATATAAAGGTTAAATTCATGGATGGGAAATGATGGGGAAGAAGTGTACTACTATGTGTCTGGTCCAGTGCCAGCTCTGATGATCTTCATGCTGGATCTTGTTGTTTATTTATTTGTATATTTATTAATTTATTTGGATGGGAATATTGATTAATAATGGTAGGGAAAAGGAGATGCAGAGTGTTAGCACTGGAATTAAGGGATCATGTATGTCTTTATATGAGACATGGGCCCTTACCATTTAAGCTTTATATATAATATTGCCCAATCACAGGACTGCTTTTAGCTTCTCTTTTTTGGGTATATATTCTTGAAACAAAAAATATAAAATTACTCATATGCCTTCCCCACAAAAGTCTATCCTTTCATTCATATACATATATATAATTATATATAAGTACACATACATATTTGTATTATGTGGGGATGTGTGTGTTTAAGAAAAACCTTTTAATAGTCACTTTTTTGGAAATTGATAGATTAATAGATAAACAAGAATAATTTTTTGGAAATATAGATAATATCAATTGAAATTTGTTTTAGTGATCTTCTCTGTCATATAAAAAATGTTTTAAAAATTGACAATTTAAGTAAGAAAATATAATTATAAGAATTTATTAAATAGTTTTTAATACTTTTTTGAGTCAAAATTTGAATATTATTTTGAAATAGTTTTCTTTTTTAAATTAACAACCTGCCATTTCTCCAATTCAGTCATTAGATAGTTGCCTTGTTTTGTTCTACTTTTGTTGGTTTGTCTTCACTAGCTCTTTATCATCAATTTTGTTATAATATGTTCCTTTCTAGCTCTAGTGAATTGTTACCATATGTTGTTATTGTTTAATTGTTTTTTTTAATTGCCTTATAATACTTTTTTTTAATAAATTTTATGGTTTTATTCATATTTTTTTAAAAAAATAATTTTAAAATTTCAGATGTTCCATATCAGCTTCTTATAATGTTATCATCAATAACTCCAATATTTCATGCATAATAATTATTTATTCTCATATAATTTTTATTTTAAAATTCAATTTGGTTATTAATATAAGATTGGTTCAAGCAGTTTTGAATTTGAATCTTTACGTATGACAAAAAAAAAATCTCTTTGGAAGAGACATTTCTTTTTATAGGGCTCCAGTACCTTGAATGGATGGCCCTAGCCCACATACACCATTAAACACATTAAAACTTACATAAATTGGTCAAAATTTTTAAATATATATACTGTTTTTTTTATTTCACATATAATAATATATTTTAATGATATATGCTTGATAAACAAATTGAATAGTAAAGGAATATCATTTTGTTTTATTGATGGCTATACTCATATTTATATATAATTTTAAAAAAACGTCATTTGTAGACATTTATAGATATAAAAAAAATATAATTTGCAGACATTCATAGATATGAAAAAAATATAAAAAGAGACTAATAGGGAGTTGGGTAAAGTGAGAGAAAAAGGGGTCAAATCCCGAGAGGATTATTGAATGGTGATCCAAAAGCCTCAGGGACATCACGACAATTCTTTTTGAGAATATTCCCAAAAAATACAGCTTCTATATAATTATATATATACATAAATATTTGTTCTTGTGACACAGAGTATATAAAATTGTCCTACATGAATAAATAAGCTACATAAAAAATGAGTGATTTGAGCAAAAGAAAATTAAAAGAAATGGAACATTGCATTGCATGGTAAATGAGGGTCTTTCTGGAAGAAGGAAATTAATGTAAGACATTTATGATGTCGGAGTAACTTGTTCTCTGCCCACCAAATGGACCCAAAAAATAAAAACGAATGTGGCAGACACAGTGGGAGATTAAAAATAAATAAATAAATAAATAAATACTTGGTGATTGCTACTTGTTTACCATGCATGATTTTAGATGACCATCAAATTTGGATCAGATGATCTGATTATATGTATTAATTTAACATTAAAAGGGTGCACACAAAATAATGAAATTGATAAAATAGAATCTTTGACAAAATTAATTATTATTCTATGGTGTATAAGTATATAGCAAAATGCCAAATTAACTGGAAAATAGCTAAATAATTAGGCAGAGGAATCATATGCTAGAAAAATAAACTAACATTATCAAGATGAATCTATTTAGAATGTAAAGAATATTTCCCCAAAAGTAAAAATTAAAAATAGCACTGCTAAAATTAATAATTATTAAAATGGTGCCCACCCAAAAAGTTTTGTTAAAACTAATATTATACTTTATTTGAATTTTTTATATTAGTGTAATTTTTTTTGGACAATATGCATAAACCATTTCAAACATGCTTTAATCATGCATTAGGAGAACCCTTAATTTTCTTTGTAAGAGTCAAATGTTTTAACCGTTAGGCTATTATCTCGGTGTCAACTACTATAAATTAACCGATATGACATTAATTTATTTATATTTGTTTTTAAATATTTTAACAGTGTTAATTCGGGATATTATTCTCTTGCTTCTCATTACATTTCATGGTTTTTTTTTTGTCTTCATCAAATCACTTATTTGCAATTTAGTTTTAATATAAATTTTTACATATTCTATTGAGGTTTAGATAAATTAATATTCAAAATATTATAAATTTTCATATATATCACTGAGAGTTTAAAGTTTTAATCATTATAATTTTTTATATTAAAAATGAAACTAATTGCATATGTATTAAATATTACCATTTAAGAAAAAGCATGCATAAAATATTTTTATATGATTAAACAAATATACCCTACTCAAATTTTAATGAAAAAATCATTATCCCAGAAAACTACTAAATATAACTAAAATAGTGCCTCTATTATAGTCAGAATACCATTTTGTCCCTCTAATATTTTTTATCCACGGGAATTATTCATTCTAGAAAAAGTTACTCTCTCCCTTTAACACATATCAAGTTTTCTTAACTAATCGTCTACTCAACTAAACAGCATTATTAATTAATCGTGTCCAAATCCAAATCCGATCCAAACTCAAAACTAATATAAACACATTGACAAACACTCTCCTTCTCCACCCACCCAATAGTACCCTTGCCAATCCTACGCATCCAGCACCGCTCCCCACCGACATCCATGGTGGCACCACCGCTACCATTTTTATCCGTCGTCCACCAACACCTTCGGTGCAAAGTCACCCATTTGCTTAACTAGGTTTTAACTGGAGGATTTATGTTTTTTTTTTTTTTTATTGTAATGTAAACAAAATTTATAAATCTAAATAAAGTGGTTTCGTTGCAATGTAAACTGGATTATGTATGGGTGACTCATCCAATTGATGAATTTCACCTAACAATATATGCTATGAAATTGATTTCAATGTATAATTTCACACACATATGTCAATTTATACATCCAAAAATGATTCACTTAACAATTTATAATTTCAAAGTACAGTATCATGTATAGATGTATACTTCTGATTGTGCTATGAATTTGATACACAGATGTACATTCTAATTATGATGTATTTTATAACTTCTGTAGTATTGAATATTGTTTTTTATAAATCTATTGTTTATAATTGTAATTGTAAAATAGCATCTGTAGTGGAAAAAAAATTCTCGGAACAATAAAATCTACGGTAATAAAAATTCATGAACAATATAAAAAAAAAAAATACTCCTCAAAACTATAATTTCAAAATTTGCAACCTGCTATAATTGGACATTTCATTGATAATGTGAAATATACAAAAACATAGTCATATGAATCATTCCAAATCATCAAATTGTTCATAATTGTAATTTTATTGATAATGTAAAATATACAAAAAAAAAAAAAAATGCAACAAAGCATTCTTTAAAACTATAACACATATTTAACAAAAGAAGATAGTGTGTTTAGTTTCTTTGTTCACATATTAGTTTTGTGAGTCTTGAAAAAAAATCATTTTATTCAAAAAGTCATGCCTAACTAAAAAACTTGAGGTTTTTTTTTTATAATTTTTTTATGCAGAACTTGTCATGCTCTTTTGTGTGGAGAATTTTGGAGCTTGAAACTATATTTTGGTGTTTTCCATGGTCTCCTCATTCTGCTTCTGCCTACTTTGCTTTGCAACAACCATGCTATTCTTTCTTGCTTGAGTGTTAAACCAGCAAATATCATTCAATTCTTTTTTATTGATAAATGAAGTAAAATGAGGAACATCCTTTCCAATTATAATTCCTCTAGTATGCTGACCTAGCATCATATAGTAGACAATTTTACATGAATACTGCACCATTTCTTCAAGACAATAGTATTATTAGGGTGAAATGGTTATTTGAAGAACAAAACAAGATTATTGAAGCCAAGTATTTATTTGAAAAATTGCATAGCACTAATTACAAAAATTGCATATTAATGTTTAACCACATTACACATAAGCACTTCTTACCTTGAAAATTTTCAGTGAACCTTGAGTTGAAGTTGGTAGTGTTTTTCTTTAATTTGGGTGCAATAGAGGTCTTTTGAATTTCTTCTTTGGTAAAACTTTCCCTTCTTGACTTGTTTGGCCAATTGAAGCATTGTTAATAGGAATTGTGGGTGGAATCAGTGGCAAAGCTAGAAAATTTATGATCGTGGTCAATAAGTATAATACTATCATCTATACTATATGCAAACATGTTTATTTATATATTACAATCATACTTAAACCATTACAAAAGGCACAAATAAACAAAAAGAAAAAAGAAAAAGAATTCTAAAACAAACCACATATATTAACTCAAAGTGCATAAAAAATACATCACATTTTCATTTGCATTTATCTTCTCACAATCACCTGTGGATAACACATACGCATAACAAGTGGCAATTGTTGTGAAAATTTAAGCAACAAAAAGCCATGTTTATGGCCTCTTTTGGTATTCCTCAAGACATGATTTTATCATCCTATCAAATGACAATGAATACATTGGAAATATGACTATAATAAACAATTTTTTTCGACCAAATTTAAAGCTAGGACAGACATAAACTTACAAATCCAAATGCAAAGGTTCACAATGATGTAAAGTGTAATGGAATAAGGGAAAATGTCTAAAGACAGAGGTCCAATACCACTATTAGAAGATGTTGTTTTTGGCTTCCTTCTTCCTCGAGCATGTTAAATGCAACTTAACAAAATAAAAAATAAAGTTATGTAGAGATAGAAAACCAAAAAGTTCATATGCTCCTCCAATAAGTCTCTTCACATAATATTGCCATCTATAATATAGGAAAATCATGTATATATTTATAAATATAGTTAAAGTATTATAAAAAATACAAATGACCAAAAAAACTATTTATCAAACTTTATACCTATCTTTCACAATTGTCCATGGCGAGATTTCATATTTTGAAACAGTTGGACGATTGTTTTGTTATTGATGTTGTTGAATATATTTGTTTCAATATATGTAACCAAACAATCATTCATCAAATTATCTCCCATTCGGTTCCTTAACCAATGTTTCACAATTTTCATTGCCGAAAATGTCTTTTCTACACTTGCGGTTTCAACTAAGTAATATTAAAGCCAATTTAACCATTAGAAACACAAATGGATAAACAATATTCTTCTTTATTTCTATCAAACTTCTCAGCAAGTTGACCAATATCTTTAATACTAAAAAAATTTAGGATTAAAGCGTGTATCAATAATATAAGTTTCAAGTTCATTGTCAAGCCCCATAACATCCATAGCTAAAAACTCAAAAGGGTAAAAGTGAGCAAAAAGAATAAAATTTTCTTTATTTAAAGAAAAAAAAAGAGTCACTTGGGTTAAGACATGTTGTACAAATAAGTAACTCCATGTTAATTCCTGTAAAACAGTTGTTGAGCTCTTGAAGTTGTTTATCTATAACAACATTGAATAACTCAACTCAATAATGATGCAAATTTGAGACATCAATAGCTTTACATCGTGATCTTCCATGAGGTGCATATTTGTCATTCATACTAAGAACCAAATGCTATATTTTTACAAAAAGAAAGGATTTCATGTAATAAAGGACCCCATCCATCATCTCTCATCATTTGTAGCCTTTGTTTAAATATTTTAACTAACTCCATAGTATTAACTATGTCTTGATCATTCTTTATAAAGACTTCGACAATTCATTTGTAACACCTAACACATTTCTTATCAAATGTAAGTTAAATATGAAATCAAAAGATTGAAGCATTTGCAATAAGAATTGTGCTTCCACACTTTGCTTTGAATTCAAACCATTCTCACCAACATTTTTAAGTACATCAATCACAGTAGGGAACAAAATAATTTAGTAATGTTCCATAATGCGAGCCCCATCTAGTATCATAGGCATGTTTAAGACTAATTTTTTGGTTTAAGCCTTTTTACTTGCAAGCACATCATTTTTTAGTGCCTCGACAACTCTAGCAGCTTGACTTTCTTTAAGAATATGATACCTCTTACATGAAGGTTCAACATCATTAAGTAAACAACCAAAATTCTAAAATAGTGAAGTAATGGAATCTTCATATTTTGCAACAGCTATAAGAGTTAATTGAAGTTGATGTGCAAAGCAATGAATATAAAAGGCAAAATCATTTTCTTCAAAATCAAACTTTTTAAAACCATTAAATTCACCTCGCATATTGCTAGCTCCATCATAACCTTGCCCACATAATCTTGATAAATTTAATCCATGCTTAGAGAACACAGACTCAATTGCTTCTTTGAGTGATAATGCAATAGTGTCAAAGACATGAACAATAGCTAAAAAGCATTCAACAATACAACCTCTATTATTCATGTAATGCTAAACAAGAGTCATTTGTTCCTTATTTGAGACATCACGAGATTCCAACTAACCAAGAAGAGACAAAAAAAAACCCCATCAAACACTAATTGATCTAATTATATTACTCCAAAATATAAAAGCAATATACTTGTGACTTATGAGTAATAGTAAATTAATTGGTGCTTTGTTTGATTGCTAACTAGCAATTTATATTTCATTTAATTTAATTCCCTTTGTTCTTAAGCCTTAAGACAAAGTAATCAAATCAAGGATTAAAACCAAAACTTGGAAACCATGTTATGGAACACAAACATACATACATATATATACACATGTAAAGAATGCAATTTGTATGTGACTATCTTATGATGTCAATTCATCACAAGAAAAGGAGAACATTGGGATTGCTAAGCACTAAATTTCAAACAAAATTCCAAGTATAAGACATCAACAAATGTAGCAACAAACATCAAACATTGAAAATTTAGAAAAGAAAATCAAAATTAAAGAAAGTATTAAACCATAGCCCATTGGATCATAGAGAAATAGGATCAAATCATGGAGATTAGGGTTTTGCCTAGGATTGAGATATGGATTAATGATTATGTGAAGAAATCATAATCCTTAGAAGGGTGAAGGAGGACAGTGTACTGAGGAGGGACTGCGGCAGATTGGGGGATGGGCAATGCCGGTGGTCTAGTGGAAAGATTTTAATTTTAATTCAACATATATATATATATATATATATATATATATATATATATATATATATATATATATATATATATATATATATATATATATATATGATGATGATGATGATGATGAAAAATTTTAAAAACTAAGGGTTTCAGTGTTTTCCGCCACTGGGTGGAATTGCATTAAAAAATTTTGTGGGGTCATCTGACACCATAAAAATATATATAGCTCCGTCACTGGGTGGAATTGCATTATCCTAGGGGTTTCAGTGTTCTCTTACAAAGAAAAAGGTATTATTATAACCAAAAAAATTAACATGGTGCATAATGAGTTAGCTAATGTAGAAATAGACCTTACAGTTCATTTACTTCTTTTTGGACATGTCAATTTGTTGTGGCTTTCAACAAGGCATTCATTGCACTTGAATTCCCTAACTACCCTTGACACATTTGTTCCATTTTCTCCATTTTCCTGTTCTTAGCATATCTTCCTGGCATCCTCCTAACCATTGGAGATAGTAATGGGCCATCCTCATTTGATGGTTAGAATTCCCTTCCTTTGATTGGATTGACAAGAGATTGGTAGCCCTTCAGATAATTGGGTTTTCTAAACAATTTAAAGACATAATCTAGAGGGTTTACTCTGTTGAAGGTAATAGAAGCCATTTTATGCTTGCATGGAATGCCAAAGATCCCATTTTCTACATGAGCACACATGGTATGGTTGCATAACCACATGAGCCTCCCTCGTATGCAAGACTGAATTGTCCCATTAGACTTAATGCCATAACCCCCCAAACCACTCAACTTGCCATTTGGTTCTCTTCTTCCTCTCCTTTTCAATCTTGGCAACTATATTTGGGCCACAATCACATCTCTATTTCCAAACATAATCCCTTTTAACAACTATCCTCATTATATCTTCTAGCATAGTTATAATTAGCCTACTTCTAGCATCTAAAACTAGTCTATTGAATGTCTCACATATGTTATTGTCTATGACATCACACTTTTATTACATCAAAAAATAAAAAAAAAATAAAAGCTTGACACCAACCTGTAATTGGAGCTAACGAAACTAGAACAAGAAATTTAAGACGAAATAAAACGACATGTGCTGATACAGTAGAGAGCTTTCCAGTTCTCTAATAATTTCTTCACAGCCTCCTATCCTCCATGCATATTGGACATTTGATCCAAGTTTTTTGCATTTTTGGTTTACCCTTGTGCTTTTCCCCATATATTACATAGATGTGCCTTGCACACATCCTATGTTCAATCAAAGGGAAAAGATCATTGATTGCATATATAACACCCTACAAAGAAGACTATGGATAAATTGAAATGCAGTCTTGTTAAGATATAATAATAATAATAATAATAATAATAATAATAATAATAATAATAATAATAATAATAATAATAATAATAATTTTAGTGTTTTGCATACCTTCTACATGCCACTAATTAAGGATCATCAAACACATTTGATTGTTTTTATTCCTCCCAATAGCCACAAGTAATTGATCCTTTAACAATCCCTTCAAGAAGTACCATCAACTTGCAATCTTCCTCAACCACAAATAAAACCTTCTTTTACAGTTGTGAGACAAATGTACACCTTCTGGAAGGTAGGTAACTCATTTGGCTTAAGTATTTAAGATACCACAATCACATTGCTCCTTGGATTAGTGGCTTTCAATTCAAGTGCATAGCTATTTAAAACTCTGAAGTCCTCCCAGAACTGCTCCTTAATTTTCTTAATAACCAAACCTTTGCTATTTTTGCAGCCTTTGTTTGTGATGGAGACACCCAATTCCTTTCTCCCTATTTCTCTCAAAATCCTTTACCTAATGAAAGGCATGACCGAAATTACCTCTCCAAATCTCTTGGCAATTATTGGAGTTGTTACTGTTCTATTCTTGATAGCTCTAAGAAGGTAAGGGTTCTCAAGGATAGTGTTTAATAGTAAACATTCCCACTACATCATAAACACGATATTAGCCATTTGTACTTTTTCTCTGAACACACAACCCTAACCCTCATTGCATCATTCTTAATCTACCTGAATTCAAAACCTCTCTTAATTGAAAAATCAACTAGTTCCTTCTTAAATAACTTCAAATCTCTGAACCTAAGATTAAGGAAAGAAATCCTCCATAGGAACAGTCGGGTCATACATATTCCTGCTACACCTATGCCTTTGTGCATCTTCTGCAACTGAGCATTCAGTGGTGTCTTCAGAACTCCCTAAATTTGATGATGAAATGTAGTCATTTTCATAACCGCTGGCATTCCCAAACTTAGAAGTAGGCATGATATTGCTTCCATCTGCCCCATCATCAACCTCATTTTTAGCAAGAGTTTCATCATCATCACTTTGATCATCTTGCTACAAGCATTTCTTTAGCTCAACATATTTTCTCACCTTGTCTCTAGCTTCCTCTATTTCAACATCTTCATCTGAGTTATAATTTGTAAATGGCATCTGAACTAGCTATAGCCTTTCTTCATCATCCTTGTTAGCTCATTGTCACTCTCTTTGTCCTCCTCCTTATATGAGCTTTTACTCCCTAAATCAGTTAGAAACACTTATGGCAATGTCTTATCATGAGCATCACTGTTGATAACAATTCTAGTAAAATCTTCTCATGGTCAGCAAGTGCTAACACTTCAAACAAACTTTTCTCATGGCTAACACCTATTGATTCAATGTAAATATCAATTGCAATCTATTTTCTTAATTGTTTAGCTATATCTACAATCCCAATATCATTAGAGATTTGCTTCAATGTTTCCTCCCCATCCACAAAAAAAAAAAAAAAAAAAAAAAAAAAAAAAATCAAAAACCTAGGGGTGGAATCCCAATATTTTTTATTTAACATTGTGTGTTTACGTGTAACTACATAAATTTTCATTTAAAATATAACATTTTTGTTTAATATTTGTTTTTGATGTTTAATATCTTAGTTTCTTGTTTACTATTTTATGTTCCCATTTAAAATTGCTGAAGGCCAATTCTGATATAAAGTACTGAAAAATAAACTATCAGCTGGTGTTAGAAAAATGAAAGACTTTTTGGGGATATGACATAGTCCAGGGATATTTTTGATCAAGTGAGAAAGTTGGAGGGATGATATAAACAATTTCTTAAAGATGTATTAGTTTAGATTGAACATTCTATGGCAATAAATATTTTTCGGTATTTAGAAAGTCAGCCACAACAATTGCTATAATTGAAAAAAAAAAACCTATAAGCATAATTCATGAATATCCCAACAAAAACAAAGAGAATATAAAGAATTTTTCTAGTAAAACAAACTTTAAAAAAAAAAAAAAGAGAGAGAAGAAGGGGAAAAAGAAACAAATGGTCTTAATGTCATCATTCCAATAATTCAACTAGATAAATTCCTCTAAAAATCTATGAAAACTTACCAAATAACAAAGATAGGCAAAATCTTCCAACTTTAGATTCAGTCAAGCCTTTCTATCTGTGAGCCCCACCCCTAATTAAATCCTAGCCGTTGTTGTTACTTTTAATCCTAACCGTTAATTTTGCTTTTAGTTTCGAAACCCTAGCCGTCTCTTCACCTCCTTTGCTTTTAGATCACCGTTTAAAGAAAACAGAGAGAGAGACCTAGCCTCATCTCTTTCTCTCCCTATTTGCGGGTGGTGTCGGCGGCGAGGACGGGAGAAATGTCTCATCGTCAAGGGTTTGTTTCACTGTTATTGTTAAGCTAAGGTTCTGATTTTTTTTTTTTTATGGTCTTTCTTATGATTGTTGTGACATGATACTAGTTAGGATTAAGGTTTGGTGACAATGTTGCTGTGATTTAATTTGAGGATAAGTTTCAGAAATTCCTGTTAGCATAGCAGAAACCTCTCTTCTATTTTAGAGGTCTTAGAGGCCTAATTTGGAGGAGAGTAGAATAAGAAACTTGTAGAGTTTGACGTTGGTTAAGTACCTGCAAAATTTTAGAATTTTTTCATGAGTATCTTGTAAATTATAAGCTTTAAATGCAGGTGACGTGTCAGGATTTTCTGGGTAGCTTTGATCCGTTTTTTATTTTGTTTCATGATTGTAAGTTGTTATTTAGATTTAGATTTATATAAAAAAGTTGTATAAGATGATTTTATCTTTAGCTCTGCCAAACTTTAGAATTTTTACCGCTGTAATTTGTGAGATATGACCAAATTTATGTAGATGTGCTCAATACTGCAGGAAGCATGAGGATTGATCAGAGAATTTAAGGATCTTAGAAGTTAAAACAGGTCTCATGTTTAATATGAAAGTTGTTCAATTTTGAGTTAATTATATGCTCCTAAAGTTTAATATTATATAAAGTTATATGTTGTGAGATATTATTATTAGAAAGGGCATGGATGAATTTAGTGGGTTGCATAAGTATGTATAGTTAATTTGATGGCTTAAATTCTATAGGTCTTTAATTATTGTGAAATTTGGATATGTTATAAATGAAGATGTCTAGTTTTCTCAAAAGATTGAAATTTCTGATTTGGGTTAGAATTCACAAAGCTATGTTGATTTCAATCTTAAGAGTCGTAGAGGAATTGGTTATTAGTCTTGACTTTTGTAGCTTCGTTAGTGTCTTGGAAATAATTTTTGCGTTCTTATGAATTTTAGAATTTGTTTTGTCTGTAATTCTGATGGATTATTCTCCAATATTGGAATTTTTGAGAAAACTTGATTGGTGTTAATTCAAAATCTGGGTGTTAGACAGGTAAGTATCCCACGTATAAATCCTATTATATGTATATACTAGAAAATTCTTGTTTTCTAAACTTCTGGAATTTTTGAGAAAAATACTGATTATTTTGATTTATATTTTGAATTACATAATTATTTATTATTTGCAATTCATATGTAAGTATTTAGGTTTTGAAATGAATTGGAATTATTTTCTATCTGAAAATGGGATCATCGAATTTCTGTATTCTGTTTTGATAAATGTTTGGACATAACGTATTTTGACATAGCAACTTGTAGTCCCCAATTAACTTTGCAATAACCATGTTATTGGGGGTTAAACAATGACCGTGTCGACATGTACCTGTGAAATAGAAACTATAATTTCTCGCCACTTTCCGCCAGTGAAGAATAACGGCCTCTGATAATTTTAGCTCTGGTCGCCGAGGGTAAACATATGATCTCTGATATTCAGGCTTCGGTCATCGAGGGTAAACATATGATCTCTGAGATTTTGTTTTGGCAATAGTTACTTATGGGACATATATGCTTAACTTTTTTATCAGTTCGGTTTTATTGAAAAAACTTGACTTCTGAATTTGAAATTGATAAACTTGTATTTTATTATACTTTGTTTGAATTTCAAAATTTTGAAACTTTTATGATCTCAATATTTTTAGTAGGTACTTACTGGGCTGTCTAGCTCATAATCTGCTGTTAAATTTTTTTTTCAGATCAAGAGTATAATAGCTTACAGAGAGTGAACAAGTAGCAAGCCTATCCATGGAGTTGGTTAAGCTATAATTTTGTCTGTATTGTAAACTATGAGTTTGTATTTAGTAAATTTTTTTGTAAATTTCCGATTATGACTTTTGAAATTTACAATTATGTTAGATTGCATGTTTTGTTTTGTAATAGGTTTTGAGGCCTTGCATGTCTATTGTGCTATGTACTAAGGGTGTGCGGCCATTTGTTAACGCACCTGGTTTGACGAGCTGAGTTTGGGGCGTGACACTATCCATTCTTCCCTGCTTTCTTGTTTTTTCTATACAAATAGATGGATCACACAAAGAAAGGGAGAGAAAGAAAAAGATATATATATATATATATATATATATAGAGAGAGAGAGAGAGAGAGAGAGAGAGAGAGAGAGAGAGAGAGAGAGAGAGAGCTTACTTTATTAGGCAATTAGGGCATAGTTGTTGTGAGAGATTTTGAAGCCAAATTTTTTAAAAAGACAGAGGATGACTTCATGAGATGGATAGAAAGAGAAAGAAGGAGATGGGTAAGTCGTTTGGGAGAAGTAGAGAATATGTGATCCCTGTTAAAGTAAGAGCTTATTAAATAACAATAATACCCTTTTCAAATTTTTATTGTAAAATTAAATAAATTTTTTTTTAAAAAAATGGTTGGTGTGATCCCACGTCTTAGTTCAGTGGGAATTCCCATAAAACTGAGTTTGTGAGATCACAGCTCTCTTGTATAGGGTGTTCATTTCAAATATGATTAAAATATCGAATTCTAAGACACATGCAATATAAGCGGACAAGTGCTTATTGAGCCTTCTCCACATCTATGCACGTCTTTGACGCACCCGTGACTCATTTCTTAAAAATAAAAAATACAGTGATTACTTTTACAGCGGTATATAGGTATACATATATTTATTTCTTTTTTCCCCAAAACCCATTGAGCAACCAAACCCGGCTCATTCGTTGATCGGTCCACCAAACCGGCTCTTTCCCATCTCTCTCTCTCTCTTTGATCACCGTCCATTCAACGCCGCTGCGACAACCAAGAAGAATCCTTCGGTATGCTTCCTTCTCGCGCTCTTTCTCAGCAGAATCTAGGGTTTCAACATTTGGATCCATTCTTCGTTCGTCGACTATCTTCAATTTGTTTTTTTTCAAACTTGTTTCCGATCTTTTTTCTCCATTAGATTCAGCATAATAGCTCTGAATAGGAGCTGGTCGGAGAAAAAGAAAAAAGAAAAGAAAGGAAGTCATGAGGAACATTCGTGTGCTTGTGTCGGGGTGAGCTGCCAAATTCCATTGTTTCTCATGTTTTCTCCGTTGCGATTTGCCTTGATTTGAATTTTGGTAGCTGGCCATGAAAAAATTTTGATTTTTTTTTTTTATTTTATCACAGTTTGTGCCGAGTTAGGAGTTCTTTTGTCTCACGGACTGCTCGCAGTGCTCCTAGAAGGTTTGATTTTTGTTCCTTTTCTAAATTAGCATAATTTTATCTAATCGATAGATTCAAGCCATTTGTGTGAATTCATAATATGCAATTAGTACAAAAAAAATTTCATCTTTGTAGCTTTTTTTTATGTTAATATATAATTTTCTGTTTGTAGAGTTTATATTTAAGATTATGAACTTATTGAATCTGTCACAATTCAAGACATTGGTCTGAATACCGCATTCACTAACAATTGCCCATGCACAAGCAGTCAATTTTCGTAGCTATTGGGCTTGGAATGGGCTAATGATTATATTCGCAAATTTCTTTTAGGTAATTTATACGAGCGGCTCAAATTATTTTGCGGTACCACTATAAGTTCCCAAACATAGCAATTATGCAGCAATAGCCGCCAGAAATGCATTAGAAAAACTATATCTCGTGTTCCATCTGTATGTTTATAGTACGCTACAAGCTCATCTTTAAAAAAATCAGTCCATAAAGATTCATTACTGTGTTCTCTTAAGATGTTGACTAGGACAGTTTTGCACAAGAAAAAACTTCTTTGAAGTGCATGGGTAGATGCTAAGTTAATACTTTACTTCGCTGATGCCAAAAGCTAGCATGAATTGCAATATTTTTGCAGGCTTTTCACATTTTCTCCAGTCAAGAGCATCTTAAGGAGTCCATCTTATGAGGTCTGTCAGTTATGAATTTAATTTCCCTTCATTAGTTCTCATGTGCTAATATTATTTATTTGGTGCAGTGTTCTGTTCGTGTTCGATGGTTAGCATCTTCAGGTACTGAATGATTTGTTCATATGCTTATTTGTCTGCATAGTTCTATTATTAAAACATGTGACAGCTGTCTTTCTCTAAATATGGTTGTTATTTGAACTCATACTTATGGCTGAGCATTACATGTCAAACAATATGAAGGATTATGCATCAAGTTAACTAGTTTGTTTAACTTTACCATATACTTCTAAATTGTTGGTCAAGCCAATTTAGATTATTATGGTTGTTATCATGTTATGTGATTTTGAAGCTTTGGAAATCAGTCAGATTGTTATGATCTCAATGAAGAAGAAAAGATGATGATCTTGAAGTAATAACTCTACCAAACTCTCATGCGACAGCTGTGGAAACACTACTTCTGGTTTTTGTTGATAAATCATACTGAAAGTTTTTGATGTGAGAATATTAGGAGGATTTTCTCAGGAGTAAGGAAAGCTTGATAAGGTCAAATAGGAAACAAGTAAATGCTGCCAAGTTCTTTTAAAATATTTTTGCTGCTAGATGACCTGTTAAATATGAATATGTAGGAGTATTTAACCACCCAGATGACCACTATGAATGCTTTGTTTGATTTCTTTGATTTTCTTCAAGTGCTGTGTAGTTTATGCCTCTCATTTACTAGCTCAAGTATACTCTACCTGTATGGTGAATTTACCATTGTTCATTTGTCAGTGCAGCAAATGCGCCACATCTTGTTCTTGAAATGCCAGCATTATCTCCAACGATGGTATGGGAGGGAATGGGGGATTGTTTTTTTTTTTTTTAATATTCAGTAATATTGTCTAGTTGTTTTATATTGCTCCTTTCGGGTTTGACAATGGCCTTAAGGCTTAATTTTAATGATTTCAGAACCAAGGCAATATTGCAAAATGGATAAAGAAAGAGGGGGACAAGGTATGAATTTATGTTTATTATGCCAAAAATAATAAGCAATTCTTTTCTTGTGGGATTAGCCTTCCTTCTTTATATAGATCATGAAATTTCTTGGTTTTAACATCTTCAAATCCATCTCTCTGAGCAGATAGATGTGGGTGATGTGATATGTGAGATAGAGACTGACAAAGCAACCCTTGAATTTGAAAGCCTTGAAGAGGGGTAATAAATTTCATTTAGAGACTTGCGTTGATAAAGGTGTAATTGATGCAGTTTGTCATTTTCTTATTCATTAGTTTTATTTTGTTGTTTTCTTCCAACTTCTGGACTATAGTGACTATGGACAGATATAATTGGCTTTAGTGAAGCATAGCTTCTTTTGCTAACATCACTATGTTAGATAGGGCAAGGACACTGTCCCATCATTCCCCGCATAGCACCTGATATAATTTTTTTTTTCTAATTATCAATTCTGCTCCTTGAACAGTATTGATAATAGAGATAAAATGATGCATTTTCTTCTAATTTCTCATTAAAATTACTTTGTTGTTTCAAAGTCATCTTTGTTTCTGATACTAAAAATATATATACAAAGGGTTATTCTTTTGGATGATATGATCTTCAAGAAACAAGATACAACGATGGGTTCATGTAGTTTGTGGGACTTGATTTTTTCGGATTCTATTTTCTAGGCAAGAGTTAAGATTATTGCATGGTATTTAGACCAAATTTTGTTGATTCTACTCATAAGAAAATCTGCACATCCTCCTATGAATGGCCATATCTTATTGCAGAGGATGAGGATGCACAAGATCAGAATTCTTAGGAGTGCACTTTAATAGGATACCATGTTCCTTTGCAGACTGTTTAGGAATTGTGGACATGCATTTATTTTACAGCCACAATCACGTTGTGTGTTCTGAAATCAAGATTGTTGCTTTTGCTTGGTGACGTCACCTCTCCTTTATTGGTTCAACCTGGTGGTAACAATTTTTGGCATAAAATACACAAGTAATGTGGGTTCAAATTTATGCAATTGTGTTAACTTTGTCATCACATAAAAGGATTATGATACAAAATAATGGAATTTAATTCAAATAATTCACTTAATTTTATACTGGTCTTCATCAGTATGTTTTGGGGGTTCTTCAGTTAATGTCATATAACACTACGTATTTAAACTCATCTATCTGGAGATAGCTATTAAAACTAGTAGAAACTTGGATAAATCTTGATGGTGTTTCTGATAATTGGTATAATACGCATGTTGTTTATTCTTTATGAATTTGGTAGACTGATAATAAAAATATATGGACTGATGTGTTAATTAATTGTGCTGACTGGTTTTTCCTCTACAAGTCACTTATTTTTGTGGTGTAACAAAATTTATATTTGGATCTCATGTTTTTTTAAATGAGGACATAACCAATTGATTAGGTAGTTTTTCACAAACTATTTAATCATGATGGTGTTAGCATGATTGCATAGTCACATTGTGGTTGTGCCAATAAGTTTCTTTTGGACTTTGAACCAATGATGTCTTGTTTATACTTGTTAAAGTACCTCCTGTTGGTGTTTCATGTGATACTGTTTCTGGTCATTGTTGCATGCTTTTGTTTTTCATTCTATCAAATATGTTTTGTTGATTAAATTAAGTGAATACCTTGTGACATGTTTGCAGCTCTAGTCAAGCTTATACTTCCTTGGAAATGTCATGACTGCCCAATACTTGTATTACCAAATTAAATAATTTATGATAGTAAGCTGTAATATATATATATATATATATATATATATATATATATATATATGTTTGATAAACTGGACAAGCCACAAACTCTCAACCGCGTTGGAAGGAAAATGAACTACCACCTCCACAATAGGAGAGTGGTAGTAAGCTCTAAAATTCATTTTATGTTTGTTTTGAGTGCTATTTCCTCTTACGTAATGTGCTTTTTCTTTACTTTAATTATCTAGGTTGTAGTCATTGCAGAAAATTCAGAAATTTCTCCCTTCTTATGTTATGTTGAAATTTTCTTAATTCTATGCAGCTACTTGGCTAAAATATTAGTTCCCGAAGGTTCAAAAGATGTGCTTGTTGGGCAGCCTATTGCAATAACTGTATGTGCTTCTGGTCATCATTTACTTATGTTTCCTTATTGCCCTATACACATGATCTAATCATATTTTTTTTCTGTATTTAGTGGTAATAAATCTAGCAATGTTGATTGTAATTTATGATACTAGCATTGTTTGCTGTTTATGAGTGATAATTTCATTTAGCTCTTTGTTCTCTAATTTTTATTGTTTAGGTTGAAGACCCAGATGACATTAAAAATGTTCCAACTACCATATCGAGTGGAGCAGAGACCAAAGAGGAAAAAGTACCTCAGGATGTGGGGCATAAAGAAAGTGCAAAGAAGACAGATATTCGCAGAATTAGTCCATCAGCAAAGTTGCTTATTTCGGAATATGGACTGGATGCATCTTCTATGAAGGCATCAGGTCCTCGTGGTACTCTTTTGAAAGGTGATGTACTGGAAGCAATAAAGTCTAGAGGAGCTTCTCCACAACCATCCAAGTCATCTCAAGACAGTACATCTTCAACAATGCAATCCGCCCAGCCAACTGCTCATAAACCACCACAGTTGGCCTCTTCCAAACAAGTTGTTGATTCTCATGAAGATTTGCCAAATAGCCAAATACGCAAGGTAAGTTTTTTGCAACTTAACATGATTTGAGTTAGCCTTGATTCCCACGTAGAACTAATGGTAGAAATTTTTTTGTGATGCAAATCCCTCATGATGCAGATTGTTTGATAAATTTGTCTTGATCATGCACAGCGGACCTCTCAAACTATCTGTTACAAGTCTATAGATTGCAGACATTCGATCAGCAAACTTAAACAACTGTTTGTGGATTATCCTAATTGAGGCATAAATCGAATCACATCAAATATTCATTTTTAGTTTTGGCAATGAGAAGTAAATTACATAACAGATAAAGTGTTATACATTGCACACAAGTGAGCTTTTAGGATTTAATCCTCAGTTAAAATTCGGATAACAGATGCAGAATAATTTATTCCATGAAGGTTCAAAACTGTGGACATAGATTTATGTTAAGATTCAGTGAGGGACATGAAACCATTGATGAAAATAATTTCTGAATGGTTAGAATAAACTTCGTCTGATTGTACAAAATCTGGGTGATGAACTCTACTTATTTCTTAATTCATGATGTTACTAATATTTTCAAGATCATGTAGGTGATAGCGAAAAGGTTGTTAGAATCAAAACAAGGAACACCACATTTTTATTTATCCTCAGGTATAATCTTATTTTTAGAGAAGCTTTTCAACTGCTTGTTATTGTGTGACTCAAATTTATGTTGCTTTGCTATCAGATGTCATACTGGATCCTTTACTTGCTTTCAGAAATCATCTAAAAGGTTTGAATTTGGAACCCATAGCTTATATTTCATGATATTTTTGGAATTATATTTACAAGGGAAAGTCGGTGCTCCTTTTGTGGTCTCAATTTGCAGAGCAGCATAATGTGAAAGTTTCAGTAAATGATATCATCATAAAGGCTGTTGCTACTGCACTAAGAAGTGTACCTGAAGCTAATGGTAAGATGTCTAGTAGATTTTTTTATTTTGGTTTTATGATGGATTGAGTTCTCTGAAGAAGGAAAAAGAGTCTTCTCTATGTTGGTTGCTGGAAAGTAGAGGAAAAGAAAATAAGGTGGAAAAACTATTTCATGTGTTTGGTTGCATGGAAAAAATGATTTGTAGGAAAAATGATAGAAATCACATTGCATATATTCCTTTTTTTTCCTCTCATTTTCATTCACATATTTTTCTTTTATTTCTTTTCCTCCATTTCTCTCCAGTCCAATCCAAACAAACTTTAAAGGAATTTGGCTTCTTTTTTTTCAATGAAATATTCTGCTAAAATTTATGCGTGCTTCCTACTTCATCTGTGAAGGGGCTTTAACAACCTAGATTAAAAGTTATGCTTGTAATTGGCATTGCCTCTATGCAGCAGTGGATTAAACTTCTAATTATACTGTTTTCCTGTGCAAATGCTCTGTTGGGTCTGAGATACTCATCTGTTATCTCATGCTAGTTATGCTTCATATTGTACATCCTACATTGGTCCTTCTTATTTATGAAATATTTCTTTCTGCTGAGTTGACAGCTTACTGGAACGCTGAGAAAGGAGATACTTCTTTGTGTGACTCCATTGATATATCAATTGCAGTGGCCACAGAGAAGGTGCTTTTACCCTTTGTTGTTATCAAAAAAGATGAAATTGGGAGCAGTCTAACTGATCCATCTGGTAAATCCGAGTTGCAGGGCTTGATGACTCCAATTGTTAGCAATGCAGATCAAAAGACTCTGTCAGCAATATCCTCTGAGGTACTTATATGGAGTTCAATGAACCCTGTAATGTAGCTTCTGGCATTTTATTTTCTGGTATATCAGCACCACCTTGGATCAAAAGCCTTTTGTTCTGGAACCATTGGCTTGTTTCAAGAACCATAGTCCTATATGCTTGCACTTTTAATTAATTCAGTATCACTTATTTCTTGTGCTAAAACGATTGAATGATGTATTATCGGATGTCTTGCTATTGGTCGTCCATATTTGACTCTAAATGTCAAGCCTCTTTCATGTTTTTCCCTTCTAATATGATGCAACTAGGTTGGACCCTCGCATTTCTTTTGAGAAGTGATGTTTTTACATTGTTCTAACCAGTTGGAGACAAATATTTGCATCTTGTTTGTAGGCCCTCTGCCAGATATTTTCTCTTGTCATAACTGCCAGAGTTTCTAGTATGATAACTTGGGTAACTTTGTGATAACATGGATAGTACCTGTTTTGGCTTTGTGCCATTAACATAAAGCATTTTCTAGGTCAAAGAATTAGCTGAGAAGGCTCGGGCTGGGAAGTTGACACCTGAACAATTTCAAGGAGGAACTTTCAGGTGGGTTTACAAAGGATGTCTATTTCAATTGCTTTTCCCCCGCTCCATGCAGTTACACTGTTTGTATTTTATGTGCAGCATTTCAAATCTTGGAATGTTTCCTGTGGACCATTTTTGTGCTATAATAAATCCTCCGCAGGTCTCTCTCTCTCTCCTTCTATATATGTATACATATTATATTAATAGATATATATTCAGAAAACATCCTGTTTCTTTGAATACAAGTTGCTGTCTATTATAACTAATAATCTATTGCATCCTCTCCCTACCTCATTAATTATTTTTGTCTTCCTTTACCTTTTCTGCAAAGGGCATTTAGTGAAATATTGTTTAATTATTTGTTGTGTCTTAATGTCTATTATTCAAACCAATTATGCTGATGAATATTCTGCTTTGACTGTTGGAAATATAGTCCTACATCGGTTGTGTGATAGAAGTGTAATGGGTTTATATATAGGTATAGAGGTTGAGCCACTAAGTCTTGAGACTTTTTGGTGTAAGACTCCTAAGTTTATGTATAACCCATATTAGGGTCCACCAGTATAAAATATAAAATCTAAAATGGTATCAGAAAAATATAGTGGAGCTCATTTTTTTTTTAAAAAAAAAAAAGATCTTTGAGACACAAGTTCATGTGTGTAGGACCTCTGAGACACAAGTAGTGTACAAGTCCTGGTAAAAACAGACCTCTGGTGTACAAGTCTGAGCAAGTTCAAACTTGGAAAAAAAAATGACCCAGTTGAACTTGAGAGAGAGTGTTGGAAATATAATCCCACATCAGTTGTGTGATAGAAGTGTAATGGGTTTATATATAAGTATAGGGGTTGAACCACTAAGTCTTGAGATTTTTTGGTGTAAGACCCCTAAGTTTATGTATAACCCATATTAGGGCCCACTAGTATAAAATATAAAATCTAACATTGACTACATGTATATTTTGTAATTTAATTGCTGAAAATAAAATGCTTAGCAATGTGATCCAAGGGAGTTTAGTTATCTATTAACAAAACAGGCCATCTAATATTTTCTGGCTGTCTAGATCTTGGGTCAATTTCCTCTTTTGTCAACTTAACTGATACTGCATCTAGTTTCTTGATACTCGTCGAAGTTTTTTTTTTCCTTAGTGTTTGATGGATTTTCTGCTCAAGTATGGTGAAGTTTGGACTGCTGTGTTCTTTGTGCTTTTTTTGGCAGGCCACATGCATTTACTACTAACCATGGTCACCTAAAAAATTTGATGATTCCTGTGCTCAGTGGAAAGCATCAAATTTTAGAAGGAACCAGTGCTTTTGTTATGTGCTAAGAAAAATACTGATCATGGATATTTACTGACCACTGTTGGTGTCTGAATCTGTAATCTGTTCTTTGTCATAGGCTTGTATACTTGCAGTTGGCCAAGGAAACAAAGTGGTTGAGCCCATCATTGACAGCGACGGTTTGTTTTGATGCTCCGTGCCCTCCGCACATTATCTTCTCTTTTCTTCATTCATATAATACATTTACATTTCATTTTTTCAGGAACTGAAAAACCGGCCGTCGTTACAAAGATGAACTTGACATTGTCAGCAGATAATCGTGTTTTCGACGAGAACATTGGAGGTGATTCTCAGGTATGCTTAACTTTGTTATTTGGGAACACTCCTAAAATCTGTTGGTTGCATGTTTGCAGGTAAGTTCCTGTCAGCTCTGGCACTAAACTTCCGCAACATTCAAAGACTTCTTTTGTAATTCTCTGAAGAACATCTCCCTTTGCACACCAAGCTTGCCTTGTGCAGGCAAATAAAATTGTCGTTCGTATTTAGAATCCCGGAATAAACTCCGAATTTTACGTTTTGGCGATGGCATTTTTATCCTTTTGTCATCGACAGTACCTGAGATATCGATTGCTCAGTTTCTTTGGCAATTCATTCTATGAAATCAATTTTAGTTTTGTGGCTAATTTGTTTTTCGTTGAAATTCCAAACATTGTTCTTTGCTTGTTGAATGTATTTCTGAAAGCGTTCTTGTAAGAATGTGATGTCACAGTTTTGTATCAACTGGTGGTAATAAAAATTTTCTGAACACAATCTATAATACATGCTTTTGGTGCATTTCTTTGTAACCATTTGTTTGGGAAGCTCTTGTCTTGTTAATATTCAAGTAGCACAGAGGTTTTTTCATAAAATACAATCAATTATCAACTAAGATCTGTAGGGTAATTACTAAATAGTAAATACTCTGCCAAGGTCTTTTTGCATAAAATATTAAGTAGAAACATAAACTATATACATATTATAATATTATCACTGGTTTTTATCAATCTTTAACATGTGTCGCTATTCTTTGTTGAATTATTTTCTAAAAATGATTTATTTCAGTGACAAAAAACTGGAAAGAAAGAAAGAAAAAGGAATTTTTTTTATTAAAAAAATTGATGAAGCTCTATTTTTATTAAAAAAAAAATATTTACAACCAAACACAAAATTTTGTGATCTAGCATTACAAATGCATCTAACCAAATATTTGATTTAATTCTCTTGAATTTTCAAATACAAGGATTTGTAAATATAAATCCACTGCATTTTCAATTACATCCAACCAAACGCCCCTTAATTGAATTTTCACTAATAAATTAAATTTTTATTTATAAATATTATTAAAAGATCCAATAGTGCAGAGGTAATTATATAAGTTTTCACTGTTTTTTTTCAAAATGTCAACAAGCTATGTATCAGAGTCGTGCACAAGTGCGACTTTAATATCTCGATACACCTATGTCTTTACCCTGATGAGCTAAGGTATGAATTTATCTTTTTAGCAAAGGCATGAATATTAAATATAGGGGATTCGTGCCAATAGAACAAAAATTCATTAGCGTAAATGGATAATTGCTAGTAAACCCTGTAAAAATCGTATTTGCATGTATTTCTATGTCCCTGGGAGAGGAAAAATGAATTTCTAAAGTTATTTTTAAAATTAACTTTTGATTTTTAGAAGGGCATGTTAGCTTTTATCCAATCTTATAAGGGCATCCTAGTAATTTTCTAAATTATATTGATATTTTTATATAAAATAATCCCAAGTAATCCTATTTTGTAATGGACGGTCCAGATATTCCAAGGACATCAATCTAACGGCGGTGCCAACTCTTTAATTCATATCAGAAATTAGCATCTCCAGTGTTCGCCCACAGCCCCGATCGGAGAGACTTCTTCTCAGTTCCTTCTTCTCTTTCACAAGGTTCGATTTTTCCTCGGATCAAACTCACCAATTTCCCATTGAATCTGTTGATTCATTGCGTTGATCATGCTATTGTCTGCTTTTCTATGTTTTTTCTTTTTTTCTTTTCCTTCCAAAATTGAGAAGTGTACGAATTTCGATCCAGAAGTTTTTTTTTCTAAATCAATCGCTGTGCAATGGTTGTGTTTGATCTATTTTCTGTCAAAATTGATATTTGCTTGTTCTTTGTTTTTTTTTTTAATGGTATAGAGGAAGAGTTTGATCTCAATTGTTGTCACATTGCATAAGATCCATTCGAAAATGATGCAGGATTTCCACAAAAAAAAAAGGGCACTCCATGTTGTATGAATTTGATGTGAAGCTAGCGTGCAACATCGATTAGAAATGAAAGAAAAAGCTAGTTTTTTTTATTGTGATCGTGCTTACATTGGTTTTGGTATCTGAGTCTGGTGATTTGGTAGCCAACGGCATAAGAGTTTTTTTATTTCAAACTGGTAGTAAAGTAATGAAAGGTGATTGTTTGGTGTTTGTTGATAATATCTACTTATCTAGTTGTATAGATTTTGGGAAGTAGTTTTGAGTGCTTAGGCATAATGCTATGTTAATCATCTAGTATAATGTAGATAAGATATTCTCTAAGGATGCTCAATATTGAACATTTGAATTTAATTATATGAAACTACAATGTTCTAATATTATTTGCATAGTTCTTTGTTTTCTATGTGTTACTTTAGTGGCTTCAAATGCTTATCATTTGTAATCACTATAAAAAATTTGAACACTTAGCAGGAATGGATGCCTGCTTTGCTCTGGCTGCATGAATTATTTCAACTGGCTCTTTATGCTGGTGACATCTTTATATGGCTTATGTGCGAGTCAGGGCAGGGCCTTGCTTTTTTATTTGGCTTATATAAAAGCTAAACTAGAATCCTTCTGTATTGCAAGTCCTTGATGGAAGCTTTTCAAATGAGATGCCCTGCCGCATTACGTATAGCAATCTTCACATCTATCTAGCCTGATGTGTGCTTTTCCACATGCATCCTTGACAATGTTAACCTATACATTTGTTTTTTGCTTTGTTATTATATAATTATATTTGTGTTAGTGCTGGGGACCCTTATATATGAACTGGTGCATGAAATAGAAGCATCACCCGTTATGCATTTTATATCCTTTTTTATCTGAAGTTCAGTCCTCATGTGGGAGAAGTCATACCCTTCTGGAGATCTTTCATGCAACAAGAGAACTTTTCTTTCTCAAATATTCCTTCTTATTGATTAGAAATGATCATCTTATCCAATAAGTCTAAAGCACACTGAAGTCCAGCCTTTGGTAACATCTTGACTATGCTAGTATTTTAATGTGAACTAGGTTATCCTTAGCCAAGTTATTAATATGTACTTTAGAATGTGCAGCAATACCTATAAGACTTTATTCTTGCTTGACTACGATGGCCCATTGTTTATAATGCTTTTGTTCTATTTATGCAGGGTTGAGGCCATGGCAGGTCCTGGACGATCCATGCTGTACTCACTTCTTCTGTTTGCTGTCACATTCTCCCTTCTTGAAATGTACAGGGGAAAATTAGCATCATCTGAGTTGTTAACTATTGCTGGTGGTTTTATCAGCTCACTTTTGTTTGTCTTGTTGTTGACTGTGAGTATTCAAATGTCATTTCTATACCCTCTGTTTTCTAACTTGCTATGCTGTATATCTTGCCTGATTTAAGCTTTTTTTAATTTATATTTAAAAAAATGTTCTATTTTGGAAATAGTTAGGTCCTTCTGTTTATGTTGTTTTTGCTTATTGTGTAATTGATTTTCTAGTGAGCCATTACAATCAATATACTAAAGGCATTAGTTAAAAGGTGGGGAAGTCCATGCAGTCTCCTTTTTAAAACTTTTGAATCATGTTCATTATTGTTGAAGTTGTGTGGTAATCTGGCTCATGTCTCGCTACAGCAGTAAAGTTGAGCTAAAACAAGTATCATCATTGATTATGTTTTTAGGGAGCTTTTAGACAAGTGGTTTTCCTTGTTATTATTATCTGTTTATATTCTCTTCCAATTTGTTAAATTCCCTCTTTTTTTTGGTAAAGCTCATCTCCTTCTGTTATACTCTGTAGTCTGTGAAAATGTAACAAAGCAAGCAAATGATTTGTAACTCTGGTTTCGTTTTTGAATCTAATGAACAACCTACTCACATCAAACTTGGGATCACGGGTGGATTATTTTATTTGCATCTTATTTAATGGTTGGCTGTTTATTCTAAGTCAGATTCTACTGTTTCTTTCGTGAAGAGTTGTAAATGGTAGTATAATATTGTTATGTACATGGTGATTTAAAAACTACCATTTTAGAAGTTGCATGCAATTTGCAAAAAGAGCAATTTGACTTTGTGTTGCATGATGAGCAGTATAAAGAGATAGATACATAGAATTCTCTTTTGTATGGAAATGAGGTTTAGAGAAAGCTATTGCAACTAGTTTTATGACAATATGTGGCACAGAAATTGAAAGTTTGGAATCTATTACAATTAAAGAGTTTAGTTAGCTATAGAAGTTGCTAACTCAAGGACTCTACTTCCTAAATCCAATGGAACAATTAGATAATCTCTGTTATCCAGGTACTGAAACATGTATTTTTTGCCTTTTGTCAGAATACAAGAGTTCTTTTTCCCTGTACTGGGTTTCTTGAGTGGCATATATAGTAATGTCACCTCCCAACATGGAGATTCATTCTTTCAAGTATAGTAGCTTGCGAATATGAGGCACTTTGGCACGATAAATTTTGTATTTTCAAGCCCTTGGGATCGTTGACTTTAGTTATCAATCACACTTTTCCAGCAGGCCACAACTGACTGTTTCAGTTAAATATTGATTAGATGAATGACGTTATCATATTATGTAAAATTTACTTGTTTGAGGTTCTCATTCTATGCTTCCATCAAAAGGAAAAGGTTATCTTACTAAATGCACAAATGAGATTTGCAAAGCTGAAACAGAATAATTTTCCTGGTGCTGACTGTACTTGGAAAACTTAATGATGAAACTAAAACAGTTTGTGAAATTACATACTGGTTAGCATGTTCAATTGTAAATCTTGATAATTTGAAAGTAATACATGCTTTCATTCTCTTTTGATCTTGAATTTGGTGTCCACCTGCTTATGATGACTTAACGTGTATCTTGTATAGTTCATTGGAAATTATCAAGAATCTTATGGTGCCCGGACTGGATGGGGTGCTGGTAAGTCAGTTTGTACATTAACAGTTAGAACGTTTTCCTCTGTTCTAATTTTATTACCTTCTAATCTTTTACAGTTTTCCTGGCGGAATTTGTAGCGTTAGTTGCTGCCAGCACAGTTCATCGTGTTTGTATCACTACATGGTATTTCACTCATCCCATTTACTGTCATACATTTGAATTTTTAAGATTTTCATCAACAAACTGTCAGTGAACCCATATGCAAAGTCCTTTATAATATAAGTTCTTAAATGACATGCCTGAACTCCTATAAGGCGTATTATTAGTCGCAAACAATCTGCTAACGGTCTTTGGAGTTGTTCATGTACTTCTTTATCTCATTTGTTGGGATATCAAGACGACCGAGTATTTAACATCGTTTCTTTCTCATTCTCCGGTTGAATTCATCTGCAAAAACCTATATCATAATTGTAATTTTTTCGTTTCTTTGCATGCAGTTTCTTATTTTCAGCTGCCTTTTTATATGAGATTGACAAGCTCTCAGGAGTGATGCTTGCGAAAAGCGACTCGAAGGTTAAGCGATATTAATAATGAAGATGGTGAACTAGACTGTTTTATCTTAATCTTGTTTTCCATTAGCTTCAAGAACTTTGAATGATGAGATGCAATGAGTACCATCAGAAAATAGGAAGAGACTTGTTCCAGTTATTGTTTACCAATGTAGAAGTTTTTTGAGTTAAGTTGAGATTTTTTTTACTGCTTTTATTCTTTTAACTCTCTCAAGTGCTTAATTTCTCTAAGTTATCTAATGTTGAAAAAAAAAAGTAAAGGAAAAGAAAAGATATAATATACTCTTGTTGGCTGATGCTTTTTCATTTAAAAAAATTTAATTAAATACTTCTTAGCATTTGTCTTATTGTGTAGAAGTCCTCATTGATATATGGTGACTTTACATTTTAGTCCTAAAATTGTTTTGATATTCTAAATTTAGCCTCCATTTGTGCACCCAAAGTTACATATCATTATACCTGTTCTTTGCTATTTTTAGTTAAATAACTAGCATGTATTTTTTTTTTCTTTGTATATTTCATCATTTATACAACTTGTGAATATAAATAAACCAGAGCTTGAGCTACATCAAAGTTCAAAATTTATAGAGCCATTCTTCATTGAAGAGTGTTTGTTTATAAATTAAGTCAATCAAAAGTTTCTTTCTTATTTTCATTCAAATGATGTTTCTATTTATTTATTAAAAACTAAATAAACTGTGTCTAAAAACCGGACAAGAAAACCATCAAAACAAAAAGGAAAAAACAAAACTCTCTCTCTCTCAAAAATAAAATAAAAGAAAATAAAAAACAAAGTTACAAGATTAACCATCTGCAAACATGTCAACAAACAAGTAATTACTCAATCACACTTAGCATCCTGAAATAAGTTTATATTATGCTTCACAATGATTTTTACTACTATAATGTGCACCCTCACAAGCGATCACCAAGCACACAACAACAACAACAACAGTATATAAAATCAATGAGGATTGGTCCAATAATAAAAATATTTGACCCACTTAATTAGTAAGTAATTTTGAATTCGAATCTTTATATATGAAAAAAAAAAAACCGGTTGCAAGGCCCGGAAAGTTTTAACACAACCGGACTAGTTCGGTGCCCATGCTCTTTAAAAAAAAAAAAGTTGATCAAAAGATGAAAAAACTAATAACTAATAACTTATAATAATAATAATAATAATAATAATAATAATAATAATAATAATAATTGAAGTTACAAGGACCCACATGAATCATACCCTTGCAAGTATCTCCACAACAATTTACAACACCAATTCCTCCGGATTTCACAAGAAATCACATAACTAAAAAACACACAAAATTTGAATCCAAGAGAATCAACGTCCATTCCAAACAACAACAACATCTTCAATGATAACTTCAATGCTCTACTACTATACGTACTCTTCCTACCCATCTAAACAAACAAAATTAAGGAAACCATTTCATTTCTCCATTACAACAACATGTCCCAAGTCCTTCCAGTCACTCTCCCAACATCCCTAACAATCACTGAAAACCGGCCAGAATGGCTCAACTCCGGTGACAATGCATGGCAACTCATTGCTGCCTCTCTAGTAGGCTACCAAAGTGTTCCAGGCCTCATCATCCTCTACAGTGGAATTGTCAAGAAGAAATGGGCAGTGAACTCTGCATTCATGGCCTTATATGCCTTTGCTGTTGTCCTCCTCTGTTGGGTCCTTTTCTGTCACTGTATGGCCTTTGATGAGCACCTTCTTTCGATCATCGGCTTGCCGGAGTCTTCGCTTGGATCGAGTTTTCTTGAGAGCAAAAGTATTGCATTGTTTCCAAATGCTACTTATACTTTCTTTCAGTTTGCTTTTGCTGCCATTACTGTTGTATTGCTTGCTGGTTCACTGCTTGGGAGGATGAACTTCTATGCATGGATGTTGTTTGTGCCTTTGTGGGTCTCTTTATCTTATACTGTTGGTGCCTTCTGTATTTGGGGTCAGGGTTTTCTTTTTAAATGGGGCCTTGTGGACTTTGCTGGTGGTTATGTTATTCATCTCTCTTCTGGTGTTGCTGGCTTCACTGCTGCTTATTGGGTTAGTTTCTTTTCTTTTTATCTTATTTTATTTATCTGTTTTTTTTTATAAAGATTTATTTATTTTGGTATAGATGATGCCTTACAGTGAATCATTTGATTTATTATCATAGGCCACATATTTAATGTTTTCAATGAATATCATGTGACATCAATCACATAGATTATTGGATAAACATTGTATGACAATAAAGATATTTTTAAATCATCATTTACTTTAGAATATAGTTTACATGAAATATATTGGATGGTTATGATGTAATGCATATGTTCGTTTAAAAAAAATGTTATCATTTAATTTTATTCGCTAAAAAAACTTCAATATATTTATGTTGAGTTTTGAATTTGACAAATATATTCAGTTAGATATTTAAAATAATGTACCCAAATGATATCACATTATTTATTTAGTTGATTATTTTTTTTAGAGAGAATTATGAACCCACAAACAAGATTTAAACTCTAAATCTTTAAGTAATAATTGCATTTTATATATAATAGATTAAAACAAATAAATATGTTCCTATTAAATCAATATATATATATATTTAATTTGTTAGGGAACAAAATAAATAATGACTCATTTGGGAGACCCACCATCCAAGTGTAGTAATAATGCAATTAATGCATGTACACATGTGTGGGTCTCGTTCCCATGTGCTCTTCCGAAATTTGTGTATGTCGCTGTTTTTCTTAGCAGCTTAGCAAGAACTCCATATCATTTTGTTGAAGCTTATCCTCTTTACGATAAATGATCCAAACCTAAAAACAACGGTATTTAGTGTAGCAACAACATAATGAAGGCAGTCAATCAATATAGATTGACATGAGATCTGAAAAAAAAGAAAAATTTGCATATACATGGTGCAAACTCATTAACTTAATTGATTGGTGTTATTTAATCTATTATTAAATATCTATTTTTGTGCATGGTGAGTTTAGACTATGTTTGGTTGTATGGACATGCTTAGGTTGGGCCTCGGTTATCCCATGACAGGCAACAATTCCCACCAAACAACATCATCCACATGCTTGGTGGTGCAGGGTTTCTTTGGCTGGGTTGGTCTGGTTTTAATGGTGGCGCATCTAATTCAGCTGATTTGATTGCATCTCTTGCTGTACTTAATACCCACCTTTGCACTGCCACAAGTCTCTCCATTTGGCTCTCTCTTGACATGATTGTTTATAAGAAGAGTTCTGTCATTGGCGCCGTTCAAGGAATGATGACTGGTCTTGTTTGTATCACTCCTGCTGCAGGTTAATTAATTATCTATACCTCTATACATACATTCATATATATATATATATATATATATATCATACCATGCATGCATATGCATAAAGTGGTTCTTTCAATGTGAATAGTGTGAACTAAATGGTAAAGCATAGAATGAAGGGAAAATTTCAAAAATAAATCTTGTGGTTTCTCAGTTTTGCAAAAGAGGGACAGATGTTTGTTTTTTTTTTTGTTTTTAACCTATGTGGTTTCTCCAGCTAGCAAAAAAGGAAAAACCGTTAATAGCTCTTTAACGGTGTTAACTCACAGGGGCAAAATGGTCAATTTATTTAAAATCCCTCATTTGACATTAAAAAATATTCTTTTTAATCTATTAATTTCTCAAAAAATTCTAATAAACAAAAAAAAAACTTAAATTCCAAAAAAATAAATAAAATCATGTTGAAAAATCATGTATTTTTAATGCCATGTAGTTTTTTTACAATAAATTGACCATTTTGCCCCTATGAGTTAACACCGTTAAATGGTTGTTAACGGTTTTTCTCTTTTTTGCTAGTTGGGGAAACCACATAGGTTAAAAACGAAAAAAAAACAAACCTCTGTCTTTTTTTTACAAAACTAGGAAACCACAGAGTTTATTTTTGAAATTTTCCCTAGAATGAATGCATAATTAACCCATGTCAATGTCTAAGATATTTCTCCATAACAATTATTCTAAATGAATTCTTAGCATCCTCATTTTTCATTTCTTCCTTTTATCTTTAGTTATCTTATTTTCCCTCTCTACATTAGGGTAACACACATGACTTTTTTTTACCTCAACAACTAGAGTGACACTAGAGATCCTTGCACAAACAGGCTTAATTAATCTTAGGCTAGTACTTAGCATGCCTAATTCCAAACTTGGAGTTTCTAATTTAGATTTACTGTTTTAATTAATTCATGACATGCTATAATCAAATTATATGTTTCTTACATCGACCTTTGTCAAAATAAAAAAGAAAACAAAAATCTTATATATTCTATGGCTCATGTAAAAAAAAAATCATCAGCATATAAATAAAAAAAATTAATGATGATGTACAGCTCCAATTTTGAACATGCATTTAATAAGAAAAATAGACAAACTAAGAATTATTCCAATCATAAATAAGTACATGATTTATCCTGAATATTAAACTTCAAAATAGCTAGTAATATAACAATCAAACTGAAGACAAACAAACTACAAGATTTAAATGATAATATTTTCTCTTAAAAAAATGAATCTGTGATTATCACATGATAACATTTAATATGACAGGTTTGGTGGAGCCATGGGCAGCAATGTTAATGGGAGTCTTATCAGGCTCATTACCATGGTACACAATGATGGTAATCCACAAGAAGTCTTCATTCTTACAAAAGGTAGATGACACACTGGGGGTGTTACACACTCATGCAGTTGCAGGACTGCTTGGAGGAATCCTTGGAGGAATACTAGCACATCCAAGACTGATGTATCTTCAGTATGGAAATGAAAAGCACCATGGGTTGTTATATAGTTTTTTACATGGCAATGCTAGGAAGGGATTGTACCAACTTGGGATTCAAATTTTAGGGGCTATTTTTATCACAGTGTGGAATTTGGTGGTGACTAGTTTTATATGTGTTTTGATTAGACAAGTGGTGCAACTTAGGATGAAGGAAGAGGACCTTAAGGTTGGTGATGATGCTATTCATGGTGAGGAGGCTTATGCCATTTGGGGTGATGGTGAGAAGTCAATAGTTTATGTTAGAAGAGCTGTTACTCCTAAGTTGCCTGCCTTTTTCCGTTTTGAGCTTTTTTGACTTATTGTTTTCTTCTTGAAGTGAAATGGTTTATGGTTATATAGCGTATGTGTAAAAGAAAAGGGTTTGAGTTGTTAAGTGATGAGTTTATGTGGATTAAAAATAATTGTTTACTCTAATTATCATTTGGTCTATTGGCACCGACTTCCCTGCATAAAGTGTCCTTTGCTGAGAAAGCCGAATCGAACCCCACCTCAACCAAGTGGAGAACACAAATGTTGTGGAGCTCAACTCCTCATATGTGCTCATCCTCGACAAGTGGCTTGCTCACATTTTTCAAAAAAAAAAAAAAATGTTTGTATTAAATTATTTTTTCTATTATTTCATATTAGTTTGGTTTTAAATTATTTATTTCTTTATTTATTTATTTATTAATAGTTGCATATAATTCTTTTAAATATTGGTGGTTGTTGAAATAAACCTTTTAATGTTAGTCGGACCTCCTAGTATATGGTTAACGATAACTTAATTTGAATAGATGCTATGAAATGCATGTAATACACCATTGTGAGCATTTATCTATTTGAAAATATATGAATCAGTGCTAACTAATCAAAATGGTGGGTGAGTAATACGGGATCGAACCTCTCATGCCATGGTACTATACAAGTACTTTAGAAATACTATAGCAGTTTGTTTATCTATTATTCACACAGTTCCTTGTGAGAGGAACTATATTCTCTACCCTTCTAAAGTTGCATGACAAGGCAATTTTACCATTGTGGGATTGTGGTCTTTAATATATTATCTTAAGTATACATAATAGGCCTCATTACCCCGTGTGTCAAACCACCCTACATGTTAAATTCCTAGGGGTTCATTAAGTTACCATAACTAGTACAACATCATACTTGAATGTCCTTTTGGCAATCCTCTTGTAGGGCAACAATTGTCACATTTACCACATGTTGTGAAATTTTTATAACATAAGTATACGCTATAGTAAACAAGTAATATAACGATAATAGAGTGTCGTCCCACGAAGATCAAGTTTATTAACTATCAAAATTACTCTAATCCAAATTCTACTTAGTTAATGAAATTAAAAGATTTAATTCCCTCCGTTTGGATGACAGAATGGGGATAGGAATGGGAATTAAGAGAATAGAAGGGGGATGGGAATGGGGGGAATGAATAGAAAAATAAGAATGAAAACTTTGTTTGGTTGGAGGGATAACTTTTTGAGAAGAGAAAAAGTAAGATGATGGGATATGAGAAAATTACCTCCATACCCTTTTATAATAGAATAAATGTTTTTTTTATATAAATTAAATATTTAAATGATTTTAATTTTTAATGTATTTTAAATTTGATTATTTATTTTGATAATATAATTAAGTAGTTTTTAATTAACTAATTAAAGTAAATATTTTAATTCAATAATTTTTTTAATTATTCATTTTCTTACTTGTGTAATATTTTTTTAATTAAGTAGTTTTTAATTAATTAATTTTTTTAATTCAATAATTATTCATTTTCTTACTCGTGTAATATTTTTTTAGTTTTTAATTAACTAATTAAAGTAAATATTTTAATTCAATAATTTTTTTAATTATTCATTTTCTTACTCGTGTAATATTTTTTTAATTAAGTAGTTTTTAATTATTCAATATATACACCCACATTAAATTAAAATTAGTAAAGTATGAATATATATATACACACATTTGCAAAATTCACACATGCTTGGATATTGTTAAATTAAAATCAGTAAAGTGTGAATATATATATATATACACACACATTTGCAAAACCCACACACACCAGCATAGATATTGTTAAATTAAAATCAGTAAAGTGTGAATATATAAATATATACACACACATTTGCAAAACCCACACACACGTTGATTGTCTGCAGCATTTGCAAAACCCACACACACACGTTGATTGTCTGCAGCATAGATATTGTTAAATTAAAATCAGTAAAGTGTGATTATATATATATATATATATATATATATATATATATATATATATATATATATATATATATATATATATACCCACATTTGCAAAACCGACACACACAATTGATTGTCTGCAGCATATATATTGTTAAATTAAAATCAGTAAAGTGTGAATTATAAACCGGTCTCACAAATTGATTGTCTGTATGCATCAGATGTATTCTACTTTCTCTTGTTTGTTTTTTAATCTTTGATGTATTGCAATTCCTCAATTCTTTTGTAATGAATCCATTAAATCATGGTTTATTCATCTAACAAAGAAAAAAAAAATCATACTGCCAGAGTTTTTTTGTTTTACTGATTAGAACTTCCTGCTTTTCCCTGCCACCTTCTCTCACTCTCCTTCATTTCTCATCCCTAATACTAGCACATCATAACGTAAATATATATAAATTAAAAAGACCTCTACTTTCATACTTCAAATCAATACCAAAACAAGAAGCCAAACCTGTTAGTTCCGCCGGTTAGGGTTTATGAAATAAGAGGAACACTCACTCACTTAAGCACTCAAGAAAAATAAACACAAACCACAAAGAAGAGACACAAGACGTTGGTAACCCAGTTCGGCATCCACTTGCCTACATCTGGGGGGCCATGCCCGGAGATCAACAATCCACTAAAAAGGGGTAAAAGATAGAAGAGTACAAAACACACTTGTCACTCTCTCACAATACAAGAATACTACTCTCTCTAGATTGTCCGGTACCTCCCTACTCCCTCTTTCAAGAGTCGTACCCAATCCTAGACCAAGGTAGTATATATAGACGCCTCAACGTCCCAAATATAGCGCATACCCTTTTTAGAATCTCCGTGGCTTCTAACTTTGGAACCTTCCGAAATTAGATGTCGTAACTTATGTTGTAACATTTGTTGCGACATTGGCCCTGGCTGTTGGCTTGGCTGAATTCTGGCTCCATTGCTAAGCGACCTCAAGACACCCTATCTGAGTCGATGTAGCTCGATCACCTGATCCGAACCTACCAGCAACTAACCTCCCTCTTCAGCTCCTCACCACACAGCCCCCTCGCAAGGGGCGCACGTCCTATGTGCGTCTTCATGGAACTTGCCAAACTTAGTCTTCACTTCACCCAAGTTTGGTCTTCAAGGATCTTCAATCCATCATCCAAATCTTGCCATCAATAGGCGCATCTTCAAACATACCCATAATAGACTTCATATCTTCTCTATTATGGTTCTTCAAATCTTCAACAAGAATCTTCAAATCTTGCATTCAATAGTCTTCAAGAATCATTCCATTGATAGGATTCTCTTCATTTAGCTTCACCCATATTTAGTCTTCAATCAATCTTCTAAATATGGTCTTGATTGGGATCTTGTTTTCAACTTGATGCTTGTTTGATTATCTTGCCTAAAATAGTTTCTCCAAGATCTTCATTCAATCTTCATGAGAGTTGTAATTTCTTGCCAAAAATAACTCCTCCAAGATCTTTCATGATATTTTCCACCTAGCCAAGATTGTTTGCCATGTCATCCTTCATTCCACATCATTCTCCATGCCATGTCATCATGCTTGCCACGTCACCTTGACTAGGTGTCAAATTATGCCAATCATTAAAGTGCATTTGCACTAACAAAACCCAAGATCATATCAACACCAAATCAAGATATTATTTTTAAAGCCAAATCAAAGATTAAATCCAATGAAAAAAAAAATTCAAATCACCTGCTGCAGCCCAAAACACCAACTTGTTGAAGATTTGCAATTTCAAGAGATGGAAGAAGCTGATCAGAGATGGAGATGAAAGCAGAGAGGGTGGCTGGTCACAGGTGTGAGGATCTATGAAATGCAAAACAAAACCCTATCTTGCAACTAATGAGGGCAAGCTTGTAAAATCCACCCAATGGAATAACCATTCCTCCCAATATTGGGAGGAATGGTTATGCCCTCCTACAATGGATTGAGAAAGGTTTACAGATGGGAATGAGCAAAGAAGTCAGCCAGCCAAACATAGGCATACTCTCATGTAGGTAATGAACCCCTTGTGGAAGGGCTTCATTGAAGCCATCCAAACGTAAGGTTAATTTAGACTGATCTAATTTGAGGAATAGAGAGAGATAGTTAGACGTACAATAAATCAATGCGTAGATACTCTAGGGTTTCTAGATTCACTTAGACTAATTCCACCTAGATCGTCTAATTCAACCAATCAATGTTTATTTCTTATGTTGTTATCAAATTACCCCAAATTGCCTATTGATCTTTCTCAAGCATTAATAGCATATTCCATTAGATAGGTTAATGCCATATCTGAAATATTATAAATCTATGGAACTCATTAAACTCTAAAAATTTATAATGATGCATACAATCTTATAAATATCTCTATCTTATGATGATTGTATGATATTTTAATCAAGAACTAATTTAATTATCACCTGTCGGTCTCAAATCAAATTACCAATCATGCAATTATTGATCAAGCAATCACAAGCATTAAGTATAGATTAAATAGCCAACATAACCTTGAAACAAGCATCAATTGAATTAAATAAAAATGAATCTATGTTTTCATAGTCTGGCTACATCATAGCCCTAGAAAAATGGTATTTAGAATATGTTAATTACAAAGCTCGACAAATTAACGAGGTTCATAACCAAATAATCAAAGAATAACTAAAAATTAAAGTGCATTCTTCACGAGTTAAAATTGATTCAAAATAATGCAGATTTCATTTGTGGTGAGTTAAAAAAAAATCTATATAATTGAATGAAAATTATACTCATCATCACAATATATATATATATATATATATATATATATATATATATATATATATATATATATAGAGAGAGAGAGAGAGAGAGAGAGAGAGAGAGAGAGAGGTAAATTTCTTAAATCACAAAACATATGAAATAATAATACAATGACAAATAAAAAAAAACTAGTGCTTGCGAAAGAGGGTATTAAAAGACCTCACGTAATTTTTTTTTAATAAAAAAAACCTCTCTTATAATGTGATCAACCACGTGCAAACTAAAAGAAAAAAAAATCTGATCAAAGGGTGTTGAATTGTCAGAGTTCTAAATAAACATATGAAAGCAAATAAAGAATGGATTAATGGAATTAAATTATTAGAATAACCAACAACAGTGTTGGATCAATTCAAACACCATTCAAGAACAAAAAGGTTGTGTTTTCTGAAGAGAAGGTCTAGAGTTTCAATTGTCTTATGTTTCTGTTTAGCATGTAGTCTTCTTTCCGAACTGCCAAGTTTCTCGAATTTGCTCAAATGGTGAAATTTGCTTGAATTCTCTTGTTTCTTAATTTGGCTGATTATCATGTTTGTTTTGGCTACACAGATCCTCAAGATGGTCAGTATTTTCAATCAGTTTTAGTAATTCTCTACTTGTTTCCTTTTCATGTAAAAAACTGGAGTAATTTAATGAAACAATTGCGGTGGTTGCGCTGAGATCTTTGATGGAACAATGGCAAAACATGATGACGAAAAAGAGGTGAAGGCCAGTGAGAAGACAATGAATTAGTAGTATTTCAATAAGAGTGGTTTACTGGAGGAAGAGATATCTTATTGAGATGATTCCAACTCATACAAACTTACTCATATTTAAATACATAAGATAACAACTCCATGACTAACCCATGCTAGCCATTAACACAATAAACTAGGAACTAAATAACAACCCAATAACTAAGTCAGTTGACAACATTATTCATTACTTGACTGCATAGTTCATCTTGCATGTCTATTATCCAGTAGCTCCTAACTCTTCAACAGTACTCCTCCCAGTCTGGAAGCTGCAAACACCAAGTGAACTCCGAAAACAAGAATAACATCAAGGTGTGTGTGTTAGATAGAGTAAGCCTCCCACAAGACTTCAATTTTTCTGAACATCAATGTTCCCAGTGTCGTCTTCAGGCTGTAGGTTTTTTGCTATATTCATAGGTATTGTAGCAGGCTTGCACCATTGTAAACTGAACCTTTTCACTAAATCTTCATCATATTTTCTTTGTGACAAGAATATTCCATCTTCTCCTTGAATTACGTCAAGGACCAAGAAATAATGCAAGGGACCTAGGTCAGTCATGTCAAACACCTTCATCATCCCACATTTGAATTCTTCTATGATTGTTTGGCATGATCCCATATAGATCATGTTGTCCATATAAAGACACACCATTAAATGTCCTTTGCTTCCTTGCATCTTAGTGTACAAAGTAGGCTCGCTTTCTGCGAACCCATGTTGTATGAGGTAACTGTCCACCTTGCTGTACCAAGTGCACGAAGCTTATCACAGCCCATACAAAGCCTTATGCAACCTGTACTCCTTATGTTCAGAACCTTGAAATTCAAACCCTTTAGGTTGATGGACGTACAACTCTTCTAGGATATCATCGTTTAAGAACTCCGACTTGACATCCAATTTATAGACTGACCTTCAGTATTGTGCAGCTATATAGCAAGAAAATATTGCACGGTTTCAAACCTCACCACCGGAGCATAGGTTTTTCTTATTCTGTCTCATTCATGAATAAGAGCAATATATATACAGCATATACAATCAACATCTTCCTAAATATAGGACCTAAATAAGTACAAAAGAATAGCCTCAGAAATTACATGTAATTATATCCATATTTACAACAAATTATCTCAATATTGTTGGTGAATGTGATCAGAGTCTCTCTAGTTGATGCCCAGTACCCGGTCCCAGTCATCAGTTTCCATATTTATCTTGGGATCGTGTTTGAAGTGGAATGAAGACCTGGCAATTACTTATGTTTGTTTTGTAATGCATCTTAGATGCTTAATACTGTGTTTGTTTGTAATGACTGGATTAAGTGAATGTTTGTAGTGCATATACTGCACATCCGTGAAGGTTGGTCTGCAACCCGTTTGTTTAAATGTCTGTGTGACTGAAGTTAATGATTATCATGAAATTCTGAGAAATTTTTCTCTTGCTCTTCTATTCTATGTTCAGTTTATATTATTACATTGATTGAGTAATCATTTGTGAGAATTCAGTGTGTTCTTCATCAAGATACACAATTTGAAGATATGGTCTTTCGGTCTTAACAGTGGTATCAGAGACACTTTCATTGTTTCCAGCCAAGATGTCTAGCTCTTCTTCAGTGAAGGATGCTAATGTACCCTATTTCAAGGGTGAGAATTACAACCTTTGGGCACTGATGATGAAGACCATGTTCAGGTCCAAGGATTTGTGGAAGTTGGTTGAGAAAAGCTTTAGTGAAGAAGGTGATGCTGCTAGGCTGAATGAAAGTTTGAATAAGGATGCTAAGGCTCTATACCTGATTCAGCAGGGCCCTGGATCCCAAAATACTAGTAAGGATATCGGAGGCAAAGACGGCGAAGCAAGCTTGGGAAATAATTAAGGTTGAGTTTCAAGGAGACTCAGATAATTCGACACTGCAACTCCATTCACTCCAAAGGGAGTTTGATGCTGTGAAGATGAAACAAAATGAAAATGTCTAGGATTTGGTGAGCAGAGTCCTAGACATTGTATATCAAATTCGGGTCTTAAAGGAGGACCTTCCACAGAAAGCTGTTGTCTCTAAAATTATTAGAAGTTTGACACCCAAATTCTCACAAGCCGTGCACTCAATCATTGAAGCTAAGGATTTGAATACCCTGACTGTTGAGCAACTGAGCAGTTCGTTGAAGAATCATGAATCAATACTGAACATTAAGGTGAACCAACAAGAAGGAGAGAAAGCACTGTACACGGGAAGAGGTAGTATGTATTCTGTTGATCATATACACAGAGGGAGAGGACGAGGTCGCAACTCTCCAAGAGGTAGAGGTCGCGGGTGTGGAAGAAGCACTGACTCACCGCGCAGTGAACCCGGTCGCTCAGCAGAGGCAAGTAAATCATACAAAATGTGCAATGCTTTATTTGTAAAAAATATGGGCATGTTAAAGCCTAATGTTGGTACCGAAACAGAGAAGAAAACGTAGTGAAAGAAGAGAAGGGAAAGGAAAAAGAAGAAGAAGAAGAAGTAGCTTTCATGGCATTCAATGATGAAACAGAACAGAAAGGTGGAAGTTGGCTTATTGACAGTGGTTGTTCCAACCACATGTCAGGAAAGAGAGATCTATTCCTTGATCTGGTTTCCACACCAAGTCACTCAATCAAGATAGGAGATGGCAATGCTCTAAAGGTTGAAGGAATTGGTACAGTGATTGAGATGGCCCGCACCATGCTAAAGGAGAAAGGGATGCCGTCTGAGTATTGGGCGGAAGTTGTGGCGACTGCGGTGTATGTTCTCAATCATTCAGCTACGTTGGCGATGAAGCTCAAAACTCCATTTGAAGCTCTGACCGGGAAGAAGCCCTCTGTTGACCATTTCAGGGTCTTCGGGTGCTTAGCCTATGTGTACGTTGGCCCGATGAAAAGGTCTAAGTTCGATGCCAAGTCACGACCTTGCATTCTGATTGGCTACTGTGATCGAACAAAAGCCTATCGGATCATTGATCCTGATTCAAAGCATGTCCACGTAAGCAGGGAAATCCACTTTTTCGAAGAAAAAAGCTGGGATTGGGGGAGAAACGCTGAGTCATCCACATCAACTTATGTGCCTGCACGTGATGGACGCGTGATATCAGTTAATGAGGAAACGGAAGCTTCTATACCGTGTGATCAAGTTGATGATCAACTTGATACAAATCGCGAGATAGTTTTTCGTTCAGACGAAGGAGACTCAATGACCGGAGAAGACGATGGCGCTCCGACGAGGTACAGAAATCTCGCTGATCTTTATAATTCCTATTCTCTAGCTCTCTCAACAGGGGATCCTACATCTTACGAAGATGCTGCAAAGAGTGAGGAGTGGATTACAGCAATGAAGGAGGAAATGTACGCAATTGAAAAAAATCGAACCTGGTACTTAACTGTACTACCAGAAGGGAAGAGAGCAATCGATTTGAAGTGGATTTTCAAGTCGAAGCATAACCCGGACGGCACACTGCTGAAGAGGAAAGCTCGCATTATTGCTAAAGGGTATTCACAGTGAGAAGGGATTGACTTTGAAGAAATTTTTTCTCCAGTGGCTAGATTGGAGACAATACGATTATTTTTAGCTATTGGAGCTCAGAGAAAGTGGAAAGTTCATCAATTAGATGTTAAATCCGCTTTCCTGAACGGTGACCTCAGAAAAGAAGTATATGTATTGCAACCAGAAGGTTTTGTCATCAAAGGGAAAGAAGAGATGGTATATCGTCTTCATAAAGCTCTGTACGGCCTGCGACAAGCACCAAGGGCATGGTACAGTCGTATAGATGCGCAGTTTTCTCAATTGGGATTTATTCGCAGCAACAATGAATCGACTGTGTATACTAAGATGCAAGGTAAATCATGATGTGATTTTACTTTGCCTGTATGTTGACGACATCCTATACATGGGTTCTTCAGAAGAATTGTTGAATGAATTCAAAGAAAGAATGATGAAGATCTTTGAAATGACTGACATGGGGCCATTGAGATATTTTCTCGGCCTGGAAGTGAAACAGAGTAAAGGCTACATCTTTGTATCCCAGCAGAGGTATGCAGAGGATCTTATTCTCAGGTCCGGCATGGCAAATTGCAATAATGTTGATACCCCAATGAATTCAAATGAGAAACTCCAATTACTTGACAATTCAGGGAATACAGACCCACAAAGGTACAGAAAACTGGTTGGTGCCCTGCTTTACCTTACTCATACTCGGCCAGATATTATGTTCTCCGTCTCAATGGTCTCTCGTTTTATGCATTCTCCGAGTATGCATCACTTGGGTGCAGTCAAGCGAATTTTGCGCTATGTGAGTGGAACAACTGGTTATGGGATTGTTTATAACAAGGAAGAGAATTTTAAGCTGTTGAGATTTTCTGACAGTGACTGGGGAGGTTCACAGGATGACCGGAAAAGTACTACGGGATGGGTATTCTCTCTTGGCTCAGGTGTTATAGCTTGGTGTTCAAAGAAGCAAATGTGTACTGCCCTGTTCAGCACCAAAGCAGAGTATATCTCCTTAACTGCTGTTGCTTGTGAGGCAGTGTGGCTTCGTCGCTTGTTGAAAGATGTGAATGAGAAGCAATCTGGACCAAGTCTAATCCTATGTGATAACCGGTTTGCATTAAACATTGCCAAGAATCCTATACTACACGGGCATATAAAGCATATTGATACCCGTCTTCACTTCATTCGTGACCTGATAAAAGATGAGTCAATTGAAGTGATGCACTGCAGCACAGATGATCAATTGGGGGACATTTTTACTAAGGCATTGCCAAGAGGGAAATTTGAGTTGCTCCGGGAAAGGTTGGGAGTTGTCGAGTACTCCGATCAAGAGGAGTGTGTTGGTGAATGTGATCAGAGTCTCTCCAGCTGATGCCCAGTACCCGGTCCCAGTCATCAGTTTCCATATTTATCTTGGGATCGTGTTTGAAGTGGAATGAAGACCTGGCAATTACTTATGTTTGTTTTGTAATGCATCTTAGATGCTTAATACTGTGTTTGTGTGTAATGACTGGATTAAGTGAATGTTTGTAGTGCATATACTGCACATCCGTGAAGGTTGGTCTGCAACCTGTTTGTTTAAATGTCTGTGTGACTGAAGTTAATGATTATCATGAAATTTTGAGAAATTTTTCTCTTGCTCTTCTACTCTATGTTCAGTTCTTTACATTATTACATTGATTGAGTAATCATTTGTGAGAATTCAGTGTGTTCTTCATCAAGATACACAACTTGAAGATCTGGTCTTTCGGGCTTAACAAATATCTCCTCTCTATACTTAGGTAATACTTGAATTTGTCTTTACCTTAGTGATGTTGGAGATCCTTGCTTGGAGGAGCAAAATCGGTTTTAGACTAGTGCTTAGAGATTCTAACTTAGATTTGTTGTTTTAATTAATACTCTATTGCATGCTATAATTTAATTATATGTTTCTAACACTTTATAGTTTATATGATGGTTCATGCATACTACAAAAAAACTATAAATCATCACCAAATAAATAAATAAATAAATAAATGTCGATGCAGATCACAACTTCAATCATTAACAGCTATTTAACTAGAAACTTAGACTCACAAATAGCTAGTGACTAGCAAATTGAAGTTGGGCGGACATTGGCTCCACTATGAAAAGTGTGATATGAGACTCTCAAGTGTCCTAAGTTCTAGTCTCGCTGATCATAATGATAATAATTGATTTCCTAATATGAGTTCTAGCTTACTACTTGAGTCCCATGTTGCCAAGTGGAAGCACGTGGACTGGAAGATCAATTCTCAGCCCATGTGCACACTCATGACTAATAGTACTCGTCGCATTTATTCAAAAAATACTACAAGATTTAAATGATAATACTTTCTCTTAAAAAAGTGAATCCATGATTGTCTCATGATACATAATATGCAATATTGAGTTTGGCAACAATATTTGATCATATGCATGATAGATTTAGTGGAGCTATGGGCAACAATGTTAATGGGAGTATTATCTGCTTAACAACCATTGTATACAATGATGGTATTCAACAAGAAGTCTTCAATCTTACAAAAAGTAGATTACACACTTGAAGAGTACAGGTCGGATATTCAATTTGAACTTTTTACACCATTTTTTATAAAGGCTCGTTGGTGTGGGTTTTTTTTTTTTTTTTTTTTTTTTTTTTGAGAAAGACGACAAGCGCCGGAACCTCAGGGACGAACACGTGGGGGAGCCGCGCTCACCACCGACCCGTGCCCTCACCTTACGCGTGATAGGTTTCGAACCGGAGGCCACGCTGACCATCGAGATGAAGACCCTTTGCAAGGAACCGGGTGCCAATAGACCAAATGGTCGTTGGCGGTGTGGGCTTCTTTCTCTTGTATGTTTTGTTTCTTCTAAAATGGCAAATAAACACCACAAGAGCAAATATGAATATTTGTTTTAATTATTGATAAATAAAAATATAATCATTTCAATTATTTGTTTTATTTATTTACAATTGTTGTCAAATCAATTTTGAAATCTTAATATAAGTTTGCTGGTATTATTTGTTCACTTTACATAATATATATTGACTATCACACAATTATCTTCATATTTGATGTGTGCATACCTACCCTCCCTATATATATATATATATGTTCAACAAATATTTGGTTAATTAAGAGATGGCAAAAAAAAAAATATTATATTTACCAAATTGCACAAAAGTATACATCATAGTATGAAACCACACATTTGTACTAAATCTAAGCAAAGGATTAAAGAATTCGTTGACATTTGATAGTTTACAATTTGCTCCTTAAATTATTACATATTTAAAATTTAACCTCTCCATTTGTCCATCTCACACAATGTTTTACCAAATCTATATACCCTCATTCCTACCCTAACAAACCATTTTTCATTAGTAAAACCCTCAATTAGATCATGGACAAATACATCAAGTATTAAATAAACTACTAGTTGGGATAGTTGATAAGCTTATTAATTAAAATAACATTAAATCAATAAAAAAAAAAAAAACTAGATAAGGTCAGCAAGTTCTATTAAACATAATAAAAAGAGTAAATTTGTTCACATGCTGGCTTGCCATTTTGAATTAAAAGATTGGTCAAGTAATGAGGAGGGTTACAAGTTGTATATGACCCTGTCACAATGAAAAGAACTTTAAAAAACAGACAAGGTTGGACGAAAGAAAAATATTGGAATAAAAGAAATTTATTAAAGAGAGATTTTTTTTTCCTTTGATGATAGTTTGATTAAGCAAATATGGCTGTAAATATATAATAAATCCCTACTATAGGATGTTTAGTTGTATTACTATTACTATATACTCTCTTTAAAAAAAATAATTTATATATTACTTAATATTATGATAATTGCTTACACGTTAACTATTACAATTTTTTTTTCTAAGAAGAAGAAAAACAATATAAATTAAGACAAAAGAAAGATACAGAGGTTTTACACTACATAATTGGAAGAAAATTCAACAAATCGATATAAATAAATTTTTGTTGTTATTATTAAAAAATATTCACTGCCTATAAATATAAAACCTATATAAAAACTAGTCTAAATGTTGGATAAATGCTAGGTTATTACAATATATTATTATCTTACAAAAATGGCTCACAGTCTAGTGGTACAACCAGGGGTGGACCCACTATATTGGCAGCCCGGGCCAAAGCCCGGGCTGGTCTGTCGAAATCCTTGAAAGATTGAGTCTGGCTGAGTTTAAGTATTGGCTGATAGAGAGGGAAGCCCTTGTTGAATTTTATTTCTGAATGTGTTTCAATTTGGTGACTAAAGTTTTGTTTTAAATTAATAGATGATTAGTAGTGGGACAAGTGGAGGGTCAAGATGAGTTCATCTTGTTTTTTTGTTTCAAGTTATAGGCAATTTTGTGTTTGTTGAGTTGTGACTTTAAGTTTTAAATTTATAGATGACTAGTGGAACAAATGGAGGGTCAAGATGAGTTCATCATGTGTTTTGTTTCAAGTTCTAGGCAGGGTGGTGTTGTGTTGTTGAGTTGAGCTGAGTTGTTTGTTAAGGGTAGTATGGTCCTTTACTAGTTTATTAGATTTATGTTTTTGTTTTTCCCTCAAAATTAAGGGCAGTATGGTCCTTTACTAGTTCACTGAATATCGACTTAGTTTGTATTGTCCTTTAAACTTGTCTGTGTCTTTTGTAATTAATATCAAACATTGACTTTTATTTAAGCCCGGGCTGAACCAAATTTCTGGGTCCGCCACTGAGTACAGCTCAATCTCCTCGTCTCCAATTGAGGATGCACGGATTGGATATTTAATTCCCAGTCCCTATGTATACACCCTTCAGTTATATAATGCTTGTCACTTATATATATATATATATTATTGTCTTATTTTATTACTCCTCTTATTCAATTGCACCAAACGTATTAAATAAAAACACAATGATATAAATATTTAAATATAAAAAAATAGCACTTGCCAAAGAGGCGTATTAAAAAATCTCACATAAATTTAAAAAAAAAATTGCTTCTTATTATGTGACCAAATGATTTGAAAATTAAAAGAAAAAAAAAATCTGAGAGGCTCTTGAATTGTCATACTTCCAACCATTCATGAGAAAGAAAGCACAACAAGGCCTTTGACTTTCAATGTTGTAGTGCTCCATAGACTTTAAAGAATGGATCAATGGAATTAAATTATTAGCATAACCAACAATCTTGGATCAATTCAAAGACAATTCAAGCACAAAAAGTCTCTGTTTTCTGAAGAAAAGGTCTCAGATTGCAGTTGTCTGATGTTTCTGCTTAGCATGCAGTCTTCTTGACAAACTGCTAACTTTCTCGAGTTTGCTCGAATGGCGAAATTCACCGGAATTCTCTTGTTTCTTATTTGTTTGGCCGGTTTTCATGTCTGTTTCGGAAACACGGATCCTCAAGATGGTCAGTATTTTCAATCAATTTCAGTAATTCTTTGCTTGTTTTCTTTTCCTGTAAAAAACCGGACTAAATCAATGAAACAATTGCAGTTGCTGCACTGAGATCTTTGATGGAACAGTGGCAGAACACACCATCAACATGGGGACAAACAGATGATCCTTGTGGCACAGCATGGCAAGGAATTACCTGCAGTGGTTCCAGAGTTGTTACACTGTGAGAGCTTCTTCTTTCTTATACCAGAGTTGTATTATGTGAAAATTTTTGTTTTTGATCTTTCTTCCCTTTCTCAGGATTCTATCAAACCAGAATATCCAAGGAACACTGAGTGGAGACATAGCACAATTATCCCAGTTGCAAACTTTGTGAGTTCTTGAATTTTGGATCAGTATTTTTCTGTCCTTCAGAATGAAGCGAATCGAAAAGCTTAAGTTCAAACATGCAGGGATTTGTCTCTTAATGGAGATCTAGGCGGCCCTCTTACGGCAAGCATCGGCAATCTGAAACAGCTTCAGAGTTTGTAAGTTTATCTATTGAAAAAGTTGATTGTATTTTACCAGACAATAATAGCTCATCCGGTATCCGTCTTGAACATTGCAGGAGTCTCCAAAATTGCAGCTTCACTGGCAGCATTCCGGGGGAATTAGGCAGTTTATCAAACCTCACGTTCTTGTAAGAATTATGCGAACACGCTTGAATTAACTCTGTATTTCTGCTGAAACTTAAATTGACTGCAATGAAATCTACAAGGGCTTTGAACTCGAACCAGTTCAGCGGAACAATTCCTGCATCCTTGGGTAAGCTCTCCAATGTCTATTGGCTGGACCTTGCTGATAATCAGTTAAGTGGGCAACTCCCAATCTCGTCGGGCACTTCTCCGGGATTGGACCTACTTGTTAAAACACAACATTTGTGAGTATTCTCATTCACTTTCAAAGCCACACTTGTAAATAATCAAACTTGTCTTTATCCTGATATTTCTTCATTACAGTCATTTCAACAAAAACAATTTGTCAGGAACCATTCCAGAAAAACTTTTCAGTTCTCAGATGCAACTGATACACATGTAAGTTGCTATTTACTCATTGTTACCTTCTTCATGGTTAACTTTGGTCTGAATCTTTCAACACATTGTGAGCAGACTTTTCGATGGGAATAATTTTACTGGTGAGATTCCAGCGAGTATAGGTCTTGTGAATTCGCTTGAAGCTCTGTAAGTGTCTTGCAGTTAAATAGAGTTACTCATCAAATTCTCTGCATTAATTCTGTGCATTTCTAGAACAGTCGGCTCGATAGGAATGGCCTTTCGGGCCCAGTTCCTTCCTCCATTGCCAATCTTACAAACCTTCATGAACTGTAAGTTATAAATAGCATAGTTATCACAAGTAATTACAATTGGTTTCACTTTGTTCACTGTATGATTTCATTCTGCATTTCAGGAACTTAGCAAACAATAAGTTAACCGGACTGATGCCAAATCTGACTGGAATGAGCAGTCTCAATTATGTGTAAGAGATAGTAAAAATCCTTTTCAACAATAAACAGTTACTGTTATTTCCTTCTAATTCTTGGGAATAAGCAACATTGCACCGAAATGACAAACAGAGATTTGAGCAACAACACATTTGACCGTTCAGAAACTCCGCTATGGTTCTCGACATTGGATACTCTTACTTCTCTGTGAGTTTCTGCCTGTATAACTTATCTGAGATCAATGCACTTTTTAATTCTACTAATCAGAAACATTCTTGTTGGAACAGAGTAGTATCATATGGAAGACTCAGCGGACCAGTGCCGCAAAAATTATTCAGCCTGCCACAAATACAACAAGTGTAAGTATCTTGTCAACATATGACACAGTCATCAATAGTGATTGTTTCTACAATGTCTCTGAATATTGAAGATCTTTGGCAGGATACTAGACAACAACGAATTCAACGGCACACTTAACATGGGCAGCAACATCAGTACTCACTTACAAACAGTGAACTTGGAAAACAATAACATCAGCTTATTCACTCCACCTCCCAATTTCCATAACACCATAATGTGAATCTCACAACACACAAAATCTCATCCTTGTTCTGTTCGAATTCATCCTCATTTTCTTCATTTTTGTCTACAATGTAGGCTTCACGGAAATGAAGTATGTGAAACAGTGTCAGTGATAAAGAATTCAACATACTGCAGTGATCACCCACAAACGCTGACACCATACTCTACGAGTCTAGCAAGTTGTGGCTCTAGTTCATGTTCTTCTGGTCTCAGTGTCAGACCTCTAAGTTGCAATTGCGCTTGTCCATTGACTGGAATGCTGACCTTCAGAGCACCATACTTCTCAGATGTAACAAATAGAACAGTGTTCCAAGATCTAGAGAACCAACTATGGCAAAATCTTTCGCTCTCTCCTGGCTCAGTATACCTCGAAAACCCATTCTTTGATGAAAACTCATATATGCAAGTTCAAGTGAAGTTGTTCCCACCAACTGGAACCAGTTTCAATCAATCAGAAGTATCCAGAATTTCTTCTCAACTCGGCCAACAGAATAAATTCAAGCCTCCAAAGATCTTTGGACCATACCTATTCACTGGCAATCCTTATCCTTGCCAAGGTACCAGTCAAACTATTTTACTTACTTCACTTAACCAATCAAAGAATCCAAATTAAATTCAGAAAATATGTTTTCAGATAATCAATCAGGAGGAAGCTCATTCAGCAAAGGTGCAGCAGCTGGAATAGCAGCAGGTTGTGCTATTCTTCTGCTTGTGCTAATTGGAATGGGAATCTATGCATTCAGACAGAAAAGAAGAGCAGAGAGAGCCACAGAAATTAGCAAACCTTTTGGTATTAAAAGCCACACGTCATGCATATAATCAACTACAATTTAAGTCTTTTTCATTTTTTTTCCCCTAAATTTGGCTTATTTTGCAACAATTCAGCTGCTTGGGCAAGTAGTAAAGGCGTCGATGGAGTACCACAACTGAAAGGAGCCAGATGGTTCACATTTGATGAGCTGACAAAGTGCACAAACAACTTTGCAGAAATGAATGAAATAGGAGCAGGAGGTTACGGGAAGGCAAGTAATATATATCATGATTTCTCTTCTTATCAACTTAAATTTGATATTTGACATGAATTTCGATACAGGTTTATAAAGGACAACTGCCAAGCGGGCAGGTAGTTGCCATCAAGAGAGCGCAAGCAGGATCCCTGCAAGGCGCTGCGGAGTTCAAGACTGAAATTGAATTGCTCTCACGAGTTCACCACAAGAACCTTGTCGGACTTGTTGGCTTCTGTTTTGAGCAAGGGGAGCAAATGCTAGTCTATGAGTTCATTTCAAATGGAACACTACGAGAAAACTTGTCCGCAGGTAAATTTACTAATCTTAGTAGTCTCACATGGTGAACAAATATCAGAATAATATATATGTCTAGGTCTCTCACTTTCTAGCGGCTTAAGTTTTCAGAAGTATAATTTTTGCTGACACTATCAACTGCAGAGAATGGTAAGCAACAACTTGACTGGATGAAGAGGTTGAAGATTGCTCTAGGATCAGCAAGAGGACTTGCGTACCTTCATGAACTTGCAGATCCTCCGATAATTCATAGGGATATCAAGTCTGCAAATATCCTTCTCGACAAGAACCTAAATGCAAAGGTTGCAGACTTCGGACTCTCCAAACTAGTATCTGATGCAGAAAAAGGGCATGTTTCCACCCAAGTCAAAGGAACATTGGTGAGAACATTGATTTACCAAATATTGATATGAATATATAATTTTGTATCTCACATCCTACCTCCAACAGGGGTATTTAGACCCGGAGTATTACATGACTCAACTGCTGACGGAGAAGAGCGATGTCTACAGCTACGGAGTGGTGATGCTTGACTTGATAACCGGTAAGCCACCACTCCACAAAGGCAAGTACATTGTGCGTGAAGTGAGGCTAGCCTTGAACATGATGGGCGAAGATCCATACTGTGGCCTGGAGGACATGGTTGACCCTGTCATTCGGAATTCAGAAACCCTCATCGCATTCAAAAGCTTTGTTCAACTGGCCATGCTCTGCGTGGAGGAAACAGGAGCACGCCGCCCGAAAATGAACCAAGTCGTCAAGGAAATTGAGCTCATGTTGCAGTCTGATGGCTTTCAAATTGAACCAGAATCAGAACCTTCATCAGCAACTGATTTTTATAGAGAAGCAGGAGTTGGTACTGCTCTACATGGTCACCTGTACAATGATCAACAACTGCCAACAAAGGAAGCAAGCAGCAGTGGTTTTGACTACAGTGGTGCATATGCATTATCAACAAAGATCGAACCCAAGTAGTAGCAAACAGGAATTTTTTTTCTCAGTTTGATTTGATGTATATCCGTTTTGTTTGAGAAATCATAGCACAAACCACTCATGATTTCTATGGAAACAGATTCAAAATATGAAATCAGTAGGATTTGGGTATTTTAAAAATATGAAAGTTACAGCATAAAACAGTTTGTGCGGAAAATTTGAAGAATGGCCTCCCGGATATTTCAAAATCTTAGCATGCTCTTGTTCACTATGAGATCAGATTTTGCAATGGAGGAGGTCCAGACATGGTAACTATAATATAAAAGCTAACACTCATGTATAGAACTATCGCCGGGCATCTTCAAAGTCCAATGAAGCTAAACAAAATAGCAATGTTCCACATCTCACATGAAGTCGTAATCCTCTCCCACATCATCGTATCTATCAGCAACCATATCATCATCCGGTTTACCAACATGAAGTTGTTTCTTCTTTGCTCCTGAAACAAAATAGGCATGAGCATAGTGATGAAAAGTCGAGAGAATCTCTTTTTTTATTGAGTGAAAGTCTGGATATTTACCATGCTTCTTCTTGCCTGCGTTAGCTTCTTTTTCAGCCTTGAGTTTTTCATTTGCTATCGCTGTGATGGAGGATGCTATTTCCTTGGCATCTGCTGCTTTCAAGGAGGTCATACAAAGCCTCATGACAGACTTAAGAAGGCCTATGTAATGGAAGCTTTTCTGATGAAATCAATTGAACAAAGTCATTTTAGTACACGCACTAGTTTTGTTTCATGATGGGTTTTCCGCATAACAAAGTTAAGATTACCTCATAAGGACGCAACTTATCAGAAATGAGTTCTGCATACTCCAGGAAATCACTCTCAGACTTGGGAATGAAATTATCCAGAGAATTATTATCGCCTTTCTTGGCAAACAGTTCTGCAGTAGATTTGAAGTCAGCTTCTTCTACAAGTCTACCAAAAGAGGATTCCAAGTCAGTGAATGGATATGATCAATTTGCATGACTGCTTGAAAAGTCGGGGCCAGATCCATACAACACAAGACTCACCTTTGTTGCCGGAGTTTCTCTGCAACAGGATCTATGAGAACTTCAGCAGCTACTTGACTAGCCTCAGTAACCTTCTGTTGAGACTCCTCTACTTTCTTCCCAATAGCTTTGCTATCAGGTTTAAGTACAGTCTTCTCTACTGAAGGTGCTGGTTTAGGTGCCTGTACCAGTTACCCACATGTCAACTATAATTCAGAAAAGTGACAGGAGAGTTATATCACAAGTTTTGCTTAAAAAATAAAACCTCCATTAAATATAACATGGAATAAATGAGTTGAAGTGATTGCATAAAACGATGGCGATCAGCACATAAATGTTATAAAAAGAACTGCTAAGACCTAATGTCATGCACTGCAAGCATGCCTAGGATTTAGGATAATATAGACAAGCATAAATTGATTGGGCTTGACAAGTTTCTCATGTAGAAACTTAAGAGATGAACTTGAATAAGTGATTAGCCAAACAAGTTTTCTACAAACATATCATGTACAAAAGTCGCACTGGATGGCTTATATATATATATATATATATATATATAGGATACAAAATAACATGAAGGATATGCCAGCAAAACTGGGGATATAGTATTCACATAAGATATAAGCAAAAGAGAACTTAAACTTAGCAGCGTTGCATTGAAGAAAGAGATGACCATCTATAAGCTGCTCGCTTAGATGAATCTGAACAATCAAGCAACAGAAGCACTAGAGTTTAACAGCAAAGCATGTTCAACTGGACCACCAACCACAGAACTTAAGAATACTTCCTGGACCATATCTCATAGTTTATTTAATTAAAGAATTGTAGTTAAGATATGAGGGAGCATATGGCTCAAGTGTGTATGCCGCAGATTTAATCCAAAACTATACAGCTCATAACACTGCAATTGGCAATGCTTTCAAGGACATGTTCATTTGCATACAGCATTCAGATTAACCATCCATTCATTGTATGCATCAAAACCATAAGCAAAAGTTAGATCAAATGCCTTAGAACAGCAAAGTATCCCAAGATGTTTCTTCTTAATGACTGATAAGACATTTAATTGTCCTTGTTGATAAACATGTTTGAGATTGGTTTTATTACATATAAGGGCCTTGTGTTTGGTTGAGCTAGATTGGGTTAATTCCAACTAAGATAGTATTTGGTAACCAACACATAACAACGAAGATAGACATGACTAGACAACTCCAGACAAAATAGAACAATTTTCCTTTTTTTAGCCTCTTCGCTGTTTTGTACAACATAACCAAAACACTTCGCTTATACTATGACAGTGGTAAAAATAAAATAAAAAATAAAAACAAAGATCAAAACTACCCCTATTGTTGTCCATAGTTAAAACAAATGTTTATTCAAATAATATCATATAAAAATTTAATACATAATTAATGAAAACATTACATAAATACCTTGCAAAAGTGTATATTGTTTTATAGACAGTTGAAAAAACACATTTGCCTATAAGTCCCCATAAGAATCATGTTGGATATATAATGATGTTTTAAGCGTATTACCACATAATGTTTACGGGCATCTAGATATTTGCATTTGCTAAATTGCAAATATCAAATTAATTAAACAGATAAGACAAAATTTTACTCCTATTTCAAATTTTAACCTTTAGATTGATGTAAAAGTGATTTCCCAATTCCCAAATTTCAAATTCATGAAAAATTATATTAATTTAATAGAAATAAATTCATAGATACCGTTCAGACAAAAAAAAAAAGATTATTTAGTATAACCAAAAAATATTATTGATAGACTAGTTTAAGATTTTAAATCATAACATTATTTTAGATACAATGCCATTAGTTTAAAAAATGAAGGGCATGATAGGTAAAACATTGTTCTCAATAGCAACAAATTTATCCCACGGATGATACAGGGATAAAAATGGCTTCGCTTTTATCAGAGGCCTAGATTTTGTCTAATAAGACATGACAAAATCGTCCCATTCCTTTATGCTATGTTTGGATTGAGGACTGAGGCGGGAATGTAACGGAAAGGGAAGGGGTCGGAGGGTCAATTTTGGCCCTTCCCTTATATGGATAATTTTTTTTAATTGAATAAAGGGAAAGGAAGGGTTAACTTTGACCCTCCAAAACCCTCCAAAATCTCACTTTTTTTTTAGTCACCCGATTTTGGGTGCCAGGGGAGGGAAAACCTCCTTAATTTTTAAAAAGATCTTAATACCCTCGATTTTTTTAATTAATTACATAACACTTTATATAAAGTTCTTCTTTCACTTTTCTCAATCTAATTTTATTATAATCAAGGATTCACTCGGCACCAATTATCTTGTCTAAAAATAAGGTTCTTGCACCTTATTTTCAACTCTTGATTTGATCCTTATTGTTAATTCCACATATCTTGCATCAATTTGATCTTGTGTTTTTTATTTTTCTCTCTCTACTTAACGATGTAGATCACACATCTATATTGCCTTGAACATTACTTTATCACTAGACTTCTCCATTTTAGGCTTTCATTATTATATTGTTTTGCTATTATGTGCTTTTTAATTATTTATGGTCAACATCCCATCGTTCTCATATGTTAGGGTTTTTGTTTTGCTTGTTAATGCACAAAATTTCTTATAGAAAATATACAAATCGTAGATTTAGTGAGTTTACATCACACCCATCGCAAATCCTCATTATTATGTATTTCTTTTTTGTTTGTTTATTTGTTTCTTTGCTTGTTTGTATTTTTTCTAAGTCAATCAAACAAAGAAAAATTACTCAATTAAAGGCCCAACTGATCACCACATCTATATTATACATATGCAGTTACAAATAATCCTACTAAAGAATAGAAATTAAACCTAACACAATTTCAAATAGAAAAACTTCAATTATTTGAATTTTTTTTTGTATTGAGGAGGTAAAAATAGAAGTAAGATCTATCTCTAAATATTAATCTAAATTATTCATGAATCTCAATGATAACAATTGATACGAAAAGGAATCATACAACACTGGCAATTTTAGAGTAATAAGTTCAATATTTAAAAAAACCTACTTTTTGTTTGAGATATTGATAATACATGTGTTTAAATAGAAATAAGTAATTTTTATTTAAAAGTAAGGATATAATTGAAAATTAATATTATTATATATCATTTCTTTTTCTCTCCCCTCCTTAACCAAACAAGTTTTCAAACAACCATCCTTGTCATTCCCTTCATAAAATTTGACTATCCAAATAAGGGTTCAACCCTTCCTTTCCTTTCCCTTATTATTTTCCCTTCCTTTCCCTCCCCTTCCTTTCCTTTACTTTCCCTTCTGCTTTTGTATCCAAGCACTATGTTAGTGAATATATTTTTTTGTTTTCATTCCCATCTATCCCGTACCAATGGGATAGTTTAAAACTTTAAATCATAACATTATTCTAGATACAATGCCATTAGTTTAAAAAATGAAGGGCATAATAGGTAAAACATTGTTCTTGCTAGCAACAAATTTATCCCACGGATGATAGGGAGATAAAAATGGCTTTGCTTTTGTTGGAGGCCTAGATTTTGTCGAATAAGAAATGACAACATTGTCCCATCCCTTTACTGAATATTTTTTTTGTTTTCATTCCCATTTGTCCCATACCAATGGGATCATCACAAGGCAGGCAATGATCAACCAGAAATCCCCCAGCACATGTATAGTCCCTTTGTGAAATCAATTACTATTTACTAGCTTAGCATCAATCAGCTAATAGCAAAGATTTTCTAACACCCAAAAGTGTTTAGGCAATTGTTTTTAACTGCATTGCTTCCAAGAGGGCAATAAAATACTTTCTTAAATTATAACTCCTTAACCCACAAATCATATGAAATATTAGAAATCTAAACAGTAAAACAAATTCAAAAAGGAAATGCTTACTATATATTAGTTGCTACCCTCACTTATAGTTTTATGGAGTTCTATTCTTTCTAATGCTAATTTAGTCCCTAAATTCATGTGCCCATTGTGACCTTTTGCAAAACAAAAATTGAGATGAGTAACACCACTGCTACATGATCTCCATTCTCTGAGCTAGATAAGTGAAGCGCATGTGAAAAGACAAAAAGAAATAAAAAGGTTGGGATAAATAGCATTAGTTTACCGGAGTAACATCTTCATCTTCCCAAGACTCCTTCACGCCATCGTCTTCCGCATCTTCATCATCCCACATACTTCTTGGCTGTTCTTTAGTAGGAGGCACCGGTTCAAAATTTTCATCATCTGAACATATAGTTTGCTTTTATTATTAAAAAGAAAAAAGGGTCATATATTGATCTTCTAATCAGTGGAACATCCCAAGGAAATTAACAAAATATCTAATTTAGTAAATTATGTTTAAGGGAAACAAAATTATAACAGTTATTATCAAAAAGTTATGCACAGAACTTATACATATAACAAAAATTGCTCATGATTACATATATTGTAGTCCAAATACTCAGAAAGACCTTCCTGATTTGGAGTTGAATGATTCTCTAGAAATAAGTGCTGTCCTTAAACAACAAACTGGATAATAGAAATATGAATGCCCTATCAATTGACAATCTATGTAGAGGTAAGTGAAAAGGCAAAGGTTGGCTAGCCCAGAAATCAACCAGCTTCATACAAAGGAATGTGCCTACACAACTTCGACTTTGAAACATTACTGCTTGGGATTAAATTTGTAAGAATGAAGTTATAATTTATGGGTTACACACACAAATACACTCTGCAAGTACCCAAATCCTTGCAAGCACACACACACACACAAAGTGCCAATTGTCAATAATTAATTACAAAATTGCATTTTGACTTAGGTTATATGTATAATGATCTTGCAGCATTGTCCTAATCAAACACAGTGCACAAACAAGCATTCAAACCCACAATCCAATAGATTCACTTCAAATTCAATGGAAATCAAATATTAAAAACCGAAGGATGATCTTTCTAAACAAAAATTCTTGAATCCCATCAAGAATTTCACAAGTTTCCCAAAACTCAAAACTTTAAAACAAGAAAAATAACCAGAAATTCTTAATTATGAAATGGAAAACACATACAAGCAATCTGTAAGTTATTACAACATCAAAAATATTAACAACTATCACAGATGAAAATTTTCAAAATTCACATCAAAATTCACAAGCGTACCCCAATCATCCATCTTCAATTCAACGTCAGATAATCTGCACACAAAACCAACAACATCAAATCAGCAACAAAAACAAACAATTCAGCACAATCAAGGAGTGATTCAACAAACATACCTGGTGAAAAAGATGGGAAATCGATTGAAAGGGATCGAAACGGAGGCCCTAATCAATCAGAAAAATTCGATGGGATCGTCTCTTCAATTGGCTGAGATTTGGAATTTCAACAATCTGAGTTGAGAGAAACGGCGAGGCATGATGAAGGAAAGAAGAAGTTTCGTCCTATTTTCGCATATAAATAAATAAATAAATAAATATATATATATATATATATATATATATATATATAATAAAATTACTAAAGTTAATTACTTCCCAAATATACCCTCAAAATCTCCAAATTAGAGATAATATAATGATATTTTAGGTTAGTTTGAGTTTAAAACAAAAAATATAATGATATTTTATGTTGATATGTATATTTTTAGAAATGTTTTTAGTGTTTTATTTATTTAATTTTAATAAACTATGGACAAATTAGTGTGACATGTGCTCTCCCATTCTATGTGCGCTGAGATTTAATTTTAATTTATTTATTTGTAGATGTTTTTGAAAAAAAAAGTTATGTATTTTTAGATGTATTTCAAAATTTAATCATAAGTAAAGATGGATCATAAAGCGAGTGATTTTTATGAATGAAAATTATATATTTCTTGAAAAAAATCTCATATTATAAAATAAGGACTTGTGATCACTAGAAAACTTGGATAAGTTATTAAAATCAAGCATATAACCAAGTGAAAAATAAATGGCACATTGTTTAAAGAAAAATGAAACAAATCCTCTTCATATACACATTATGAAATTCAAACTCATATAAGAATTAGAGAGATGATTGATGATAGCATACAAACCCTTGCACTTTTTCCTCTCCTTTCCTTCAATCTCCAACAATCATAACATAATAAAATTATGGGTCAATTTCCCCATTTCTCCAATTTTTTTTTTTTTTTTTTTTTTTTAAGTGTAGGCAGGTGGTAAGGGGAGTCCAACAACTTTGCCACAAAGAAGCTCATTAGGAGGCATGTTATACTCATCTCTCAGTGACCTCGCCGGAGATATTACACTGATGTAGAGTTGCTGGCCGAGGTACCTCCTCTCCCAAATTTCAGACCTCAAGTTCCACATTCCGGCGTTGTCGAACGTCAGCAAGATCGCCGTCCAAGACCCTGGGTACACTTGAATTGCATGTCGACTCACCGCGTCAAGCATGTTATATGTTTTTCTCTTATCCGGCGACCATCTTCCAGGCCCCATTCTGTAATACATATACTGATGATTAGTTAAAATAGACTAGCATGTATCAAAAGAGTTATTGATTACTTACCCGACCGGGAAGAAAGAGTAGCCATCAAGATGGAAAGTCTGCATGCTCTTCTCCGAGTTCTCAAGAATGATCTCAACAAAGGTACGGAACTCAACCGTGATGACATTCGGGGTGAGTTTAGCGGCCGAGACGTCAATGTGGTCCTCAACGTCTTTCATATAGTTGTAGGTAAAGACATCATCGGTGACATTGAAGTACGCGGCGAGCTTCAATGGAGTATCGGGTTCAACATGCGATACTTTATTGAAAAAGTATCGGAGTTTATCGTCAATGGTATTGGATGATGTGGTGAGCTTAATGGTGCGAGTAATATTGATGCTACCATAATGGTAAGAGCCCTGAGGGTTAGGACGAGCAGCACTTGCAGTGAGATTCCACCTAAACGAGCGCCATTGATTCAAAGACCACGCCCAGCCAACAGGCGCCGGAGGAAGCGCAGGGCTCGGCGGGGAGTTCGAACCAGCATAACGAACAACACCGGTGGATGTGTACTTATAGCGGCTAAAACGAGTGGAGACGGCAATGTAGTAATCGCCGGGGGTTTGATCAGCCGTGACAAGAACGGAATAACATTGTCCAACATGAATGTCCAATGATATATACTCATTTTGCACGGTATGAGAGCCGTCGATCTCGACAAGCTTCATATGATGAGATTGAAATCGGAAGTTGAGTGAAGTTTTCAGACCGACATTGCAAATGCGGTACCGATAAGTCTTGCCGGATTCCATGATGAAAAGTGGTTCTTCATCTTTACCATCTAGTGTCTTACCGGTTTTACCGTTGATAAGAACACCAGAAGGGTGGTGGAGGCCTCGGCCACTGTCAAGGTAGTGGGTGAGAGTGGTGTGGTTTTTAGCATACCAGTCACCGATCAGGACAGTGTAATCATCAGCCGGGGGATCGAAAGGGACGGGGATAAGAAGGCGGGAATTGACACGGAGACTGCCGAAGCCTCCGGCAGCCTTGTGCATGCCTAGAGAAGGATAATAAAAGAAAGAACCAATTTGGTCCTTGACTTGGAAATGATAAGTAAAATTGGCGCCGGGAAGGATTGGGCAGTTAGTGCCGGGGACACCATCCATCCATGAATTCTTCCTTTGTTGAATGCCATTCCATGATAAGAGAAAGGGCTCATCAAGGTAGTTGAAAAGATTAAGAACAATGTTGTTGTTGGTAGTTGAGTTTATGTTAGGACCGGGGAATAGGCCGTCGATGAGGATGACACGTTGGGGAACGCCGAGAGGGGAGAGTGTACCATAGGTTACATTCCAAGTGAAGTAAAGGTAAGGATCTTCGGCAAATGCAACTGTGAAGAATGCTAAGGTGAGGAGGGGAAGAAGAACAAGAGTGTATGCCATTTTTGAATTTTATCTCTCTGTTGGTTTTCCTCACTATGACCTGCCTGCTAACTTATGGGTTCTTCTCCCTCCTTCCTTCTTGAGAAGGAAAAATGCAGGTTAAAAAGATTGGGAGGGGAAGGATGGAAGAATTTAGCTGGAGGCCATTGGAGAGGTATGAGAATGAATGGGGAGAAGGTTGGTAGAGGGAAAGATTATTCTTATTGTTTTCCTACACTTTTGTTTTTGAGTTGTGTGGATGTTGATTTATATGACCTGAACTTGGATTGTGGTTTGCTTGTCCGTTGTTTGTTTTCCGTAAGTTGAGCTCCTCTGTCTCTTGTTAACTAACTGAACACTATATTTAGGGGGTGGATTTTGGCTTTTTTTTTATTTAAGTACTGTGGAGATTAAACTAATCTAAGTGCTAAATTTTGGATGGTTACAAATGATTAAATTATAATAAATGTAATGATATTGAATGATATATTTTGTTAAGTATGAAATTATTTTATGAATGTTTAATATTCTAAAACAACCGAAACAGTCCTTTACCTTTGTGTGTGCTTCTATTTCAGTCCCCCAATTTTAAAAAGTTATGTTTAAGTCCTTTATTTTAATTTTTATTATAATTCAATCACCCAAACACAATCCGTTAATAGCAATCCCATGTGGCAACCATTAACATTGAAATAAAAATGTGACACGTCGACTGTCATGTGAGATTACCGTTAATGACACTCGGATGACTGAATTGTAATAAAAAGTAAAGGACCAAAACATAATTTTTTAAAGCTGTGGGACCGAAATATAAACACACATAAAGGAAGGTAAGGACCATTTTGGTTGTTTACCCAAAAACTAAAATTACAGATACACTAATGTAACTATTGTAAAATTTCTTCTTTCCAAAGAGATACTAACATTTTTTTTATGTTTTAAGTTGGATTAAGAATGATTTTTTATATATTCTTATTTATATAAAATCTCTTTGGCGAAGCAATATTGACTATACACATAAAGATATATTTTATGAAAATAAATGGTAAAAATTAGGGAATAACTTCTATGAGATCATTTAGAGCATAAGAAAGCTTGCAAGAGTTGCTAGTTGCTATCAATCATGCTAGTGACTTTTAAAATTCCCAAGCCAATTGTAGAATAGTAATTCATACACTATTTAGCAGTTGACAACCAAAGAATCACAAATATAGCTGAGTGTATACCCTTATTGTTTGAGAAAAACAAGGGCTCAAAGAATATGTGAAGGGGGGAATTGTACATGGACAAAGGGAATAATCATCAGAACTATTAACTATATCACAAATGAATGGTACAATTAAATGAACTCAAAACTGACCTGAATGGCTGTCTACATACACCATCAACCTCGTTGAGCTCGTCACGTGTACAATTTCGGCAGCCTGGGTAAATAACAGGGTTGGATTTTGATGTCGTACTTGCCCGAAATACGATTGTTCGCTCCCTTGTAGTAGACATCCTATATGATTTCGATATTTCACTCCATATAGAATCTCATTGAACTTGAGGTGCCAAAATTTCAACAATCTGCTTCAGTCGTCTCAAATTCCAAACATAGGATTCCCGGGTTTGTACTTCAAGCTCGCTATGGATTTACGTTGCACTGATCCATGAACCGCTCGTCTTTTGTGAGGAAATTTTTCCAGTTTTTCTTGTATTTTGGAATACCAAGTTCAAGCCAAGGTTTCATGTTGCCATTATAATGCAGAACTCCAGCATGTTTTATTGAGTCTCTGGTCAGTGTATAGTCATGACCAAGTCCTGAGAGCACCCAGGAATCATCTAGACCATAGATCAGACCTTGAAATGCAAGCAAGCTTGCAGGCAGAGCTGTTGTTCTCCCGGAATCACTACTAGTGTTCTTCATCTGTCTCAAGGACACAAGGATAAAAGAAATTATTACAACATTTCGAAAGAAATAGTCTTAAGTATCTACAAAACATTAAAAGATTTGTCAAAAGATTTAATAGAAGGTAAAATGTAGAATACAATCAGAAATCACAGAAACTGAGTCGTAAAAATTAGGACATTTCATTTGTAGTGCCATGAAAATCCATTAAGCCTCCACACGGGGCTACGATCAACTGGCCAAAGAGCACGATACCTCTTCTTATAAATGTAAGGCACAGTATAAGCAATGAGATGGTCATTGCTTGATGCAACCACTTTTTTATATCATATTTCCTATGAAGGCCTATAATTCAAATCTCAGTAATCAGGTAAAAGCAGGCAAGGCACCAACTGGCATTGGTTAAATAATTTGTATTATACCCAAAAAATTGAAATGAGAACTAAGCCTAACTGGGCTTGATAAACTAAGCTCACCTAGTTAGCAACTATAGTATGCCAATTTCACCAATGAAGCACCCAGTTTTTGTGTAAATTTTAGAAAAGCTCAGATAAGTTTTGTAAATTGTAGACGAGCTCAGGTAGGTTTTTCAGCTGCAATAAAGGCTGGACCCATGAAAGTAACTTACATTTTGAAGTAGCTGCTGGTAAGTTCCAGTGACATCAAGCTCCCTCCACTTGTCCAAGTTGACTACATTCAGCCCAGACACCCAAGCACAGGTATTGCTGTCATAGTTTTGATCTGTCAAATATGATTTCAAATGACCCAATCTCACCCTGCAAAACTGCACAGCACCATTCACTTTTCCTTCCATGTCAAGCTTCCATAAGGGTGATAAGTCCCGCTGGACTACTACATCATCATCCAAAACCACCACCTTCTTCAAATTCTTGAATATTCTTGGGAGAAGAAAGTGAGCTGGACTAAATACTGACATGTATTCAGTCTTCATCTGCAGAGAAGACGGTTGATCACTGGCATGAATTGAGACGCGAAATTCCTCAGAAGCCAATTCAATTGGCTGTTCTAGGTCCAGATCCTCAATATTAATAATATGAATGGCTGCTTTCTTAAATGAGCTTCTGGCACACCATAATTTCAAAGCAAAGAAATTCTGCCTATCTGTAACAATATGAAAAACAATATTGCCGCTTTCCTGCAGAAAACAGATACAAGTCGAAATCACTAAAGAGACATGATATAATTTATAGCACACAGAATTTAAGGGGAGTAGCATACCGCAGAGTTCATCACCGTCGAATTGATAGCAACAGATACTGCAAGTATGTTTTTAGAAAATATCACATAGTGGTGGAGATTTGGGTTTTCAAATTTGTGGCCATGTGACTGTTCTCTATCTAATGATGGTGATTTGAAATACTCAACTGTTAATCTCATTGATAAGCAGTGGAGACTTTTAGGCATGGTATGTATGCCAAGATGATATAAGAATGCACTCTGCTTCATATGGAAATGAGCTTCATCCTCAGTCAAATCAAGTATTTGTCTAAGTTTCTTGTCGACATTATTACAGTCTGAAACAGACGCTTTGGCTTTTGCAATCGTTTGGTCCATCTTCTGTATCCTCTTTTCAACACTGAAAAGAAAAGATGTCATTAATATCCCTTGTCAAAGAAATGTATCATAAAAACTGTGCTTGAATTCAGCCATAGGCTTCAAAAGGTTCAAACCGAAAAATTCATACAGCATGTGACCTGCCATGAAATTCCAACCCAAGAAGTCCCGCTACAAATATTTTGATTACATGCACAAAAAGGTCCAAAAATTACCTACATATCTTTTCCTGACTATCAATCAAGAAATTCATAGTATGATAGTACAGATCCTGAAAAACTCAAGATAAATAGATATTTTGTGCACAAGATAGAGCAAGAGACAATGTCACAAAAAAAAGGATTATGAAAATATCATAAAACAGCAATAAGTTCTCAAATATTAACATAAAGTTTGCACATGCAATCCAACTAATCTAAGATCTCAACTGCAACAAAGAGAAATTAAAATATATCTCTTGAATCTCATGTAGAAGATTATCAAGATCTTATGGACATTAAAGTTTCGCCAACAATTGCAAGACAAAACAAAACAAAGCAAATCAAAATTTTAATGCTCTCCTATACAGCAATTTAAAATTAACCAAAATCAAACTGTAGTCAATTTCATCCATTAGTTTTCCCCCTCTTTTTTTAAACATTTTAGTGTATACTATCATAGCATTAAAAACATAAGTTCTTTGGAAGTCACATCAGCTTAGTCAGACCCTTGCATGAATACAATATCTGATGAATAAATATGAAAAAGAGCTGACTGGACATTGACATCATCCTAGATGAACAGTCACATAATGGATGAAAAAGGGCTTACTGGACCTTTATATCATTCTAGATGAATGGTCATCAAACAAATATAAGAAACTTTCCAATTGTTTCAAAAGGTGGTCCAAGCAACTAACATGCAGCCTCATATCATATATGGAAGTGATACGTAAGTATGCCCACTATAAAAATAGGTATTTTGTTCATAATCTAATTATGCATGTCTGGATTAATTAAAGGTCATGGCACAGCAATAAGCACCGCTTTCAGGAGAATAAAACAAATTATAACACAATCACCACCAAATCCAGGAGCTTCAATGTCAATGTTTAGACATAAGATCCTAGTCAGATAGCCATCCCCCAATTACTCCAACAAGGTTTCAATATAGAGTTACTTTCTTTTAAGCAGATAATGATCTAAAAATATGCTATGTACTCTTGCAGATAACTCAGAGGTTATGAATGATCCCTAGAAAATATTCAACTGTCATGAATTTTCAGGGACCACGAGTCCCAATCTCTTGCCTCAATAAATCCTTTCTTAATTTACTTTATTTAAAAAAAAATTGTCTCACTAAAATTAAACTTGCAGCATTACAAGAATGGGGCAACTTCAGAAAATAAAAGGAAGAATGAATCTGTTTTAGAGAACATAAACACACACTGGGATCTCAGAAAGACCTATAGTATAAGAAGGGTGGTTACCAATCTTAATCCAAGCCAATCACAAGATGGCTAAAGGTGTCAAGGTGGCAAACCCACTATTAGGCTTATACTAGACTTTTGTAAAGGTCATAAAACAACTGTAAAGGCAAGAAGGAAAGAAGATCCAAATGGTTCATGTAATATCTTACAGTGGTGGAAGATCTGCATCTGAAATCGCTTCACTAAGCATCCGTTCATGTTCTTGAATGTTTTGTTTCATTTCACGAGACAGCTTCTCCTGATGCTTAAGTTTTGCGACACTTGGATAGTAAGCTCTAGCGACAAAAAGCTGATCTTTGACCCTCTTCACTGTGGTATCCTTCATAACTTCTTTATGTTCTGAAGACCAAAGGCAGTAGCTACCGAACTCAACCTGACAAGGTTTACCAGTTTCATCTCTGCTTGAACCTTGGGCAGGATTCTTTTTACTGACTTCATTATTCTGGCAGATAAACGAAGAATGATATTCAGAAGGTAATAACGCAAGAAATGAAGAATAATCACCAACAAAGTTATTGACTTGTTTGTCAAGAATTGGGACCCACAAAAGACTAAAAGCCAACACCATTGCATCCCAATCTTTGTAAGCAACTTCATCATTTGACTAGTTTTTGAGTCACTTGGTTGAATCAAGCAGAAAGATAAATGGATATAAAAGTAAAACAATAAATTGTCCTTTATGTAGAATTCAGTAGTACCCTTCTAAAATATGTAATTGAGCGCATGCCCCTGTAAAACTAATGCTGATTGACACATGCCCTGCAATCACTTTCTTTTTAGGATCGATCTTACAGTGCATAGATGCCAACATGTAAGTTTATAACTTTGTAATAGCATGAATGTCATATTTGGTAATGGTGTATATGCAATTAAGCAACTTCACAACACATATATGCAAAAAAACTAATAATATATATGAAAAAAACAAAGCCTCGCTAGATAAATAATTGATAAACAGCATTTGCAAATGCACACAAGTAATCTTACCCCGGCCTTTTTTGATGGTTGTTTCTTTAGTTCAACTTGTGGAGAGGGCAAATCTGCATACAACAAAAAGGAATTAAGAGATTCAATATCATAAAAGGCAACTACTTTTATGAGCAATTCAAGTATAAAGACCAAGAATTTGGCATCTCATGCACCTTCGGAGTAGGAGGCTGTATCCTTTGAAGCACTCTTGGGGGTGGCCTCAGGTTGTGTTGTTAAGTCCTCAGTGACATCCTGAGAGACAGAATTTAGTGCGTCCCCTTTAAGTAATCAATCTTAAATATTACATTCAGTTTATTTGTCAGGAAAGATCAAAAAAATTGGGAAATGGGAAAAACACAGTACAAGGAAACTGTAACTATTGATAGTAATTAACAACTCTCATGGAAGTGGTGCACAAACAAAATAAAATTTAGCCGAAGCACCAAAAGTTTGGTTTAATAAACTAACAGAACAAAAGCCACAACCCGTAGAAGAAAGCAAAAAAAAAAAAAGCCTTCTATCAATGCCTTAAAAGTAACGCCAAAAAAATGATATCTCTGCCAAAGCCTGGCGATCAATCATTGCCTCATTTTAAAGAGAAAACTAAGCAAAAAAACTATTTATCTACAAGATGCTTTAAAAAAAAATCTCTTAGTTGTAGTAGCAAAGTATCAAATCGAGAGTCTTGCCACATTAAGTAGTAACAAAAACATATAATCCAAACTTCCAGAAACAGTTTACAAAAAAAGAATTTTCCTAAGGATTCCCATGCTCAACAACCAAACAAATTTGAACAAGTCCAACAAAAATTACTGCTTTCTCTCTAACAAACACAAGCATTTACTTCACCAAAAACAAAAACCAAATCAAAAATAAATTTTTACCAGCGCATGTCCAAATCTTTCCACCAGATTAGTAATCCTCGCTTCTTCACCCTGCGGATGACCATAGCACAAAATGGCATCATTTAACACATAAAAAAACATCAGAAGCTTCAAGCAATCAAATGCATTAGTTCCAAAAACCAATTTTCAAGAAAAAAACAAAAAAGAGAACATAGAAATCAAACTACTAGAAAATACACGCAACCCAAACCTCAGAAATCTGCTGCTCTTCACCCCCAACAACATCCAAATGATCAAAACTCCGAAATCCCGACTCCTGCACAAATAAGCATTTAAAAAAGGCACAAAATGCGCACCCATAATCACAGCAAATTCAAACAATTCCTCACCGAAGGCGCCCGATCTCCACTCCCATACCCTACACAAAGCCCCAACCCAAAATCAGAGATCTCAACCAAAAACCCATAAACACAACAAAAAAACAAACAAGAAATGCAGATCTCTCCACCCCAAATCTCAAGATCCAGGGCAGATCAACGCAATGCCAGATCCAGGTAGGGATCAAAGAAGCTAACCATAAGGAAGCCGGTTATGAAGACCAAGGAGGAAAGCCAACGTGACGAGCATAGAGAAGACAACGAGCGCCAGCACCACCGCCACCGCCACGCCCTTCCACCGGCGCTTCGCCGGCGGCGCCGTCAAAGTGACGTAGCCCTTCATCGTCGTCTTCCAAGCTCGTCGGAGTACCAGAGAGGGAGAGAGAGTGAGAGTGGATGTCGGTTTGCGAGTTTTTTGGGCAGAGCTTTGAAAGCTTTGTGTTTTCGTTGAGCTTTTGACAGTGAGACAAGAAAGAGAAAGGAAAGAAAAAGTGAGAATATTAATAATTTTTCTAATTTTAATAATTATTTATTTTCTGAGAAGTTTACATATACCCCCCTGTTTATTTGTTTTTTAGGTTTTTTTTATGTAGGTCCTAGAGATATTTTTATTATTATTTATGAAGACATTCCTTGTTATAGATTTTTAGTCATAAATACCCCCTAATTGTTTTTTTTTTTTTTTTTTTTTGGGGTTATTGTCTAGGTCCCGGATTTTTGGAGTTATTTAATTAATATTTACTGAAAGCATTGTGTGTTGTTATGAATAAACTCATTCTATTTGTTATTTTTGATGATTTTATAATTATAAAATTTTAATGTATATGTATATATATGATGATATTTTGAATGTAATGTTTTTAGTCAATTAATTTTTGTATGATAATTTTATGACTAATAAAGGGTGACTTAATGAGGGCAGGTATTTGTGGAAGATAGATGATGTGACATGTTGACTAAAACATTGGAATAATCGGTATTAGATCACAATAAACACCAAATTGCGTTCAAATATAATGTATGTTAAGTTAATTTGAGTTAAAAATCAATAATTATTTAATAATTATTTAATTTAGGTATATAATATCTAAAAGGGCTTTTGTCGAATGGTATTAGCTCAACTGCATGTAAAGTTTAGTTTATAAAATTTTGGTAAAATTCTCATTTTAGTACCTATACTTGCTGAATGTGCTCTTTTTGTCCCTCTAGTCTAATTTGTGCCTTTTAAATCCCTCTACTTTTTTATTTGAGCTAATGTAGTCCCTCCAACTGACGGATGTGAGATTTGCCGTCAAAGTATGTGTGCCACTTCACCCAAAAATTTATTATAAAAAGCCACGTCAGCATACTTTGACGGTAAATCTCACAGACGTCAGCTGGAGGGACTACGTTGGCTCAAATCAAAAAGTAAGGGATTTAAAAGGCACAAATTAGACTAGAGGGACGAAAAGAACACATTTCGATATATATAGGGACTAAAATGAGAATTTTACCTAAAATTTTCATATCATATATCTTGACTATATATATGTGTGCATTTGTTACATTTATTCAAAAAAAAAAACTTTAAATTAAAAAATAAAAAAAAAAATCAAATGAACTACCTATCCAAAATAAACCTAATTGAAACCGAATGAATGTACATTTGTTATTGTATAGATTAAAAATTATTTTAAAAATTAAAATACATTATAAGGAAATGTAATTTTCATGAAAGGGAAAACAAAAAAGCTTCCAAAATAATTTCATAAAATCAAGAATAGTTGCTCTATGGTATATAATATCTACTTATATAAATTCCAAAATAATTTATTATTGGTATCTTCTGTGATGGATTTGACACATGTATTCAAATTTTCTTAAAAAAAAAAATTTGTGGGCATCTATTTTTTTAGCTCAAACTCAAAACTCCACATGGTTCAAGTAAGCCCAAGCACCATCCTATATTTAAATTTTATTTTTCTTATTATAATTTGTACTTAATTTTACCAAAGAGCTATTTCTCCATTGGTATTGATCTCATTGTGAAAAAAATGAATACAAGATATTTAAAAAAATCTCGAGTTTCAACCTTGCTCGACATAGTATTAATGATAATAAGTCTGGTTACAATTACAGGTTTGTTACCCCAAATCTCATATTACTAAGTGAGAGCTCACAAACTGGATGATCAATTCGCAGTCAATATATATATTGCAAATGAATATAGCGCTAGTTACTTTCGTCAATAAAAATAAATAAATTTTATAATAAATAAATTTCAAAATTTACATATACAAATATATATTAGTAAGCGAGTGAGAGAGATTCAGAGAATAAATTTATTATTTTCAATTAATTTAAACATTTGATTTGAGTGAACTCCGACCAATTAAAACAAAATGGATTTTTTTTAATGCATAATGAAAACTTTCCCCATTTAAAACAAAAGTTAAAATTTACAAGATAAATTATATTTTATTAAAAATAAATAGCATCAATGGTTGAGACAAGTTACTTGTCGGCTATATACAAAAACAAATATTCAATCAAGTTATAATATTTAAACGAGTTTGTTTTTGTGTGTTCTTAATTTTTTTTTTTTTATACTTTTACTCAAGTTTACAAATCTTAATTTCCAAACTTTCGCTTAAAAAAAAGCATGGATCTAAAAATAAGTAAAACCAACAGAGTAACATGGCATGTTTGGTGAAAATATTGAACATTATAGGGAGGTATATGAAAAAAAATATAAAAAATATATATAATTTTATAATATGGAATAATAATATTTATTAGTAAATTATTAATTCATAAGGTGAACATGATAGTCAGAGATATGGGTCCCACCTAACCCTAGATTTCAGTCAAAATTAGGACATGATCTATGAGGCTGTGATCCAAACATAGATCTAAAAAACCATTTCTTTGTGAAATATAACAAAAAATTATTTACTAAAATCTAAAATTAGATTTTTTTTTCCCCATGTTTTCAATTTCAGAAATATCAGAAAAATAAAATTACAATATGAGTTATTATTTATTTTTATTTCTAAAATTAAAAATCATTTAATGAATACATTGAATATTTATAACAAATAATCTAAATTTACAAGGCATCAATTTCTTTAATTAGAAGAATAAACTTTTTAATAATGTGAAAACAGTGTCTTTGATTAATTAATTATTTGTTTTAGAATTAATTATATGATCATATTTATATTCTAGTTATGCATGATTAAAAAAAGTATTATTTATCATTTTTTAATTGATTAATTGAGAGATTTTTGAAATTATAATTTCAAATTTAATTAATCTGATATAAAGATTCACATGAGTTGTGGTCCTGTAACGACTCTTGTTGATTTGACTCTTCAACAATGATGTTCTTGGATTACATTGATATTATGATATAAATTATTAACTCTTTTTTTTTTTAAAAAAAATGATATTCTCATTTCATTATATCAAATTATCAATTGAGATTTTAAAATTATATATAATTCCGCAAAAACATGAAATTACACTTATACCCTTGTACACTTCTATATTTTATATTTTTATATGAACCGTTCTAATGCTATGTTTGGATTGAGGGCTAATAAGAAAAAATAAAAGAAGAGATAAGAAAAGGTTAAGTTTGACCATCAAGAGTTATAGTGAGCTCTTCTCTCGTTTAAATATATTTTTTTAATTTAAAAAAGAGAAAGAAAGAATTAACTTTGACCCTGGAAACCCTCAAAAACCTCACTTTTGTTGGTCCATGATTTAGGGTGTCGGAGGGAGAATCTCCTAAAATTTTTATAATTTTTAAAAAACTTTAATAGCCTCAAATTTTTAATTAATTACATAATATCACTTTATAAGTTTTCTTTTTCATATTTTTCAATCTAATTTTATTGCAATCAACTTTTTCCAACTCTTAATTCGATCATTGTTGTTAATTCCACGTGTCTTGCATTGATTTGATATGGTGATTTTTATCTTTCTCCGCATTTATTGATATAGATCACACATTTATATTACCTTAAACGTTGTTATATCACTAGATTTCTCCTTCTGTATTTAAATAGAATTAAATAATTTTTATTTAATAATAAAGGTATAATTGATAAATTATTTTATTATATATTTTTTCTTTTCCGTTATTTTTTTTAACAAAACAAGTTTGATGAGAAACCCTCTTTTTATTCACTCCGTTAAATATGACTATCCAAACAAAGGAACGATCTTTTCTTTTATTTTCGTTACTTTCTCTTACTTTCCCTCCTCTTTTTTTTTTTACTTCCCCTTCTACTTTTGGGTGTAAATACTATGCTAATGAATAAAACACACACGCGCATATATATATATATATATATATATATATATATAAGTACAGTTTTAAACCTTTGTGATTATTATAAGATACATATTTACATTTTATATGTTTATTTTTTTATACATTTTCTATCTACTTATTTGTAAAATCTATTTAGAATTTTAAAATATGTTATCACAATAAACCTTTATAATTTAAAAAATCATTCATGACAACAAAAAAAATCTTGTATGTTTTGTTAAAAAATGTATTTTAAACCCCTATTAAAAAGGAAAATAAAAGTTCAAAAAAATAGAAGTTCTTTCTCAAATTTACAAAGCACAAATTATTTCAATTTGTGAGCTCTTAATAAATTTGAGGTACAGCACAATTTTTTTTTATTATCTTTATAATTAACAAATAAAGTTGGAATACAATACCAAAAGGGAGATTGGGTATAGCACAACTTGAAGGGTACTTGAAGTACAATACAGTCAAAAGACAAATTTACCCATAATGAAAATAAATATTTCTCTGCATGATTAGACTAATAATTTTTATTAATTGATCATGTATTAATATTTGTTGCTTTAGTTTATGAATTAATACATATGGTGAATTATTTTTGAAAATCCTATTTTTTGGTTTAAATATTTTTTATAATTAATTATTAATCAATATATAGTAATTTTTTAAAAAAATTCTATAATTTTATTGATCATAAAAAATTAAGTGATGAATATTGAAAAGGAAACAAAAATTTATAAAATATTATTCTTTGAAATTTTTATTGTAAAACAAAAATAAAACAATACAAAGGTAACACAAACATAAAATAATATAAAGAATATCACAAAAATTTTGCTTTTTATTAACCAGTACTTGTATGAATCAAATAGCCAACAACACAAAAATTTGAGTTATCTATTATTAAATATCAAGCATAAAACAATGCAAAACTCAACTACTTTGTACTATATTGTACTGTACCACCGACCCTTATAATTGGTAGTTTCTTAATTTTGGGGTAAATATTATTTTTAAACTTTATTTTATTTTATTTCTATATTTCTAGAGATTTAAACATGCAAACGCTTTATCAATTTCAATAGTTATAGATTTAATTTCTATAAAAAAAATTTAAAACTTTTATGAAAACCTTTTCATGAATATACAATTTAAAAATAGAGACCAAAATTTAAAAATACATAACAATTACAATATTGTTTAACATAAGAATCTGACATTAGGAGTTACAATTATCAGTAGAACTGCAAACTCTTGCAAATTGGAGTACAAAACTTGATGGAAAATAAATACTTTGTTAGTATCTCTACAACAACTTTTTTCGCATAATTTTATATTTGATCTTCTTCAAATTAAAAAAAAAAGGTATGCCAGGATGGAAGTAAATAAACCTGGATCATGCAATAGTTGAAGCAGATCAATCAGCAACATTTGATGCAAGACATCGGTAAAGATCACAGAAATGTTAGCTGTGATGAACAACAGATTGTTCTGTGTGGTCTAGAGGGCTTTTGCAGTGTTTCTGCAGTTCCATGAACCTCTCTACATCGAAATTATGTTTCTGATGTAACTTCTTTTGTCTCGAGACGAAGAGCCTCTTCATCAAGTCCTGATATGTCGGATCCCTCGATGTGAAAAGGAAGTAAGCATAACCAACAAGAAGGCCACCCGTTGTGGCGAAGAATGCTACGGGCTCCATGACATCCCAGGAGAACTCCCAGAAGGTTAGACGAAAGAAAAGACCGATTTGGGCAACGAAGATTCCAAGTCCTGACCAGAGAATGCGACGAACTTGTTTGTGGGCGAGCATGTCAATCTCTTCCTTTTTCTTTTGAAGCTGTTTCAGCTCTTCTCTTCTTGGATCATTCTCTGGTGTCAATGCAAGTGGCATGGCTCTTCTCACAAGATCAACAACCTAAAATAGTAAAAGGTATTGAAGCGTTAGACTGCCAGCCAAAAGTGCATGAAATGAAAATATTCATGAACAAATTATTTGATGAAGAAATATAATCATTCATTTGAAACACAGAAGAGACGGTGCTTTAAGGATCAAGTCTTATGAAAAACAAATGACAGCTATAGAAGACCATGTCATTTGATGAAAAAGATCAGCCTTTCAAACACTATGTAGAGCTGAAGTTCAAGACTTCACATTCTCAATGAAGGAGATAATATTCAGTGTAGAATTAGGAAAGCAAGGATGGAGGTTGATCAGATCATTTTTGTCTAGAAAGTGAAAGTGATGACTTGTGAAACAAACACCAGGTACATGAGCACAAATGCATCAAAACCAACATCAGATCATGTTTGTCATGAAAGTGAAAATGGTCAGTAGAGTAAAAAATACCAGCTACATGAACATAAACTGACATGACAAAGAGCTTGATCCAGGTTCAGATATAAGCAGAAGACAGCAAAGGACCATATTCTAATCACATCAAAACCAAAAAGGTATATATCATTCACAAAATATTTGTAGACAATGAGGTATGTCTATCTGTCTGTCTTCAATCTCAACAAGCATGACATGCAAAGTCAGAAAACAAATTGAACTATGGAAAGAAAACAAAAGTAAGAGACAATAGAATGCATATTGTAGAAAGTCTTCAACCTCAATAAAAGATTAATCAGTAAGTTCACCACAAAGGACAGGAAAAAAGGAAGAAGAAACAATTCAACAAAAAAGACACATCCTTGGCACTCCGCATCAATTCCAGAGGGCCCAATGGCAGCAAGTTATTCTCTTTCCTCCTATTTCCCCTCCAGAGCAGACAGCAAAATGTTCAAAATAGCAGGAAAGTTCTAACAAGACAACAACAACGGAAGTAACAATTGATGTTGTATTTGATCCAGGTTCCAATCTATCCCTATTTTCGTATATTCAATCAGGACAGTGATCAGATTCCTTCCAGACAATCCCTTATTTTAGGTTGCATTGATAACTAAATTTCTAAATCCATCTAATCTTCCTTCTAATTGAACATCTCACAATTCAATTCTCCAAATAAATCCTTCTTTCTGACATTCTAACAAGCAAATTGAAATTCCATCAGATGGTTAGCATATAAAATTTTCCCAAGATGATCAAAATCAAACTTTTTAGACAAAATAGTCCCAAACTCACAACAATAATCTAAAAAACCTTTTTTTTTCAATCCAATGAACATCAAATCAAAAGACCTAGGCAAACACAAAATCAAACAGCATTCAAATCCCAATCCAAACAACAACAATTCATCAGATCTCAAAACCATTCATCCAAACAAATAAACACAGCAACAAGAACCAAAAATCAACAGAAAGAAAGCCAAGCTGAAATCACCTTGTCAGGATGAAGATACACCTTATCCCGAAACAAGAGCACAACACCAGCCTCATCCAACACACGAGCAAAAGCAGCAGCCTCTTCAGGCGACCTAACAACCCCCATTCCCTCACAAGCCTTAAGAAGCTCAGAATACCCAATGACCTCCTCGGCCTCCATCCCCAACCTCCGCTTCAGCGCCTCCACGTTCACCAACCGCATGAGCTTCTTCGCCTCCGCAAACGACATGGGTTCTTCACCTCCACTTCCACCACCACCACCACCACCACCACCAGCAGCAGCGGCGTCAGGGGCTGACGAAGACAGGCGATCAAGGGGGCGGCTACAGCGCCCCACTGCCGGCCTAACTCCAGCCACTCCGGCGAGGGCTCTGTAGAGGAATCTTGACGACGATGAGCGCCACATTGATGAGCGAGAGCGGAGAGAGCGACGAGAAGGAGGAGGAGAAGTAGAGAGGTCGTCAACGAGGAACGCGAAGCTCGGGGGAGATGGATCAGGGGTTAAGACACACGCGGTGAAGCTAAGAAACCAATTACCTTCTATTTCTCATTTTTTTTTATTATTAATTTTATATTTTTGAAAATATTGGAAATTTGGAATCATGAAAAGTGTGTCTGAAATTGAATGGTTTTTAATCATGGAAATAAATAGGAAATATAAATTTATTAATTTTTAGTAATAAATGCGGAAATAAAGTCATAAAGAAGAAGAAGAAGGGTAGGAATGGCGATGGGCTACCGGTCTTCTTTAAGATCACCAACCGACCGTTGTCCTGATCTTGACACGTGTTCCAACCGCGGCGTGTCGACGCTGTTCCACGCGAAGCCACGTCAGCTCCCATCAGCTTTCTTCCTTTCCTCATCCTCTTTGCAAGTTGGATAACACAAATAACGTGATTTAGGAAAAAAAAAACTTTCTAATATATATAACAATATGTTTTTTGAGGATGCTTTCAAAAAATGAATGTAGGGGCGTCCTCATAATTGCCACCCATCTAACGACTGTTGTTTCATTATTAACCTTAGAGATAGGATTAGTGATATTAACTCTATCTCCAGAGTTATTTATAATAAAACAACAACTGTTAGATGATGATTTAACAGTTATTGTGGGATGTCTCTAGAGATGTCCTAGATGATTGATCCTCTGTATATAATATGTATATATATTATTAGATTATGATATGAATTTGATTGGCAAAATGATTTTCTAGAAGTAGATTTGGATTAAGCTTGCATTAGAGTAGAAATGGGAACCGGCTGGGCCCAAAACTGAGCCGGCATGAAATTAGTGGGTTATTGACCAAACTGACTATTATCCTGCCTGTTCCGGGTCATGAGAAGCCTGAGCCAGTAACCCGAACCTTGCCGACTACTTTTAAATTTAAATTAATTTGAAATTTTAAAGTTCAACAAATAGTCATTCAAAATAGGTTGAGTCATGAATCGGCCTAAGCCAAGTCACCGGTTCAACCCACCATAAACAACCCTTGAATCATCCCAGTTAGTTCAACCTCAAACATGAATTGGACTAGTTAGGTTGGGCCCACTGCTACAATGTTGGAATGGAGTTTTAATTTCATCACTTCAATTTTATAATTTTATATTATTAGGTATTCAAGAGTTGTGAATTGGTACTTTTTGAAATTAGCTTTCTACCATATTTATTTGAATAGAATTTAAAGGTTTATATTTTGGTGATTTTAATTTTGCCACTTTTAAGTGATGTAACTTAACATATGAGACTGCTTTATTAAAAAAAAGTGTATGCACTACCGCAAATCATAAAGGGATTCATGATTTTGATTGGATGAAAAAACTATATGATATTAGAAATATAGTGTCCTTATTAATTTTAATATTTTTTATATCACCTAATAATCTATTTAAAAAAATGTTATACTTATATTCGAGCACAGTTATAATAAAATAAAACAGAATTACGGGAAATACTTGATTTTAGTTGAATTCTCATATGTAAATAAGGAGAAGAAAGAATAGTGAAAATACCATAAAAATTGAATTATAATGAAAAAATAATTGTACTTAAGCTGTATAAGAACATATAAACAGTGAATACATCAAACATATATAAGATAAATGTGTAGATGAACGGTATCAATAACAGTGTAACATTGCAAAATAATATACTTACTTAAAAAACGGACAGTTGGGTGGTTGGTTAGTGTTTTATAAATTTTCTAGCCAGGTTAGGGATGGCAATGGGGCAGGTGGGCCGCCCTGCCCTTATTTTTTGTTAACTTGTCAATACCATGACTGCCCCGCGGATCTTTACGCTCACCCCGCCTCACTCACTCCGCCCCGTTTTTACAAGATTTGCAATAAAAAAAATAAAAAATTTCACTATTTTTAATTCATTTATAGCAATAATTACAAAATATATAATACTACATTAAATAAAAGATGGTACAATTTATATAACAACACAACAATACCATCATTCACCTCAAATTCTAAAAACATATTAAAACAACTTAGTGAAATAAAAATATTAAAAAACATAGTCCAAATCTAGCATCCCATTACTTACTAATGAAATACAATTAAGAACATACTAACAAAAGCAATTAAGAACCATACATAGCCCAACATTCCATACTAATAAAAGCAATTAAGAACCATACATAGTCCAGCATTCCATTACATAATCCAACATTACATAGTCCAATAAGAACCATACATAGTCAATAAAAGCAATTAAGAACCATACATAGTCCAACATTACATAGGCCAATAAGAAGCATACATAGTCCAACATTTCATTATATGCTAATAAAAGCAATTAAATCTAATAAGAACATGAAGAGCGTAATACAAAAGAAACTTGTTTTTAAAGTTCACACATATCAACTTGTAGAGTAATTAAGTTAAATTAAAACATAGTTCAACTTCCATTACTTAAGAAATAACATTAAGGGTGTGTTTGATTGCCCTTTTTTCCATGAAAAATTTTTCCACGGGTGATTTTCCAGGTTTTTACGGTGTTTGATTGCCAAAATTTTCCGTGGAAAATTTTTCCACAAACTTGGTCACGTGACCATATTTTCCCTCAAATTGCTGAAAAATTTTTCCCACCTCCACCCTAGGAAAAATTTTCCAGGGAAAATAGAGAGGTCTTTTTGGTAATAAAAAAAATAAAGGGGGTTTTCGTAAAAAGACAAAAAAAAAAAAAAAACTCTAGTTTCTCCTCTCCCTCCAAGTCTCCGTCGGCCCTCCTCGCAGCGCCGCGACATCGGATCTCCGCCGAGCGAGAAATGCATTTCTCATCCCAGAGAGATTCTTGGTGAATTTCTCGAATTATATCTCTGTTGAGATAAACAAGGCTGCTTGGATCTTCTCAAGAGACACTATTTTAGGGTTATTCTCAATTGGTATGCTTTGATCTGATTATGCCATATATATCTAATCAATATATATATATATATATTTCTGATCCATATATAATTTTTTTAAAATATGTTTAAACAATTTTTTAATAATTGTTTTTTAAAAAAAATCCCTTTTTCCATGGAAAATTGATGCAATCAAACAACAAAATCAAAATTTTCCATAGAAAATTTTTTATTTTCTAGCTAGAAAATAATGCCAATCAAATGACTATTTTTTCATTTTCCACGGAAAATTTTTCTATGGAAAATTTTTTCTTGGAAAAATTTTCTTTTCCACCCATTTTACATGTTACCAATCAAACACAGCCTAAATAAGAAACACCTTGTCACCTTGGGCTTGTTTCTCTTTATCAATAATATAAAGAAAAGTAAACAAAAAAGAGAAAATATGTTAATAAGAATTCTATAAAGATATATAAATATGAAAGAAATAAAAATCAAATTCTGACTTCTTTTGAGTACTTCTTCTCTTTCTCCTACTAAGAAATTCATCATATCCATCTACAACATTATTTTTCTGAGCCAAGGTAGAACATGACACAGTGTTTTTTCCAACTCCAAAGTCTGAATATTTTGTTTGATATTCAGAAAGCAAGTTACGACAAATACACTCAATTCTATCAATTTCAACATCACAAACATCTCCATACATTTTGGAAAAGTGATATTCCAACATATACTTCTTATACCTTGGCTCAAACACCGTAGCTATCCCTATGAAGCCATGAATTGCACTCCAATATTTATCAAATTTTTCTAGCATCCTTGTAGCCATTAATGCAATAGTCACATTAGAATCAGAAAACCATTTAATTAATGCAATTTTGATCTCACAAATATTTGGAAAATAAATGTTTGTTGTTGGATACTTTGTGTCTAAAAATATCTCAATTACTTCATAAAAGAGTTGTAATTTTTCAGCAATTATCTTTGGCATATCCCAATCTATCTCTATTGGTGAAATCCTGCACATTGACTGTCTTTGTCTTGCACAACTAAACACATCTTTATAAGTGAGGGATGTATCAATCATTAAATATGTTGAATTCCACCTTATTTTGCAATCAAGGCACAATTTTTTTGAAGTTGGGATATGCAATTGTCGAGCACACGCTTCAAACTTCTCTATTCGTTTTGGAGTAGCTGTCCAAAAATGAACATTTTCTCGAATCCTATCAACACCATCTCCAATGACATCTAACCCATCTTTGACAATCAAGTTGAAAATATGCGCACAACAACGCATATGGAAAAATTCACCACAATAGATTGACAACACTATCATTGAATGAACAATTATCCAAAGTAATTGTAGATAATTTTCCATCAAGTCCCCAATCTAATAGCATTTTCATCAACTCATTGGTAATTACTTCTTTTGTGTGTGGGCAGGCACATAACAAATCCTAAATATATGTCAAGTGAATGTTATACAAATAACTTAAAACAATTAACAGAAGGCTAGAATAATAAAAAATAAATTTCTAAAATATATCGTACAAAAATTATTAGCATATTATAAATAAAATCATACCTTAGTATCCGTTTTTGTAAAACCCATAAGGCATCAATGAAGTGAGCAGTAAGAGCCATATATCCCTTCTTTTGGTTATCAGTTGTCCACATGTCAGTTATAATTGCAATTCTACTATCATTCATTTCAATCATTCTCACTGTTTTCAACTTCTCCTCCTTGTAAACTTTTAGGATATCATTTCTTATTGTGTTCCGACAAGGGATATTAAATAATGGTTGGAGAAAAGAAGAATATCTCCTAAACCCCCAATGATCAACCATTGATATAGGGTATTCATGCAAGATTATCATTCGACCAAGCTCATTCCTTGCCAAAGTTTGGTTAAAGGCATAGTTGGTAAGCGTTGTTGTTCCATCCACCTTGTTTTGCTTTAATAATAAAAGTTGTTGTTTAGGATCTTTATGTGTTTGGCTTGGACATCTTTTAAGATGATCATGCAAATGAGTGGTTCAATTTTTAGATTTCCCACCAAGCATCCTCTTTCAATAATTACATATCGCTTTCCATTCTCCATGAATTTCTTGTCTTGTGAAATATTCCCACACCGCTGATTTTAATCTCTCAGGATTGTAAGTGACATCATCATCTTTCATGGAAGATGTTGAACCAATGGGAGTACCACTTGATGTTGGAGTTAAGATAGAAAATCCATGAATTCCATCCATTGATGATGGAATTTGAGTTGATCTTGCATTTTCATCTTGAATAGGTGTTGATGATTTATGTTCACTTTCCATGAGATTGGTCACATGTTGGCGATCCATAACAAATTTAATTAAAAAAATACACTTGAAAAAAAAATAACAATGGTAAACAATAAATTAAAAACAAGATAATAATCCATAACAAATTTAATTAAAAAAATAAACCTGAACAAAACTAATTGCTCTTTTTCTGTCTCCAAACCAGAACCGTACTGAAACATAATATCTTTCAGCTTATTAAATACTGTAGAATGACTGCATGGCTTGCTACATGATTATAAAATATGTGAGGAGTGAATTCCTCCACTGCTCTCATTTCACTCAAGAGTAAGTAAAATACACTAACTTTCACATGAAAAAAGTTGATCTAACCTTAAGGCAATTCCCTAATCTATCTATATTTATGTATAGAACTAGTATAACCCTTTTTTTAGAAGAAATCAACCAAGATAGAAAAAAAGAATTCCTTATAAACAATAATTTCATCCACAAATTTCCGAATGAATAAAAACAAAAGTTCTGTAATTCACCATTAAGAACTCACAATATCCAAAGATTTCACTTTCAACTCAGGAAGAAAAGTGCAACCAATTAAGCATTCCTTTCTATACAAGTCTCGATCATCAAAATTCAGCAAAACCCTCAGGGAAAAAAAAGGTGAAAAAAGCAGAAAATTACAACTCAATAAAGCAGCCACAATTCTCAAATCAAGGCAACGATCCATCCTACATTTCTACTCCCATGTCATCATCATTAACCACACCAATATTCCCAAAAATTTCTTTAACAATCGAATCATGAATACAGACTCACAATCATGAAACCAATCTAAGATTTCACATTAAAAAAGAACCCCAATTACAACTAAATCAGCTCAAACCAGACGATCGAACACCAAATTCACAAAACAAATCAAATGAACGAAAGCCCGTACTGTAAAACCAGCAAAACCAAAACCCTAACCCAATACCAATCACAATTAAATCGAAATCAAATCAACGAATGCCAAATCATACCTCAGAGAGATATTCAACAAGAAGTTGAAGGGATCCAACCGTTCTTATCCAACTTAGCAACTAAGCGCTCAAGTTCGGATAAGATTCACGACCGCAGCTCGCTGCGGTCGGAGCTCAGCGAGAATAGAAACGAAACGCGAACGGGAAGTTAGTGCCAGCCCGAGGCAAGAGCACGTGGTGGACCGATTGCACAGTAATGGGATGACAGCTAGAGGGGCGATATCCAGGAGAACTCTTCTCGTCGATTTGCTCAAACAAAGGCTGGAAATAGAATCTTAGATGGCTGGAGGTGGAGGATCGGCTCACATACCACCGAATGACCCAAAGTCCCAAACATTGCCGTTATGGCTTGGTAAGAATCAACGGTGGAGATGTATGTGGGATAAGATGATCCAACAGTTAGAATGTTTTCAATCACAATATATATATATAAGGGCATATATGTAAATTTATAGCGGGGCAGTGCGAGGACGGAGCAGGATAAAACCAGACCCACCCCACCTCGGCCTGTTCCCCGATTTTCAACAAAAAAAACACCCATTTAGGCCGGATCGGGTCGGAAACCAAGGGTCGATTCGGTTTTTGCCATCCCTAAGCCGGGTGCTAGTATCTTACTTTTGCATTGTGCCTCTTATTTTTGCACTGTTGATTGTATTGTTGAAGTAATGTGCTTAAGCATTGTCACTGTTCATTCTAGGGATGGCAATAAGGCGGGGCGAGGGCGGGGCACGCCTCTACTATCCTTGCACCAGGGTAGCAATGGGGCAGGGCAGGGTGAGGCACGCCTTTACCATCCTCGCCCCGCCCCGCCCCACCTCGTCCCCATTTTTTTTTTTCATAAACCGTCCATCCCGCCCCGTCTTGCCTCGCTCATAGTTACAAATAAGTAATTAAAATTCCCAAAAATATTTTTAAAATGAATTTTTTTATAAAACATATACTTATTAAAACAAGCTCATAAGAAATTTATTGAAAGTTTTTTAAAAAAATTAATTTTCCTCTACATTATATAATATTTATAATAAATTAAATTAATTGAGGGGCGGGGCGGGGCGGGGAATGGAAAAACCAAACCCGCCCTGCCCTGCCTAAAGCCGGGTCAGGTCGGGGCGGATCCGATCGGAAACCTGGGGTTAGTTCGGTTTTTGTCATCCCTAGTTCATTCAAATGTCGAAGTTATTGTGCTTGATTATTGTACGTGTGAACTACTTACATTGAGAGATGTTTTTCAGTAATTGGATTAAAATTTAACGACTATGAATTCTTCCGACATTAAACGATAATATTATCACATATGTCTGTCAAAAAGAAAATCTATTTTTTGTTTATATAAGCGTGAAAAGATAGATTTTTTTTTATTTATTTATAAAAATTAGTGTCTTTTATATATGGGTTGAACCACCACATAGTTATTAATTTTAACAAAATAAAATTCAATATTCCTAAATTACCCCTAATAGCGGGTTTCTCATTTTCCTTTTTTTTCTTTATTTTCTTTTTTTATTTATCTCCCACTCAGGTTTTGATTTATTTCTTGTGGGTTACTATGTGTTTTCAAAAAATTACAGGGGTAATGTGAAAAATTTTAATAAAAAACTTTTAGGGTAATTTTTTTGAGTGATACAATGCAATAGTCATTTTTTATTCCGATCATCAAACTTTAATTTGTATCATTTTGATTATTCAATTTTAATTTGTATTTATCATGAGGATACCAAAGGATTACCGAGAGAATTTAATAACATGTTCGCCGGATTTGCTACATAAACACTAGTTCATTATGTCATTTAATTTCTATACACAGACAAGACAGTCGTCATTTAATTTGTATGCACGGACAAGACAGTCATTAAAAAGAACCACATGCACATTTTTATTGACACGTCATATGCTACGTTAACACTTCTCTTTGATGACATGTCATGTCTATGTCTACAAATGACATGACTAAGTGATGCAAATCCATCATGCATATTATCAAATTATCTTTGAAATCCTTTGATATTCTCCATGTGAACAAAATTTAAAGTTGAGTCACAAAAATAATATATATTAAAACTTTGATATTCAAAATGAAAAATAACTATTGTACCTTACCCACTTAAGATATTTACCCAAGTTTTTAAACTTTCATTTCTTTCCATTAATTTTAGAAATATATTTTTTTTTATTTTACTTATTTTCTATAATTCTAAGTTCTTTTTTACCTTTATATGAATTTCAAACATTTTGAGTAATTATTTTTAAAATAATAAAATCAAAACTTTTAGTGGATTGTACACCTCAAGAATATGAATAAATAATAAAATCTTCTATTAATTTATTTTTAAATTCATTCATTTTTGTAAATGAATACAAAATTACGGATAGGATTCACACCCACTACTTTTGAATTGGGCACTGAATGTGGTAACCAACTGCATATAAAGAAGTCGTTTCATTCCTATATAATTTTTATAAAATATCTTTATAAATCATTATTTTATGAAATAAGAAAGTATACACTTATATTATGATGTTTATTCGAAACAATTTAAATATGAAAATATTTTTTATATTTTAAATATAATAATATATGTAAACTACCACTAAGATGATGCAATGACATTCAAAAGTTGAGTATAATGGCTCAAATATGTGCTTTAATTATTCAAATTATTATTGCTTATGAATAATCTCATACATATAAATTACATATTTTTTATTGCTTTTTTATGTTTAAATTTTATGAGAAATATCTAAATATTTACTTTAATATTTTTTCCCTCAACTCTTCAAGTATATTAAAAAAAATAGTAGTATTGGGTGCATACTTACAAAATATTGGGTTTAATAAATTTATTTTATCAATGTGATATTAAACTCATTATTCACCATTAACTTTTTAGTTAACAACAATGAGAGATACTTTAGTATCAATAAGTTTGGCGATTTATCTCTTGAATTTCTAAACAAATAGCATTACTATGAGCTTATAATGGTAAATGAAAAAGAAAGGATGAACAGTAATAAATAAAGAAACATTAGATTATTTTTTTTTCTTACAAAGATTTTAAAAAAATGAAATCTAATTTTTAAAAAATTTCTAGCCTCCATCACAGCATTCCAAACTTTTTTTTAGTTGTACTAAAAAGTGGTAATTTATTTTATTTTATTTTTAATTTTGACATAATAGACAAACTACATTGAAAGTTACATAGATACAGAATTAATATCACAACGCATTTGTACTCTCACCTTTTGTAAGGGATTTGGTGTTTATAGACTAAGTGATCATTGACTACTAATTTATTTCTAATAAATTCTTCAAACTCTGTTTTATTCGTATTTGGGCCAGCCCAACTTAGTTTGTTGTGGGGTGGATTGACCCGACATACAAAGCCTGGCATTGTAATATAATAAGGAAAAACTTTATTTGAAAAACAAACCAGCATGTTTTCATTGTTTTGCATGCATATATATAGATAATAGTTTCCCTAACTTTTTAAATGTGTCTGCCACCTGGTAAATTATTTCTTCTTGAAACAGTAACAATAATCTAATTCACACACTTTATTCATGACATGGTACAAGAGCTATTATTCCATCTATTTTAAATGGATACTTTTAATAGATAAGGTCCAAGTAAAACCTCACAAATTTGAAGATGATCAAGTGCGCCTTGACTTCTTCAAATCCCTAATAAAGCCTTACCAAAATTACTTTTGACCATCTCGAAACTAGTATTAATTATTTTTTAATTATAATTACACTTTAAATTTTAACAATTTTTTAGATGGATTGAAAATTAGGTTACTTCAATGTTTTTGTCACTCCTCTCCACTATCTCACTCCACCTTCCTCCTTTCAGTATATCGTCCATCTTATTTAATCTTTTTTTTATTAAATCCTTCTATTTCATCGTTAGTTTTAATAGATTTATCGTCGAGCTTGTTAGGTCTCCCAAATCCCCTACTTTGGTTCATCAAAGTTGCTCTCAGGGCTTATGTGATATTTCTCTGTATCTGATGAGGGATGATGGTTGAGATTAGAGTTGTCTGAGTGTTATTCTTTCTAATTGTGAAAAATAAGGATCTCATAATTGAATGATGTCGGTATGGCTCTGTTCTCAAAGTCGGAGAGGAGTGGTCGTTGGGGTTGCTAACGAGACAAAGGACGATGTCACCATAGAGCTCAATGTGAAGTTCGGCTTCTCTTTCACTTTATTTTCCTTTCTATATGTGTAGTAGGATTGAAAAGAAATTATTTGTAATATTTAGCAACTTCAGGGGGCTGTCTGAATAATGTTTTTATTAAGCCCATCTTTCAATCTGAAACAGGGAGTTTTGGCGTTTTGTTTTCTAGAGAGAGCTAGGAATTGAGAGAGGAAGAAGGAGCAGAATTGAGTGCATCATATTTATTCTTTTGTGAGAGAGATTGGGGATTTGGAGCCTCCCCATTATTGTTGGCTTCCACCTTGTATTGCTTCGTCTCTATAGTGGATTGATTTGCCTCACCGCCGCCCGTGGTTTTTCCCGTAAGGGTTTTCCACGTAAATCATAGTGTTCTTTGGTATGTTGGTTGCTTCTTGGGATGTTAATTGCTTTGGTATGCTATATCTAATAGGTATTTTGTAATTTGGAATCTTGCACACTTAGATGCATGACAAGGTGTTGCTACAAGGCATGCACGCAAGGTGTTCGATGAAATACCTATGAAGCATTAGCTTGTTATTTGATTATTTCCGCTATATCATTACACTCACAAGTGGTATCAGAGCTAGTTTCATATCAAAGGCACGAGTTTGTTTGCTATTTTGTCAAAGATGTCAACTTTGGAAATATACAAGTTTGATGGCAGTGGTGACTTTCGGCTATGACAAGTCAAGATCCATTCTATTCTAGTTGATAAGGGCTTGGATAGTGTGCTTGAAGGTGATGATCCGGACTTGTCAAATGATGAGATGAAAAAGCTAGATAAAAGGGCATTGGCGGTGCTCCGGTTGGCTCTTGCAGATAATGTGTTACGGCAAGTATGTTTGGAGAAGACCTCTATAGCTCTTTGGAAGAAATTGGAGTCTCTCTATTTGGACAAGTCACTCTCTAGTCTATTCTACCTCATGATGCGCTTGTTCAGGATGCGCATGCAAGAAGGGACTTCTATCAAGCAATATATTGATGAGTTCAATAAAGCGGTGCTTGATTATCAAAATTCTGGAAGCTCTATGGACATGGAACATTTGGCTATCTTGTTCTTGTGCTCACTTCCCGGATTCATATGATGGCATTAGAGACCAAATCCTTTATGGTAAGGAATCTATTTCCATGGATGATTCTACTTCTATTCTATTATCAAAGGATTTGCTTAAGAAGACTCGCATGGAAAGTCATGGTGAAGGTGAAGGTCTTGTTGTCACACGTGGGAGGTCAGTAGAGCGTGGTCATAGTGGTGATGATGCTACTTATAACAAGGGTAAGAAATCAAATAGCCGTTCAAAGTCTCGTTCGGGCAAGAAAGACATTCGTTGTAACTATTGCAAGGAATTGGGTCATATTAAATGGTATTGTGAGAAGTTGAAAAAAAAAAAAGACATGCATGGAGACATCAGCAAGAGTGATACATCTTCAGCTACTGTAGCAGTTTCAGATGGCAGTTCTGGTGAGTTACTTATTGCTAGTGCAGACTTTACTTCAGTTAGGCATTGTGCTTCTAGTGTATTAGCTGGGTGTGACATGAGTTTTAGCACTGGTTGGATTCTTGATTCTGGTGCTCTTACCATATGTGTCCACACCGAGAGTGGTTTGCTACTTATGAGCCATTTAATGGAGGCTCAGTTACTATGGGCAATGACTCAAAGTGTAAAGTTGTTGGTATTGGCACCATCAAATTCAGGATGTATGATGGCATTATTTATACACTCACAGATGTTCGTTATGTGGTTGGACTGAAGAAGAATTTGATCTCATTCAAGGCACTTGATAGGAAAGGTTACAAGTTTGTAACTCAAAACTATCAAATCAAGGTGTTTAAAGGCTCCTTATGTGTGATGAAGGCTCTTACTACTCCAGATACAGATGATTTGTATTTCTTTCATGGCAGCTTAATTACTGGGTCAGTTTCAGTACCTTCCAGTTCTCAGATAGATGAAGATACTATGACTACTTTGTGGCACATGAGATTGGGGCACATGTCAGAGTGTGGCTTGGCAGAACTGAGTCGTCGTGATTTGTTAGGGAGTCAGAGGACAGGCAGTTTGCAGTTTTGTGAGCATTGCATCTTTGGGGAGCAAACTCGTTTGAGATTTAAGAGATCTGTTCACACGACAAGTGCCATTCTTGACTATGTGCACACTGATTTATGGGGTCCAGCGCCAGTTACTTCTAATGGAGGTAGACATTATGTGCTAACCTTCGTTGATGATTTTAGTAGGAAGGTTTGGGTTTACATCCTGAAGTCCAAGGATGAAACTTTTAGTCGTTTTCGCTAGTGGAAAGCTATGGTCGAAACACAGACAGAAAGAAAGGTCAAGTATTTGAGGTCTGACAATGGCACAGAGTTCCGCTCGAGAGAGTTTGAGAAATATTGTCAAGGTACAGGCATCATTCGACACTATACCACAGTTCATACTCCACAGCAGAATGGAGTAGCGGAACGTATGAATAGAACATTATTAGAGAAAACCCGGTGTATGCTCTCTCATGCCGGGTTACCCCAAAGTCTTTGGGCAGAAACAGTTACCACAGCTTGCTACTTAGTTAATCGCTCGCCATCGATAACTATCGAGTGCAAGACACCAGAGGAGGTATGGTCTGGCAAACCACCTCAATATAATCACCTAAGGGTATTTGGTTGTCCGGCGTATGTTCATGTTCGCCAAAATAAGTTAGAACCTCGGGCTCTTAAGTGTGTTTTCCTCGTTTATGGTGATGGAGTTAAGGGGTATCGTTTGTGGTGTAAGGATTCTAGACCCCCTAAGGTGATCGTCAGCAGAGATGTGACCTTTGATGAAATGGCGATCATTACTCCAACAGGTCGATAATTGGCAGAGGCTCCTGCTTCAGGTGGAGCTTCTACATGTGGTGGTTCTGAGGCAGAGCAGGTAGCACAAAGGGTAACATTTGAGGTAGAGACTCCAGTGACCAAGTTTACTACAGTTGACAGTCAGCAACAGCAGAGGCCATTGTTATCAGAATCTGCAGGTGGTATTCATGTAAGTTCAGATGTGGCAGAGTTCGAGTTAGATGTTGTTGATGATCAGTTAGAGGATACAGATTCAGTTGGAGCTTTAAAGGCTCTACATTCTCCTATAGCACATCGTCTGCGTGGGCAGACGAAGCCACCACAGCGCTATGGAGAATGGGTCACACCTGTAGCGAAAGTTAGAGATACAGTTGCTGAGGATATTGTGCATAATGAGCCTAGCACTTTTCATGAGACAGTCAGTTGTTCTCAAGCAGCTAATTGGATTCAGGCTATGATTGAGGAGATGGAATCATTACAGAAGAATCACACTTGGGAGTTAGTGTTGCCACCAAAAGGGCGCAAGATTGTTGGTTGCAAATGGGTTTTCAAGCTCAAGGAGACTTCTCCAGGAGTTCATACTCCAAGGTACAAGGCTAGATTGGTAGCGAAGGGCTTCAGTCAAAAGGAAGGGATAGATTATCATGAGGTATTCTCTCCAGTTGTGAAGCATACTTCGATTCGGGCCTTACTTGCTTTGGTTGCTCTATATGATTTGGAGTTAGAGCAAATGGATGTGAAGACAGCTTTTCTTCACGGTGATCTAGAGGAGGAAATCTATATGGCGCAACCAGATGGGTTTGTGGTTCAAGGCAAAGAAGACCATGTTTGTTTGCTTAGGAGGTCATTATATGGCTTGAAGCAGTCTCCAAGGCAATGGTATCATCGGTTTGATGCTTATGTCAGCAGCCATGGATTTAAGAGGAGTTCATTTGATGTTTGTGTTTATCAGCAGACATTTACAAATGGATCTAGGGTGTATATGCTGCTTTATGTTGATGACATTCTTATTGCTGGAAAGAGCTATTCTGTAATTGAGAAGATAAAGGTCATGCTTGGAAGTGAGTTTGAGATGAAGGATTTGGGTGGTACTAAGAGGTTATTTGGGATGGATATTCGTCGTGACAGGTCCCACGGCATGCTTTGGCTCTCACAAAGCCAATATATTGAGAAGGTTCTGGGTAAGTTCAATATGTCAGAAGCAAAGCCGGTTTCTACTCCCTTAGCGACACATTTCAGGTTGTCTACTTCATCAGGCTCTTTGGATGCAGAGGAGGAAATGTACATATCTAGAGTTCCTTATGCTTGTGCAGTTGGCAGTTTAATGTATGATATGGTTTGCACGCGTCCTGATATTGCGCATGCTGTTAGTATTGTAAGCCGTTTTATGTCAAGGCCAAGAAAAGAGCATTGGAAGGCAGTACAATGTATTTTCGGTACCTACGTGGCACAAGCAGTTATAGTTTGATGTTTGATCAGAGGACAGCAAATCCGGGGCAAGTTGTTGGTTATTCAGATTCAGATTTTGCTGGGGATCTTGATGAGAGGCGTTCACTTACCAGCTATGTGTTTCAGCTTTGTGGCTCCTGTATTAGTTGGAAGGCAACTTTACAGTCGGTTGTTGCATTATCAACTACAGAAGCTGAGTTCATATCTTTGACAGAGGCGGTGAAGGAGGCTATTTGGTTGCATGGTTTTCTGGGTGATTTGGGTGTTGAGCAAGTTGATCATGTTGTGTTTTGTGATAATCAAAGTGCGATCTGTCTTGCTAAAGATGAAAAGTTTCACGAGAGAACCAAGCATATTGATGTACGCAACTTCTTCGTTTGTCTTCATGTGAAGAAGAAGACTTTGTTTGTGGAGAAGATTGACACAAAACACAACCCAGCTGATATGTTAACCAAGGTTGTCCCAAAAGCAAAGTTCGAGCATTGCTTGGACTTGGTTGGCGTTCGTGCTTGTCCAAGCTAGCTAGCTCCATATGGAGCATTAATTGGAGGAGGTGAGTGTTACTATTTGTTGATTTGTTCATTTAGAGATGAAGCTTTTGGAGATTGGACATTTGGCATCAAGTTACTTGATGTGTTTGCTTTGTGGTTCAATCATCGCCGAGGTGGAGAATTGTGAAGTTCGGCTTCTCTTTCACTTTATTTTCCTTTCTATATGTGTAGTAGGATTGAAAAGAAATTATTTGTAATATTTAGCAACTTCAGGGGGCTGTCTGAATAATGTTTTTATTAAGCCCATCTTTCAATCCGAAACAGAGAGTTTTGGCGTTTTGTTTTCTAGAGAGAGCTAGGAATTGAGAGAGGAAGAAGGAGCAGAATTGAGTGCATCATATCTATTCTTTTGTGAGAGAGATTGGGGATTTGGAGCCTCCCCATTGTTGTTGGCTTCCACCTTGTATTGCTTCGTCTCTATAGTGGATTGATTGCCTCACCGCCGCCCGTGGTTTTTCCCGTAAGGGTTTTCCACGTAAATCATAGTGTTCTTTGGTATGTTGGTTGTTTCTTGGGATGTTAATTGCTTTGGTATGCTATATCTAATAGGTATTTTGTAATTTGGAATCTTGCACACTTAGATGCATGACAAGGTGTTGCTACAAGGCATGCACGCAAGGTGTTCGATGAAATACCTATGAAGCATTAGCTTGTTATTTGATTGTTTCCGCTATATCATTACACTCACACTCAAGTTTCGCAATGAGAAGCAATAACCAAGATTTGTTAAAATGAAGGACTAGCAGACATGTAGTGGGGTGATTTTTCGAAGTTAGGGTAAGGAATAGCTAGAAGGAGGGGAAAGTTGCCAATTGAGACATGTGAGTGGTAAAAAATGCAAGAGGATTGGATGGAGATAGGGATGTCAACGAGGCGGAGATTCACCGGAAGACACATTCTCCAGCCCGAGACCCGATTTCTACTTCCATCCCCGACCCTAGCCCTGGCCCCGAACCCGAATACGAAATTTTTTTTTCCGTCCCCATCCTCGTCCCTGCAGGAATTCCCCGACCCCGATTAATAAATTAAAATATTATTATTATTTAATATAAAATTTATAAAATATTGGATAAAAATACCATAAAATTTTTTAATAATTGAGAAACTCATTTACAAATAAGCATTATTCCACATGTTATACATAAGCATTACAAAATACCCATTCTCATGGCCAATTTAGTCTTGGTACCAAACAACGATGTTATTCCACATGTTACCAATGAAATAAGCATTCATAATCCACACAGAACACAATTAAAATGAGTATATCAAGTAATCATCCCAATTCTAATTTCAAACCAGTATGCACTGAACTCAACACACCTATTTCATTGTTGTCAATGCACAATAATTTTGCATGCACATACTCAAAATTGATGACTAACTAACATTACATCATACAAGATGAATTTGCATTCTAAATTCATTATGCATAAGCTTATAGTTTATCCCAGTTAGATATTATTGCATCAAAATCTAACGAGGATAGCCCACCATAGAACTCTTAAGAGTTAAGGGCTTAAGGTTACAGAGCAAATAAATGATTTGAAAAATATGCAGAGTTTCTCAAAACATCCAAGTTGTTGTCCTATGACAAAAGGCTCAACTTGACAAAACCTAGTGCTCGGGTCCTGTCCAACCGGACCGGCTAGTTCAATACCAATTTGTTCTTTATCCTGTTTTGTGGACTAAAAAGGACCGGCTTAGTGCTCGGGTCCTGTCCAACCGTGTTGGACCGGCCTGTCGAACCCGGTTTTGACTACCTAGAATAAAACCACAAAGAAAAGCTACCTTGACCAATAGGAATCAAAACCGTCAAGGAAGCTTGAATTAATAATATCATTCTCCTTTGGCCCATTAAATGAAGTTTGCCGGGTAATTTTGCTAATTTGTGTAGAAATTTCATATTCATGTAACAAGTCATAACAATGACTTGTAATCCTTTGAATTTCATAATCGACCAAATGACCATAAAAATGAGGGAAAAAATATTTCATTAATTTCAACTTATATCTTGGATCAAGCAAGGTAGCTACTCCCATGATTTCATGAACCATTTTCCAATATTTATCAAACTTTATTGATATATTTATGGTCATATTTCTAATAGTTTCAAATAGGAGATCTTACCTAAGTGCTCAAAGAAACTTTAATCTCACACATGATCAATGGAAAGAAAACATTGGATGTCGGATATTTTCTCCCGGAAAATGCATTTGAAGTGATATAAAATACATGCAACTTTTCATAAATTTCCTAGGCTAGCATCCAATCTTCTTCAGTTGGCGTAGAAATAAACTGCTGCTCTGTTTGTTGCAAATGATAAAAAAATATTTTTATAATCCAAAGCAACACTAAGCATCAAATATGTAGAATTCCATCGCGTCTTGCAATCAAGCATCAATTGTTTGGAATAATTTATGTTCAAAATTTGACATTTTCCTTGAAAGTTTGTAACCTTTTTGGTGTGGTTGTCCAAAAAGATATACTATTTCTAACTCTCTCTATTCTAACACACATAATCTTTAACCCATTTTGAACAAATAAATTCAAAATATGTCCACAACAACACCCATGAATCAATTTTCATACAACAAGAGATGATTAGGATTGAGCTTAAATACTAGGATGTCAACCATAGCATCATTAGTAGCAATTATCTATTGTCAAAGTGGCAAACTTTCTTTTTATGTTCTAATCAAATATGCATTTCAACAATTCCTTAGAGAGAATGACCGATGTATGTGGACAAGGCATATAAAGAAACTTAACAAGTTGAGAAAAATTGCATAACTATAAGAAACATAATATCATATAAGCTTATTTGTATAATTCAAATAATGCAAAATAAATTTAATAAAATAAACTATGAAGCATACCTCAAAACCAAACTTTGCAAATTTCAATTGTTGTCAATAAAATGTCCTGTGACAGCCATGAATCCTTTCTTTTGATTTGAAGCCGTCCACACATCCGTAGTTGTTGCAAACCTACTTAAATTCTTCTTCAAAAGGTCCATTATCTTGGATTTTTCATTAGCATATATCTTCATAATATCATTTCTAATTGTATTCTGAGAAGGAAGTTTGAATAATGGTTGAAGATTTGCAAAATATTTTTTGAACCCATAATGTTCAACCATTGAAATTGGGTATTTATGCATTATTATCATACTAGCAATATTCTTTCTTGAAGATTCTTGATCAAATGTTTAATTGCTTACACACATTTTCTCATCCACATTCCATTGTTGTTGTACTAATGTTTTTTGTCTTATATAGTTAAAAGGCCTCATTTTGCAAACTTTATGATGATCATGCAAATGTCTTGTTCCTTTCTTGCTTCCTCCTCCAAGTAATTTCTTACAATAATTGCATTCTGCTTTATCGGATTTACCAACTTTGATCTTTTTAAAATATTGCCAAACAATTGATTTCAATCTTTTCTCAAGAACTTGTGTCATTTCTTCACTAAATTGAGTAGGAGAGTCTATAGGTAGCTCATTTGGTGATTCTATAGGAGAATCAAGTGGAGTTAACAAGCCATCAATTCCTATAGCGGATTGACTACTACCAACCGACAACTGGAGTAGAAGAATTATCACCTTGAGATGCCATCACTTCTCTATATAACATATATGCATATGTATTAATTAATTGGTTTAAATAGAACTTATTAGCAACCAAAAAGAATAAAATATACCAATTATTATGTATGAAGAAAATCAAAAGCATTCAAAGTTAATTATATTCACAAAGATGGCTAGTTATGTTCATAAAGAATATTGGTGCACATGAAATCAACCGAAACTAGAGATTATCCAAATCAATGTTGAATCCAAACAATTCCAACGAAATACTATAAATAGGCCTATAAATCCCCAAAAAACAATTAGCACCCTTTACATGATAACAAATGAAAGGACTTAGAAATCTTCAACAAAAGCAAGATATGAAACAACTAGAATTCTTCAACAAAACAAGATTTAATTGTTTTAACATAAATCATCAAATAAAAACACAAAAAATAACTACAAATTACTAACAATCATATATATTATTGTATTAACCCTAATTCTCTATCACCAAGATCAATTTAACCACCAAATCATCGGTTCAAATTTTTCAACATCCACAAAGCCCAAAATCCAATAACAAGTAGAACAAGAGGAGGTTAAAGGAAAGAAGGGGTTGGATCTCTACCTTGATATGCCTCCATGAAGACAATAGAGAGAGAGTTTTTTTTTTTTTTTTTTTTTTTTTTTGCTAAAGAGTAAAGAAGAGCTTAAAGGTATTGTAAATACATGAATTCCGGATAACGGATAACAAATATGTTAATGTAGCAATAGAACCAAAGATTTTTTGCATTTTTTAACCTTTTAAAAAGTTTTACAAAGAAAAACAAAAAATTTTAACTTTTCTTTTTTATTTATTTATATGCGTATAATTTTTTTGCTCAATAATATCATTAGAATATGAATATATTTGCAATTATTAATTATTTCAAATGAGAAAAAAAATATCCCTATATATTATGAGTGTTATGATGAATGTATCATGTCCATTGTGTTATTGTTTTTACTTTTTACATGCATTGCCACGCTAAATACTAACTTTATTTGATATTTTTATCAAAACTTCATAAATATTCTAAATTCACAAATTACTTTTTATTTATAAAAAAAATGTTTAATTTGTGAATTCAGGAATTTTTTAAATTATTTTTTAAAATATTTTTATAATAAGTACTAAATTTTAATTTTTAAAAAATTAAAAACAAATTATTTTAAAAGTGAATAAATTAGACACATATTAAAGATAAAGAAAATGACAGAGATACACAGAGAACGAATGAAAATAGACTGTATTTTTTTTTTATTTTGTTTGGTTTATTTGATTTTTATAAACAATTTTAATTATTGGTTATTGAAAAAATAATAAGTTATTTCCATTGATCACTTATTAGGCCAGTTCATCATTTCACCTGCCATTTTGCTTTATTAGATCTGAAATGCTAAATTGCTAATCAATTCTATTGCTTAATTAATATAAATAATTATTTATTTTTTAAAAATAAATAAATAAATAACTTTCTTTTATTTATAAAGTTGAAAATCTTGATTCTCTAATCTCATCTCCTAATCTCACACTTCCTAATTTAATTATAATTTATAATTAATTAATATAATGGGATCATGGATGGTTGCTCCAATCTATTCAATTGCTTAAAGTTAATATATCAAATAAATTATCTTCACTAGTATATATCTTTTTAATATAAATAAGTTCTCAACTTAAAAATAAATAAATAAAAGCTTTTTTAATCCATGGAACTCACCACCTAAATTTTAATCTCTAACTCTTTATTTAATGATTTAATAAATTATTTACAAAATTTAGAAAAAAATTATAAAATGCAATATAGCTAATATAAGTTTAGGATTTTATTTACTTTTTATACTCATGTTCATTTAATTATTAATAATTAGCTAATTAAATAAATATATAGGATTTTGTTCAATTTTGATTTAGATATTTATAACATAAAATATTAATTTAAATTAAATATTAATATTTTGAGGCCTGAGCGGGGAGGATATTCCACGGCCCCGGCACCGACCCTAAAAAAATTCTCCGATCACATCCTGACAGGGTTGGGAATCGAGTTCCCCGTTGGAGCTGGGGCCCATTGACATCCCTAGATCTTTACCTAGGTGTCGAGATGGAATTGCAAGTGTGATGGCAATAAGGTAGTAGATGAGCGAGATTAAAGAAAAGGAAGGAGATTGAAAGAGTTTTGACAAGGGACGGTAGAGGAGTCATGAAGAGGGTGGTAAAATGAAGATATAAAAAAAATGGAACTCCTTGGTCACTGTCCATACTTTAAGTAATTTTCCCTACTTATAAATTATAACATGAAATATTTTTAATTTGATAAGTAAATTTTATAATTTTAAATTTTTTAATCACTTATAAATTACACTTTTTATTAAAAGTTTTATCAATAAAATTATTATAATTGGTATCATAAAGAATTCAAAGTTCACTATAACAACCGTAATTTAAAAATAAATGATCCGGGGCATGAGAAAAAACATATTGTATATACTATTATTGAGATAAATGAAAAGGAATCATAGAATCACCATCAATAATCATTTTATTACATGGTCATCTTTTAAACAAGCTTCAACAAAACAATTGAGAATAACTCAGTTCCAAAATGTAAAAGACGAAATTCAACAACTAATTACATTTAATCACATGATCAAGAAAAAATGTGGTTTGGCCATAAAATCTTAATTGTGCTCTAACAATACTTGTCCCAAAAGATTTGAACATTTTAATGCGGGTTTTGTCCTAAAGTAATTTGCCATACTCAGGAAGATGAATGCGCGTCCATAGAATTGAAAACAAAATCCATGCATGCAGACTATATATAGACAGTATATATACACCCAACTAAGGCCATGGACAACCCCAGCGTTGAACATAACTGATAAACATTGAGTCACAACTTGAAAGGTTAACCCAAGGAAAGCAATTAGATATCAATCAGTCAATAGCTGAAATTCCTTAACTCATTAATGTTAACACAACAATGCGTTAGTGGTTATCTTAATTTTTGTGTTACATGTTCTCATGATGTAAGAAAAAATAAATTGTAACATATAAGCACAAAAACACCCAAGTATTAAAATACAAAAGTATCCAGTAGAGTGACGAAATTATTATAGTGCGGAATTCAGTGTGGGAACTATGATTTGAAATTGACTTCCAAAGGAGAAGCTCACTGTAATCATTAAACCCATTACAACCTTTCTACAGTGGCGTTGGAAGCAAAAGAACTACAAAAGATAATGAATATTTTTTTTCATGATAGAGTCTAAATAACCAAAATGCCCCTGAGGTTACAGTTGGTGCAGTAGGGTAATGATAGGTAGTTTTGGAAAACCTCTAAATGAAACTGTAGGGGTGTCCAAATCTAACTAACTTCCAAAAAAATCCTTACCAAAACATGCGAGGCATCACATTATAAATTATAGGGCAAACCACAAATAGTCACTAAACTGTAGGGATATTCATGTTTTGGTCATTGAACTTTAGTTTGGCTACAAATCAAGTCACTAGGGAGAATGCCGTTAACGACATCCTAACGTAGCAAACCATATCACATGTTTTTTGCCATGTCACTAAAGTTCAATGACCTAAATAGAATTTTTTAAATTTCAGTGATCAAAATAAGAATAACTCTATAGTTTAGTGACTATTTGTGTTATTTATCCTTGATTTTTTTTCCAGGTTTTTGTTGTAACTGTATATTCAATTTTTTTTTGTAAAGATGTATTTGTAAATGTATGGAACAATATATTAATTCAATAAATCAACTCTTGAATGTTCAAAAATGACATTCACAAAACACAACCATACAAATAGAGTTTTGGTGAAATAGTTATTTGTATTGATAACTAAACATAATTATATTTCAAATGCTGAGTTGATACACAAAATTGGAAGACATGCCTGGCATCCAACAACTTGACAAAAACCCAGGTTCATATGTAATGGTCTGTTAAAGCCAAACAAAAAGGAAAAAAAAACACTTGACAAGTCTAATTCCAAAAACTAAGCCTACTGAAGACTTCCACAACGTGTGCAATCTCCCCCAATAATGGTTCTTCTGTTAATGCGCACCCTTGGAGAGTTGTTTCTTTGCATTCCTATAAAATTGACACTTTCCTTTTTCTTTGGGTCATACTTCCAACTAGGGGTGTATTTGAGCCAAGCCGTTCGTGAGCGGCTCGGTGTTCGGCTCGATAAGAGCTTGTTCGTGTTCAGCTCATATTGTAAACGAGCCAAGCTTGAGCTTCATTTTCAAGCTCGATTAATAAACGAGCCAAGCTTGAGCAACTGAAAGCTCGGCTCGTTTTGGCTCGTGAACAAGCTCGTTTATATATATATATTAAGGTGTATATGTGACTATGTCGTTGTTGTCAACTTGAGTCACACATATAGGGTTGTAAACTACTATTTGAAGGCTAAGCTCGTTAAAAGCTCGGGTTAGCTAGTTCATTAAGTTAAATGGAAAATAAAAAAAAATAATCAAGCCTTAATCAAGCTAACGAGACCAGTCTAAGCTTCAAATTTTCTTAACAAATTGAGCTCGAGCATGAAGTTCGAAATAAGCTCGTTTAGAGCTCGAGCTCGGTTAAAATAGTAATGAGCCAAGCTTGAACCTGAAAAATGAAGCTCGAAGAAAGCTCGGCTCGAGCTCAAGCTTGATGAAATAGTAACGAACCAAGCTTGAACAAGGCAAAGCTCGGCTCGGCTCGGCTCATTTACAGCCCTACTTCCAACTTGTGGCAAGTCCCTCATAAACCTAGAAGGCACTTGTCTCCCTTGTTGTTGCATTTTCAAAACCAGCTCTAAATGCAAAACTTTGTTGTGTGTTTGTAGCTTGAAGAACCATATACAACAATTCAAAATAACATGAACCATCATAGTAGAAAAGCATTTTGTTTATAGCTTGAGCAAGATGAAAACATTTATCTTGGTTTACAACAAACAAAAAACAAGGTGTTTTACTAAAAATTGATCCAACTACTCTTGATCCAACCACATAAATAGTCACTAAACTATAGAGTTATTCTTATTTTGTTCACTAAACTTTAAAAATTCTGTTTAAATCACTGAATTTTAGTGACATGGCAAAAACCATGTGACATAGCTTGCCACGTGACGAGGTCATTAATGACGTTATTTCTACTGACTTGATTGGAAGCAAATATAAAGTTTAGTGACCAAAATAAAATTTTTTAAAGTTCAATAACTAAAATAGAAATTCCCCTATAGTTTAGTGACTATTTGTGTGATTTACCCTAAATTATATATAAAGAGAGAGATTGCGTGACACAAAGGGAGATGGCATTTTTTGTGAATATTTTTTTTATAAAATTCGATATTTTCTTTTGTACCTCTATAAATCATTGTTATTTATGTATACCTTCAAACAAAAGTCAATAATTTTTTTTTTTTAAAAAAACTATCATTTATCGTTCTCACGTTATTTACGTATAAACCGTTGATCTATATTTTTATCAAAATGTTTATGACAATTTTTAATTATAATCATATATATAAATAAATATGATTTTTTTTATTAGAATATATCAGCAATTCGCCACTTACATAGGGGTGTGCAATTATGCAATTTATTCATATTATATGTATAAATTGTCAAAGTGACAGAAGCTAGAAACATTGTCACATGGAGCAGGTGCAGTGATACATGAAAGCCAAACATAAACCATCCAAGAAGACAAGAGATTGGAATAGCGAACATGGTGAAAACTAAAAATAAATAAATAAATAAATAAAGTAAAAGAGAAAAAGGACAAGGAGAAATGAAGAAAGGTGGTGAGAACCTCAAGGGTTGGTCCAAACGCTACGTGAACTCATGGCATGCGTAGCCATGCACGTCGGGACGTGAGCGGCCACGTGGGCGAAGACCAATGAACAGTGCTCCATTTCAGAGAAGACACTCAGATCAAGCTAGGGTTTCAATATATATTCATTTTATTTAATTATTTATTTTGAGAGGCGTGTTTTGATTAGGGTTTACTGTTCATGATACTGACTGACACTGACGAAGGTCATGTTAGGGTTTCCACTCATGCTTGTTTAGGGTTTTCATCATCTTCTTATGATTGCTGACACTGTAATATGAATTTTGTACCACTTTTTTTTTTAAATAAAAAATTTGAATTATTGTGGAGATTAATTTTCTTCATCTTATAACTCATGCATGATTATTCGTTTATTATCAAATGACATAACTAAAGAACATAAAAAATGATTTGTTAAGGCCTAGATATATCTATAGGGGAAATACAAATGCTCTTGAGATTATTGAAATGAAAGGATAAATTACAAATTATAGAAAAATAAGATCAAGTGAACATAAATAAAGAATTAATAGGTAAGGATGAGATGTTGGGTGGTTTTATCATCCATGTTAGTTTAGCATGAATTCTAGGATCATTTTAGTGCAAAGAATAAGATTTATATATATTGAAAATAATAAAAAAAAAGAAATTTGTATTTGAATGAATAAGCAGTTTTTAATATATATAGAGGCCACATCTCTCAGGGACATGAGAAGATTTTGAAACTATGCAGAGCAATTGGATTCTCATTTAACGGCCCCTTTCCCACAAAGTTCACCTTCTATCCCATTCCCCATCTCCGAAATAAATCCATACAGCTATACTAAACCCCAACCCTAACATCATTTTTTCTCTCCTTACGCCCTCACTCTATCTTACTTTCACACACTCTCTCTCTCTTTTACTTTTTGTATTCTGTGAACGTTTACAAACATTTACAAATAATGCCCATATATAAAAGGATAAAAGTAAATGAGAAAAGAGTCTTGGTGTTAAAGATTTTTTTTTTTCCTAATTCTGTAAACATATTTATTATTGTTTATAATTTATTGTTATAAATTCTACAGTCTATAATAACTAAAAAAACATAAAACAAAACAGGAAATAATTATTAATATTTCTCAAAATCAATGGTTCATACAAAATTATAAATTTAAGTCAACATAAGAATATTATTAAAATCACCAAAATCACTATAAAAGTTGGTATAAATTGTAGAGATTTGGATAATTTAAGCGAGTGATTTTAAGTTTGAATATTTATATATATATATAAAAAAAACACTCTTAAGAAAGATTTACTTTTAATCGGTCAAAATTCAAAAAAAAATTATTAGAATCATTTTATCATGTGACATGAGTCACTCAGTTTCACTAATAGCATACTACACTACCATATTAACTTAATTAAAAATATATATATATATATATATATATATATATAAATTCCAAATATTTTTTTATAGTGTTAACTGTATTAGCTAATGAAAAAATGAAAGTGACAATATCATAATCATTCTAAAAAATTGACCATGCTATAAATAATAAAATAAAATAGAGGCTAAACAATAAAAAAGAAAAAGAAAAGAAAAGGCATACAAGGTTGGGAGAATAGATTCCATTGAGAAAACACTTAATAGTAAGCATATCTTTGGAAAGGAGACACTCATTATGTTCCCTGGAGGAAAAGGGTAATCAATTAGCAAGCATTTCATGAAAGGCTACATTGAAAAGGCTTTAAGAGAAACCTTGCAATCTTTGTTGCAGATAAAAAAGGACTAGCACTAGCACTGTTTGCACTCATCTTATTGGTTCTATTTGGTCATTGAGATCCCCACAATTAGTTTCTAAAAGGTTTGGAACTTATCTTTTCTTTTCTTTTCTTTTCTTTTTTTTCATTTTTTAATTGTTTTCTCTTCAAATTTCTAATGTGGAGTAGTAGTATATTTTAACATATTCTTATTTCTCAGGGAGAGTTTTAGTTGAAAATTACTCTTAAATCATCCTTCTTAAATTTTAGGTATAGTAGCTTCTTTAAGTTGGAAAGTAGTCTTAAATCTTAATTTATCTTTCTTAAGTTTTTAGAGCTTAAGGTTGTTGGTTTTAGGCTTTAAAAATTAAGGTATGTTTATATTAGATTTTCTATCATGGATTCGTATAACTACATATGTTGTATGCTTGTACGGTTGATCCATATTAGCTCTCACAGCAGACATAAATGTCAAAATCAATAAATTTATATGACTTAGACATGAAAGTGAATATTTATTTATTTTTTTATTTGAAAGATCAAAAGAAATAATAAAATATCCATTGCTAGAAGTAAATTCTAGGTTTACTCAAGCAAATTGGCATAATAATTAATTTCTTTGTATGGTTCTATTTTCAATTTTATTCATGGACTAGGAAGAGCTTATATTAATGTCAATGATAGGAATAAAATATAAAATAAAATATTTGAGAAGAAAGACCTGAGTAGATGAATTTATGAAAATATAGGCTTGACCTATTAAACTAATTAAAAGCTCACATTTCATTGGCAACTCATAAGTAAAATTAATTAATTAATTAATATCAATACCCTGAAAATAATAAAATAAAAATATCCGAGAAGAAAGGCTTCTTCACATGAATTTTAAAAAAATAAGTGCCTAATTTATATTTTTGACAAATGCTTGTATCAACTATAATTTTTTATTCTAAAATTGCTTCCGTAAAAAATATTTATTTCATAACAAACATATTTATACCAATATTAATTTTTTTAAAGGAAATATTGTTATGAATAAATAAACGATTTTTCACAAATAAAATTTTTTCAAACAACAATAATAATCCATGCATAACATTAAAGTGATGTATATATAATCTACAACAAATTTAAATATTTTTTATTATCCTTAAATTTGTATTTATATCAAATATGATATTAAGAATTGAAAAAAATTAACGACACTTATTTGTTTGTTTGTGTATTAAATGTTTATGTGATTTTTCAAAATCAAAATTATATGCCAACTATTTCTATTGTAATATGTTATTTAAACTCAATGTTAAAGTTTTCATTGTATGTTTGTATACAATATTGCTTTAAAATCTTCAAAATTATAAAACCCTAATGCGGAGCAAGATAATTTATCTAATAATCACATTAAAATTAAAAACCTTAAACACAAAATAGCTCGAGTTCTGAAAGTTTAATAAATAAATAATTAAAAACAAAACAAAACAAAAACACCATGGACTCTATGGGCTAGCATCATAAATGCAAATCTAAAATAAAAAGCTATTGTGATTAATGTGCCCATAAATTGATAATGATGAAGAAGAAGAAAAAAGAAGAAGAAGAAGAGTGGAGCCCTAACCCTAGTTTCCAAAATTTGGTCTTTTTTTTTGGCAGAGGCAGAACATGGAAGGTTGTGGAATGACTTAAACATTGTAATTGTTTCCCCAAAGTCATGAAACAGTGTTGTTGGTACATCATGTTTGAAAAGCTTCTCCTCATTTCACATGCATAGAATCATATTTATTGTTTAAGATGTGTCAGTTCCATCACATTTGGTTTGGACTTTGGACTCTACAAATATGACAAACTTTTATTTATTTATTTCCAATGTATATTTTTTATTTGAAAATAAAAATTAGAATCACATATATTATGGAGACAAGGATGTATGCTTTATATGTTTAAAAATTGTATTTTATAATTATTGTGAAAATAATGATATATTCAAGTACCAGGTTAGCTTTTGTTTGGATGCTCAAGTTGAATTATATTTAGCACTTTTTGAATATAAATGAGCCGCATTTTTTGCTTGTGTTAAACATATAATTAATGGTGCTTAATGGTGTTAAGATGAGAGATGATTCCATATAAACAGTTTTGTGATAGTCACGGAACGGAGCACCATTGGATTGCCTCAATTTAGTAACTTCTAGAGTAAAAAGAATGAATATTTTAAAATAATTACCAACATATCCCTATGTTATATAATAAATAAATAATAAAATTTATAAACAAATGACTGAGAATAAACTACGTTTTGGTTCCGTGATAGTTACAACGGAACCGAATCCACTGGATCAAAATTCTAAAAATAGGATATGTGATTTTATAATTATGTGTATTTTTTAGGCGTGGGATGCTTTATGATAATATTATCATTTAATATATAAAATATTTTTAAATAAGGATATGATGAAATGTAAATCTTCATCATGTAAGTTCTAATTATATTAGGACGATAAAAATAACATACATGAGTTCAATTAGCATCAAATTGAACACCTTTGAGATGAGATATTCATGCATGTCTTTTATTATTTCATGTTCGTTCTATGTAATTTACATTTTATTTCATATATACATGTGATAAAATAGAGATGGAAATGATGTGAAATTTATATTACTCCTTGAAAATATTTAACTCAAATTTTTTTAAAAATCCCATAAACCGTAACATTTGGTTCATGGAAATATCTTCACATTTCTGCTTGTTATGTGGTAATATTAAAAGATTATCACGTTTAAATTGGTGGCAATGGTAATATTGATGATAATATGTGATTTTCAACTTTGGAATATTACAAGAAACTTGGTAATCCCATTACGACTAAAATAGGTTGCTATATTGGATTACTAAGTGAGTGGTAATCTGATATTTTTTTTAGACATATATGCCATTTGTTTAAAAAAAATGATTTTCAAAGACATCATACTTTACTCGGTGGATAAAAAAAAAGAATTATTTTAGGAATATCATCAACTTCGAAAATTTAATTTTTTGTATTATAATTAAAATTTTTCATGTAAACATTTTATTTTATCGTAATTTTTCATTTGCTCAAAATTGTAAATATAACGGTATTTTGGGAAAATATGCAAAAATTAATATTTGACGTTAAATAATTTAATTATTTTGATCCCAGATTTTATTTTATTTTAAATTTAAACTTGCTCAAAATTGTAAATAAAAGGATATTTTGAAAAATTTTGAATATTACTAAATTAATTATTATATAATATAAGTTTTCAAGCAAACATGGTTATCATAAATTATTATAAGAAAATATAAGAAAATATAGCATTCCTAATCTCATTATCACAATAATTTTATTACATGCTAATATATTATTACCGCTAATTAAAACGCCAATAAGTGTTTATGAAATTTTTAGCAGGGTTATTCGTCAAGACGAAAATTAGAAATGGTGAACAAATTTGAGGACATAGATAATTCCATTTTTTTTTCTTAAAACACAAATGCAATATCATGTTTTCTTGGAGATATCAACATGATCTTTGCCATTTTTCTCCCCATCACATTTAATAAACATTTATTTCGTTTAAAATTAGAAGTTCACCAAATGAGTTTTAAAACTGGGATTAGGTATTCAAAAGTTAAATATAAATATAAATATATAAAGAGGATGAGATAAATATATATTATGAAATATGGTAGCAAGTGATGGGGGTGCTGGATAAGGTAAAAAGTTTAATGGCTCTTCATTTTAAGACATTGTTTTGTTCCTCATGTCACCTTCTTCTCAGGCTTATCCCTCGCTCACTTACCCTCAATGGAATCCTTTGGTATGCTTCTCCACTTGAATTATTTTGGATTAAACTGTTACTTTTACCATCTTATTTCACTGTTTTTAATGAAAATTATAAATATGTGTGTATATATTTATTGTGTTGTGTGTTTTTTGAAGCATATAAAACTTCTAAATATGTGCATGAATTCTTTAACACTATTCACCACCTTCGCAATAGAAGATTGATAACAGGCTTCCCTTGTCAAGTGAGAGGAAGATGAATAGTTTGTCAATTTTATAAAAAAAGTTTTACAATTATAATTGATTATTAATTATAAAAAAATTGTTTTATTATTTTTTTTCTATAAATATAGACAAATTATAAATTCTCAATTATTGTGTTCATCAAGAGGAAGACAGTTAAACGTTCGATCTTTCACTTGGGAGAGAAATGAGCTCTTGCTTTCCTATTCTAGGGACGAATAAAATTTAAATTAAATATTGATGATAATTGAATGATTCTTTTTTTAATAAATGTGGATAAGTGATGGGATCAAATTCTTAATTTTTAAGTTAGGGGGACGCACAGATGAGAGGATGGGTTGGGGGTAATAACATGCCAACACCCCTACTACAGGGTTGGCATTAAGTAAAAAAGAAAAACTTTTAGTTAAAAAATGTTTATTTTTATTCATGAAGTTAAAATTTATATTAACTTATTCAATTATGTCAATACAACGTTATTGTTTTTTATAAAAAAATAATTATTTTAATAGTGTTAGAGATATATTTATCCATGAAATTATATATAATTTTTTTTTAAATAAACATATATAAACTCCCATCTTGAATCTTGATAACCAACAATGCCTTTATTTTATTACTTATATATTTCAAAAATTAATAAGAACAATAATTTGAACCTTAAAACCGGTTATTATAAGCAATAATGATATTTCCATGGTGAGAAATAAACATAAATTGAATAGACAGAGGGTGATGTGAAGGGTTGATGTTGGTGGTTAGTGTAACCCGAATCCGACAAGCTTAGACTGGTCCAATTCAATTACAACCACATCCCTTGTACACCACTCATCTACATTTCTCCTCCATCATCCAAATCCATAACTATCTACTTTTATTTCCCTCTCTTTATATATATATATATATATATATATATATATATATATATATATATATATATATATATATATATATATTATAATTAAGTGGGATATTATATTTGATTTTATTCACCTTTTAAATATTTTTTTTAAGATGGTAATTATTTATTTATTATTATTATTTTATTTTTAACAAAGACAATAAATATTATCTCACAAAAATAGTTAAAAAACAGTATTGTATAGTATTTTTATAGAATTGATACCAACAAATTCGACTCTTCGCTTTCCCCTCGCACTCACATATCTTTTTATTGTGTTAGGTAGTGTTTGGTTGATAATTATTTGTGTACATATTTGACAAATTAATTAAACTATATATATATATATATATCTTTCTAATTTTTTTTAAAATAAAAATAAAAAGAAGAGAAAGATTAAGATATTGGGTTCCACAAGCAAGGACAATTGTGAGAGTTCAAGAGACATTTAGATTGGAATGGAAGAAAAAAAAAGTTGAAGATATGGGTTTGAATATATAACAAATAACAATCTAAATGAAAAATAGCATGATGTGATATATGCGAACAACTTACTATTGCAAGATATTTACTAATATATAATCACCAACCTCTAGGAGAATAAAAACTATTAAATCACCAATGAAGTTTCAAGTATTATTTCTTTCTCCTCCTAAGCTATATGAATTTACATATTGAACACACCTCTACAACAAAAGAGTTTCTAGTTTACTTCTTTCCAATTTTAGTGTTGATGTAGAATGTAGATGATTTAGGAAAAAAAGTAATTTGAAGAAATGTATTTATTAAATTATAAAAATTATATTATTTTTGTTTGTCATGGTTCTATTAATAATTTAATAATATTTTTCATGATTAAATTAATAATTTTAAATTTAAAAAAATATGACCTATTATTCATTTTCAAAATTAATAATTGTTTACATACAAATATCACTTAGAATGGTAAAATATTGACTTGCTTAAATAAATGATTTCAAATTAGAAGGCTTGCACATACATATATATAACTAACCAGTCAAAAGAGATATATTCTTTTATAACTTATTTTGTGAGTTAACTGAAAAAAAAAAAAACAATTAATTCTTTAGTATAATTTGTTTTTTAAAAACTAAAATAACTTATATATATATATGTATATATACACACATATATATAAGCAACATCTATTAATATAGTTAATTGATTAATTCCTCAAAAAATATCTTGAGAGGAAGATAAAAGAGGACCAAGTCGACACCCCTCAAAAAATAATCTGGTGGGGGAAGATTTATCGAACTTCTTATAAGCCCATAACCTCTCACCACACAGTGTAACTAATAATATAGACATTAAAAATAATAGTGTGTTTTTTCTCAAATAGATACACCGTTCATCTTGTTATAATTGTTCACTTTAATCATTCCAAAAAAATAAGAAAAATAATTAAAATTCATATGATCATGTAACATAACTTTTTCATTTTGTCTATTGCTCTTTCTATCGACTTGTCTATTTAAGATGATAATAATAATAGAGAACATTACATCTAAATAGATTAATTAGATCATATTTAAAAATTAACCTTTAAATTATGTATAAAATATATAATTTGAGCCATAAAAAACTTCCACCAATAACTTATAACAAGGAAAAATAATAAGCGGAGCTTTTTTTTCTTTAAAATTATCTTATAAAAATAAAATCACAATAATAAAAATCCAACCCAACCACCAATTAAACACAAAAACAAAACTCATAAATAAATAACCATTTACCATAAATACACCTCACCCTCCCCAATTCCCCCTAGTTAAAAAAAACCACCCACCCAAAAGTAAAAACCCATATACTCCTCCTCCAACAACAACAACAACAACAACAACATCAACAATAAAAATAAACAAAAACAAAATCCTCCATTTTCCTCCCAATAAAAAAAAATAAAAAATATTAAAAAAATAAAGTAAAAATAAATAAAAAATGCAACTAGTATGAGAGAGCATGAAAAGCCAACTCGCTTTCCCCAATCTCGAACAGCGAACCGCGCGTATCTCTTCTCTTCCAGCACCAAGACATTCAGACACTCCCACACTGTCCCTCCATCCTCTTCCTCTTGTCATCCCCTTCCTCCCTCCTCCTTCTCCTTCTCCCAATGCACTACCATCTCTTCTTCTCCTCCTCTTCTCCTTCTCCTCTTCCTTCTTGTCTTTTCTAATGGCCCTCTTCTCCGACTCCTCTCCCTTCTTCTTCCCCCCTCCTCCTCCTCCTCCTCCTACTAATACTCCTCCCAACCCTCTTCTCAACCTTCTCTTTCTTGACCACCATCATCCTCTTCCTTCTCCTTCAATGGCTCGCAAGCGTCCTGCTTCTGACCTTGACCTCCATGACTCTCCTCGTCCTACTCGTCCTCGTCTTCCTGACCCTCTCCCTCCTCCTCCACCTCCTCCACCTCCTCAAGTTTGCGGCTTTTCCGGCCTCCCTCTCTTCCCTTCCGACTTGGACTCCACAACCACTTCCACTCCTTTCCCTTCCCTTCCTCCACCTTCTCAAGACGACTCCCCTCCCAGCTCCACCGTCTGGATCGACACCTTCATTCGCGACCTTCTCGGCAGCTCCGCCGCCGCCGACGTCTCCATCCCTCAACTCATCCAAAACGTCCGTGACATCGTCCATCCTTGCAACCCGTCTCTCGCTTCCGCTCTCGAGCTCCGTCTTCTCTCTCTTTCTTCCTCTCTCCGTCCTCGCTCCGACCTCCCTTCCTCTTCCTCCCCTGCTCCTCCTCCCCCACCACCTCGACCTTCCGACGACCAACCTCCAACTCTCCCCCCTAAAGACCACCACCGCGAAGAACTCCGTCAGCGAAAACGCGACGAAGAAGGTCTTCACATCCTCACTCTTCTTCTCCAATGCGCTGAAGCCGTCGCCGCCGATAATCTCGAAGAAGCCAACCGTCTTCTTCTTGAAATCTCCGAACTCGCCACTCCATTCGGTACTTCCGCTCAACGCGTCGCCGCCTACTTCTCCGAAGCCATGTCCGCTCGTCTCGTCAGCTCTTGCCTCGGCATCTACGCTCCATTACCACCTTCTCTCGCTCCATTCCAGCGCCACCGTCTCGCCTCCGCCTTCCAACTCTTCAACGGCATCAGCCCTTTCGTCAAGTTCTCCCACTTCACCGCCAACCAAGCCATTCAAGAAGCCTTCGAACGTGAAGACCGTGTCCACATCATCGACCTCGACATCATGCAAGGTCTTCAATGGCCAGCTCTTTTCAACATCCTCGCTACTCGTCCCGGCGGTCCACCTCGTGTCCGCCTCACCGGCCTCGGCTCCTCTCTCGACTCCCTCGAAGCCACAGGGAAATGCCTTTCTGACTTCGCCGACAGTCTCGGCCTCTCCTTCGAGTTCCACGCCGTCGCCGACAAAGTCGGCAACTTGGATCCTGATCGTCTCGGCGTTAGCCGCCGTGAAGCCGTCGCCGTTCATTGGCTTCACCATTCTCTTTATGATGTCACCGGTTCTGACACCAACACGCTTTGGCTTCTCCAAAGGTTTGAAAATCTCATGATTCTTATTCTTAAAAAAAAACAACTTTTTAATGATTAATTATTAGTACTTTATATATCTTCATTTTTCTTTTGTTATTTTGTTTGCTTGTTATGCTACTTCAAACTTTGTATATATATATATATAACCTTTTGTTGTTATTATTATTATTATTCAGGTTAGCACCAAAGGTAGTGACAATGGTGGAACAAGATCTAAGTCAAGCAGGGCCGTTCTTGGCGAGGTTCGTAGAAGCCATTCACTATTACTCGGCGTTGTTTGACTCACTAGGCGCTAGTTACGGTGAAGATAGCCATGAACGACATGTGGTTGAGCAGCAGGTACTTTCCCGGGAGATCAGGAACGTGTTGGCAGTGGGAGGGCCGGCACGAACCGGTGAAGTTAAGTTTGGGAACTGGCGGGAGAAGTTGAGCCAATCTGGGTTCCGTGGTGTGTCTTTAGCTGGGAACGCTGCTGTTCAGGCTAACCTTTTGTTAGGTATGTTCCCTTGTGAAGGGTACACCCTTGTTGAAGAGAATGGTACGTTGAAGCTTGGGTGGAAGGACCTTTGTTTGCTCACAGCTTCAGCATGGCGTCCAATAAGTCACAGTAACAATAATACTGGGATTCTGGGAATGAATCGTTAGTAAGCTTTGTTGTGTTTATTTTTGGGGTTTTATTATAAAAGAGAAGTGATATTTTTGGTTGATATACGTGGTCCTGGGAATGGGAATGGGAATGGGTTTGGTGAAAGGAGTGTGGGAAAGAAGAGAATGGGGTAATAGGGAGAAAGGGTAGTGGTTTTTTATTAGAGAGTGGGGGGAATGGAATCACGTGATGGCATGAGAAGAGGGGGTGGGGGAAGTGAGGGGGATTGATAGAGAGTGTGGGGATTTGGTGCATGACTTGGTTGGACATAAAACATGGCAGGCGCCTTCAAGTGTCACGTCGCTGTTAATTAGACTTTTCTAAACATCATTTTAATCTTTCATTTTTATCTTTATTTATTTATTTATTTTTATTTGGTTTTTTGTTTGTTATTATATGGTTAATGTTGAGTGTTTTATGTATTGGTTTTGATTACTCATTGTGGTTTCTATTTGGTGGTGTTTTTGGGTTATTTGGGGATATTGGAGTTTTGGGGTGATGGGTTTTTTTTTCTACCTTGGGAATTGTTTTTGAAGGAAATCTTTGGATGAAACTGTATTTGATTTTTTAATTGATTATAGTATTAATTTACATTGTATTTTAAAATTAATTTTTTTTAATATATATATATATATATATATATATATATGTTTTTTAGCCGTTGGTGTTTTAGGAGCCACACAATTTAAATTAGAGCGGTGAGGGATTGGAAGCCCTATTCAACCCCTATTTTTATGATAAACAGCAAATATGTATCAACTTTTATATATAATTTATTATTTTAATTGTTACATCATTTATTTTAATAATTAAATTTTGTAGATAAATTAACAGGTTGTGCTGAAAACGTAGCTAGATGTTGGTTGCCGTGATAAAAACTTTGAGAAAGAAATATTGGGTTAAAAACAAATGTTCGTAAAAAAAACGTGTGAGATGGTGTCAATGACTTCTCAGCAAAATTCTTACCCGTTTTGTTGTATTATTTATGTTATATTTTATTAATAAATAATTATTATAAATTAAAACATAACATAACATAACATATTTTCATTAATTTTTACTAAAATCAAATTTAATTAAAAATAATAATCCTTATTTATTCTGAAAAAAAAAAACATAACATATCTCCAAAACTCATTAATAAAATCTTCGTACATCGAGCACACATAAACCAAACCAAGCCCAAACGTTACTGAGTAACAGTAGTAACATGGTCAGGTCCAATCAAGTGAACTTGATAGACGACGTGTTTGGGGGGAAACACAAAAGCCAAGCTGGTCTGTCACGTCTCTAGACTCTCTAGAACTTTATAATAATTTTTTTCATCCTTTGCTTGTCAGCGAGCTTGCTACAAAATATCAGGTCCTACAATACTAGTGTTTGACATTTTTCAGCCAGCCCCACAGCCTTTACACTATTTACTTTTTTTTTCTTTTTCTTTTTAACTGGAGAACAACCCCCAAGCAAGTACTACTTTGTCTTAAACAAATCTATATAATATACACCAATGACCAAGTAATTAATTGTGAATTCACATGTTATGAATGTTGGAATCATTGGAGTGAGTTGCTGATTATGTGAGAGTGCTCTCAGCGCACCCACTTGTGTGTATGAGTTCTGTCTCCACTTGTTTTTATCGGATTCTGATTAATATTTTTCAAAAGTGATCAGTGTTCAAATTATTGGAATGTATTTTATGGGTTATGTGAGTGTTCCAGCACGCACACCTTTGCACGAATTCTTCTTCTATTTGCTCTCATTAGATCGTCATTAAAATTTTTCAAAAATAATAAGTGTTTGAATCATTGAAGTGTGAGGAGTTGGGGTTTGTGTGCGGGTGTTTTTACGGGCTCTGTTCTTATTTGCTCCACTAAAAATTGAGCATGTCGCTCTTTTTTCTTAGAAGTCTACCCGTTTGATAATAAAGTAGGTATATTTTTTAATTTTTGTGAAATTATGTTTTGGTGCTAGGTTTTTAGAATATAAATTATTTGTTTATATTAAGTAAAGGGGTCTTTTTGTCATTTTGTGGGATCGCCGTCAACGTGGTCGGGGGAAGGGAGTGGGGCCCGCGCACTGAGGAAAAAGCCGGTGATGATGGTGGTCAGAAGCAGCTTTTCACGTCGGTGTGTGTGTGTGAATAATTCCAAGTTTACCCAGCTTTTGTTACCCTTCCAAGTAACCCTATCCCTTTGGATTCGATTTCCACCTCTTATCATTTGCCCCCTCTACTACTCTACTTTCATTTTTTTTAATATTTTTTTATTGAAATATAATAATATATATTTATATATGTTATATTTATTTGTGTGCTAATAAAGATGTGGATGGTTCAGTTAAATACAAACCTAATTGTAAATATTATTTTGATTTTTTACCTTAATTAAGAAATTCTGGTATAAACATATGCATTGAATTTTTTTTTTTTTTTACAAATAAGCATTGTAATCATAGATTTACACAACCACTAGATTTATAAACACTAATGTTTTTATTTTGAGTAAGATTTGAGAATCAATTTCGGATTTATCTTTTTTAAAAAACCCAGTATCAATAGGTTATTAATGATATGCATTGGAGGTTTTTTTACAATCACATTTTTTTTAATCACTCTCTTGTATAAAAAATAACTCAAAAAATATATTAGTTAGAGTGGCCATGAGTTTTTGCGGTGCAAATTATATTTATCAATTTAAATATTATTTTAAATTTTAAATTTAAAAAAATTATGCATATATCTATAAAAAATATTGGAAGAGAAAAAAAAGGGTGATTATTGGTCATAGTAACTCAACTCAAATCATTATAGTAAAATGTTTTATTAATACAGTTAAATTAATAGAACTCTAAATATCTATATAAATATTTTTTGATAAATTTGTAAAAACTAAATTTTTATAATAAATATCTTCTATTTGCGTGAGTTGAAATTTAAATTTATTTTTTTAATAAATTCAAAATTTATGTGGCTATTCCAAATTCAAATTTGGCTTCTCAACATGATTAATCATACTTAACTACTCCAAATTTTAATCATACCTATTAAGAAAAGCATATTAATTTGGGGAGAATTAAAAAAATAAATAATAAAACTCAAAAAGGTGGTATCATTGTGATCGATCACTTTAGAAGAAACCAAAGTCTTGTGGTTGTGGATGCTATTTGCAAGTAGTAGTTAAGTCAAGATGAGATCAATTTGAAAAGCCTAAACATTTAAAAAGTTACTAGTACCCTTTACAAGAAGTAAATAAAGTTGAGATCAATTTGAAAAGCCTAAATATTTAAAAAGTTACACTAGCTTGCATTGGAACACTCAATATGAGGAAATTGTTAGAAAAATAGTAGGGTTAGAGTTTCAAAGTCCTTAACAATAGTCAATGTCCATGTTGATTTATTGCTTGGTTTCAATCAAACTTTATATAAATATATATATAACTATTGTTGCATTGCATGTTTGTCTTCCTTTCAACATTCTTTTAACAAGAAACAAAATATACATTAATTATTTAATTAGTTAAAAGCATTTTTTAGTTACATTTATTTATATATTTGTGCTGCCTAGACTAGACTCTAGAGTCAATTGATTTTTGTGCATTCTTGTCTTCTTGCATATATTAACGTTCATCTCTTTTATTGAAAAGAACAGAGTTTGGGATAAGGTGGTGATTTCTAAATTTTAAATTAATTAAATTATTTTTTAATAAAAGAAAAATACTCTATCAAAAATACCTTTAAATACTTTTTAATCTGTATTTTTAGACAATTAGATCTTTCTCTTAGTTAGAGATTAAAAAAGTAACTCTCTTTATTTGAGATGATCAATAATTAATCTATTTTATATAAAAAATAGTTGATTATAAATCGATGATAACAAATAATTTAAAAATAAATAAATAACTCCAACCAAACCACCCTATTATATACATGAAAATGGAACATCAATTATAAATCTAGACTCTTTCAAATATTTTTCATAACATCATCAAGTTTGGAAAGTTCATGACATCCAATGTAAGAATATGTACTTATTTATTCACTTTGAAATAAAACTAAACATCAAGAAAAGGAGCTAAATATAAACTTTGATGAATCTAAATAATAATAATAAAAAAAATAAAAAAATAAGAATGCCAAGTGAGATTCTAATCCTGTTGACTTATATTAATCACGCATGAAATTATCTAGCACTCTATTGACAATTTATGCCTCACGTTTTGTTTTGTTTTTTTTTTGTTTTGTTTTTAAATAGTTATGCCTAATATTCTCAAGTTCATATATGAATTAAGACATGTTCAAATTATTAACATAAATTTCACAAGTAAATCAGAATAACTAGGTGACGAGGTTGTAATTTAAGAATCAAATATTAACATTCTAAAAGCTAACCATCCTAACATTATTTTTTTATTACTATTGTTATTTAATTTTTATCATGTCTCTTTTAAAATTATCTAAAAAATTTTCACATTCCAACTCTTCATCAAAAGTATCGGTAGAGTTTGTGATTTGAATTCTATCTAACATGATTAAAAAAAAACCTTATGGCCATATATAGCTCTATATCGTAACCAACCACTAATTTTGCTAGTGCGTGGAGACTCTTTGTGACAATGTGAATTTAGTTAGTAGATATAAACAGTTAGACCATACTTAAAGAACAGCTAATTAAGTTAAATCATGACCCATATTAATTCTATTGAATCAAGGTTATCTTAACTTTTAATCAAATTATAGCATATATATATATATGCTAAAATTTTTATTATGATAAATAATTTTGGCAAACTCATAAACTATTAGCATTATACTCAATTCTTAATATCGTACAGCCATCTTCTTTTTTCTTCTTGTGTTTTTTTAGTTCTTTTTATAAAAATTTGTACATTCATATTTATTTATTTTTACTTATTATCAGAATTTACATTTTACATGGCTTCTTCCTGATTTTGGGTTTTTTATGCATATTTGTGTCTTCATATTTAATTTTTTTTATTTATCATCATTATTGTTTTCCCACGAGCATAAATGCGCATTGATGGGCATGTGCTACATAATCTATACATATATATACATCCAACATGTTGAGTGTCATGACTTGCATGGCTTTGCATGGCATGTCTTCAACTGTCTCACTCTTATTTTATTATTTATGTTGATGAAGATGTTCCATCATGTGTGGTTCTCTATCCACAAACCAAACTTTGAATTGCTTTATATCTGCTCCCCAAGTGCATGCTATTTATATTGCTATTAATTCCTTGTTCATCTCCATCATGCACCTTCCTTTTCATTTCTTGCTTTCTTCTTGTCTCTTCTCCAATGATCAAACCTTCACCTTCTCCATTAATTCATCTTTGATGAGCTTCTCTTCCATCACTTTTCATGTTGGATAGTGTTTGGCCTTCTTCTTCTGTTAACCTACCTGCTCCCTTATCTCACTCCTGTCCCTCACTGCATATATTTTTATTTCTCTTTTATATTTATTATTTTAATGAAATGTAGATATGTCACATATCAGAGACATATCAGAGTGTGCATTTATAAACTGAAATTACTGCCTCAAAGTATATGTACTTTCTCCTCTGTTAGACACTAATAGCCAATATAAAAGATTTGATGTCAATATACCAAAAAGTTACTGATATGTATTTTTTTCTTCGTAAATATGTGTTTTCATTTTTCATTAGCATCTTATGGAGGACCTGGTGGCAATTGATTTTGTATTTATTTATTTTATTAAGTAATGTGATTAATTGAGAAAATTATCAAGATATTGATAACTTTCTTTATAATCATTGTCATTGGAAAACCATGATTTCTTATGTACTCCACCAAGTAATTTTTGGTTTCTATATAGATATAAATATTTCTTTTAAACAAGTCAATTGAAAAAATAAAGAAAACCTAAATCACCACTATTTTTATTTTTATTTTTATTTTTTTTAAATCATTGACCCACAAAGTGAGTTCGAAGTTCTAAAAGTTTAATTTATAGAAGAATAGATCTCTCTCCTTTCTAGTGATTTTTTTAATACATAAAAATTTGTGATATGATATAATTTTTAAATAATTTCTATTTATTTTTTTGAGAGATTAGATCATACATTTTATAGTGTAATTACATATTTGTTTATAAATAAGCCTAAACGCTAACGTTGCAAGTATATATACAACAATCAAGAAAATACATTTATATTATAATACTTTTAAATTTGAACTCAAAATTACTTATTTAAATAATTCAAACCAAAATCACTTGATAACATCCTCTCATTATCACCATCCATTTTTATTCTTGCATTTTGGGGGAAAACCATAGAGATAAACTTGTATTTTATAAAAATTTCAAGTAATTTGTTACTACAGACATTTATAAACATTTTTTTACAGGTACATAAACAAGCATACAATTTTTTTTTCTTTTTGTGTTTAACATTTGATTTTTGAATTATTGTTTCGAAGAAAAGATATTTTATCAATATTTTTATAATTTAGATTAGAATTTATTCTATTGGTTACTGCTTTAAAACCCCTTGTAAGTTTTCTTTATACACATTTGACTCTTTTACATTTGGGTATTTCTAAAATGACATTTTTTTTTAGAGCTTATTTTTCAATACATCTGACATAAAGGGAGTTGATGTTGATAGGAATGACCGTTCGTTTTTAAGCAGAAACACATAATAGTAAACTGAAAGGTCATATATTAAATAAAAAAATAAATATTAAATAAAAATGTAACATATTAAGTGAAAACTTATGTGGTTACACATAAACACGTAATGTTAAAACACAAAATATAATTATTAAGCGGGAAGTTAATGTTGTAAACTGACGTGAGCTGTAGTGACAGAAAAAAAAAGTGTACTAAAAAAAAGAAATTATCTAGGAAATTTAAATGTTAGAGGGGTTGGTTGAAAAGTTTTGAAATTTTCATAGGGCTAAAAGTAATTTTACTTTATTCTATTTGTATAAAAATCATCAACATTAAAGTATATGTACTATACAACTTTATTAATAATAATTTGGATGATTATTAATATTTAAACTTTTTTTCCTTGAATAAGTATTACTAACTTAATTAATTGATTATATAAAATTATTAGAGAAAAATTAGGAGAGAGAGAAGAAACAATTGTGTGTACATATAATAACAAAAACAAAGTTAAATAGAAACAAGTAAATTATATTTTACTTGGCAAAATCTTGAGCCTTGTGTAGAATAGTTAAATGCAAACGTTTGAAAATGAGATACATGGTATCTTATGCTTAGAAAATACAAAGACAAGGAGACCAATTCCAACTCACATCTTTGAATCCCTAGACAGAATCAAACATTTTCCAAAGCATCAAACCAATTTTTGTACTAAATATTGTATTTGTTTATTGTTTTCATGTGGATTCATGTCTTGCAGAGGTCAAAGAATGGAAAAAAAAAAAAAAATGAAAAGTACATGTGCATGAATTGATGGATAAATCATTGATGTTATATAAAGGAGATCATGCAACTAACCAATGTATAATATATATACTTCATTTTAATTCTTAAGTTTAATGAAATTATCTATTTTGATTTCTCCCACTGTTTATTGGCATATTTTTCCCCATCAATTTTCATACCATCATTTAAAAATTATTTGTAGATCTCTTTAAAATGATGACAGATACTTCAGCGTGAAATTAACAACCTAAAATGAATAATGATTCAAATTTAAGATCCGTACTTGTGGGTTTAATCATAATTTAATATATATATATATATAGGAATTCGTTTTTTTTTAAAATAAATATATGGGAATTCGTTAACCCAAAAAAAAGGTTGAAATAGAGAGACAGATAAATGAGTATATTAATAATATCATAAATAGTGCTCAAAACCATGTACATACATCTGAAATGGGTAGTTGCAACTATTTATAATACTATGTGTCTTAATTTTTATTATTCATAATAATGTTTAGAATATTGTTATTCAGGTACTATACAAATGTATTGTTACATGCATCATTGATAAGGATGAATTATTTGCCGCGGTTGGAGTTGAATCCGATGGCAAAAAAATAAACATCTAAACAATTTAATTCTATGGAAAATGATTATGCGGATGTCTGCAGAGGTCCGCAGTTGGTAACAATTTGACATTAAGTGTGTTTTTTGTTTTTAAAACCCAGTGTTAATTTTTTCTTAAAATCCTAAACTTTAGACTACACGGTTGAACGAGAAAAAAGAATCAAAACTTTGAAAACAGAAATTGCTAAAAAAACTGAAGAAGCAATGAAGATTCAACCTCAACTGCAAGAAGTTATTAAAGAAGCAGAAAAAAATGAAACAAGTCATGTTAGAAGAAATAAAGCAAAAAATGGAAAAATTAGAATTATTTCCATAACCAATTGAAGAAGTCAAGCAAATACTCAGATTAGTCCCTTTTAACTCAATCAGAAGAATTAAACAATGCTCATCTTTTAGTGGACTGAAGCAGTATTTGTTTTTTTTTAGTATGTAAAAAAGGTGAATATTTATTTTTTAGTATGTAAAATAGACAGCTTATTTTTTTAGTGTGTAAAATAGGTTTGTAATTTTAACAGTACTGTAGATAGTGGAGAATCTTTTGTACTCCACAAGTAAATGTCTTGTCATAGCACTGTTGTAAAATCTTAGGGCTTAAGTGGTTTTAGCTCATTTTTTTGTAAGTCGTTTTGAGTCTCATAGAGTCTATATAAGGCTCTTTGGTGTTTGTATATAAATCCAACTTGGGATACCAATTGGATGACCAACCCTTGTGATATTGGGTTGTCATCAATTTTTTGAATATGATTTGCTTGACTTCTTCAATTGGTTTTGAAAATAATTCTAATTTTTCCATTCTTTGCTTTTCAGAGCCGAGGTATAGATGGGTACGTAAATTTAGAACTAAATTCTATTCCCCCTTGTTATGATGAAAGTTATCCTAATGAAGCAAGGCATCATATCAAGATAATTCTTCGTTGCCATCATAAACATGATCAAGAAATAATAACTCTTATTAGACTAGCAGACATAGTCATTCTAGGAGATATAAAAAAAATAGCTAAAGCTACGGGGAGCATGCGCAATCTCCACAGATTGGAAAAGAGCATGCCCTACTATTGTTGATAATCAAAAATGCCAAATGGTGATGGAAACAAAGGTAATGAAGGTCTATGTAAATCAGTGCATGTTCCCCATGTACTGTTCATTTCCCAACTTGATTTCACAAATGCCAGCCACCAAACATCATTAAGGCATTTAGCAAAAGAAGAAATCTTTCCTGTGGGATTTACAATAGTTGGAAATGTGTTCAGAGATCTTTTAATTTCTACAAAGTAGTATTTAGCCAAAGTAGTGTTTAATATTTAGTATTAAAAGTTTATATACAACTGCGAAAATATTTACTGCTTATGATTGAAGTAAATAAAGTAATTCCACAAAATTAAAAGAAGAAACTTATATAATAGAAGAAATCCATAAAATAGAAGAAACTTATATAATGGAAGAAATCAATAATGTAGAATATGAAAAATATCAAGAAATGGTTAGGCAATTAGAAAAAATGATATAAAAGAAATAATGATGAATGTAGAATCAAGAGGAAGTAATAATAATTAATATAATCGAATAGCAAAAGGTTCAAATATTATAATAATAGTAATACCAACAACAATTGAAAGAACCAGTAGAACAACACAACTTGTACAATTTCCATCCCAACATAATTTTACTTCAAATAATTATTATGAACAAAATTACCGAACAAATAAAGAAAAACCAGATAGCTTAGAAGTATAAATACATTGCTAAAACCAAACAATGAAGGTAGTATGTTAGTATTATGTATAGTTCATTCTCTAAAATGGCATGAATTAATAGATAGATGTGAATCAGATGCCATAAATGCATTAGAAAGAATACATCATACATTAGACTCAATTTGAACAACAAGTTTTATTGAAAAATCTTTTAGGAACCACTACAAGATATATATTAAATAGTTGAAAAATTAACTATGCAGAAGAATATCAATACATTGTAGAAATGACAGATAATTCTTATAATGTAACAGAACAAATTAGACAAATTATATTAGGAGTAAATCCATTCAAATGAGATACATTATTAAAAGAATTTAAACACAATATATCAACCTTGAAAATTGAATGTAACTGTAGCAGTACTGTAGATAATGGAGAATGTTTGTACTCCATAAGTAAGTGTCTTGTCATAGCTCTATTGTAAAACCTTGCCTTGAGTGGTTTTAGCCCATGGTTTTGTAAGTGGTTTTGGGTCTTTTTGAGTCTATATAAGGCTCGTTGGTGTTTGTATGTAAATTCAACTGGGGATAACAATAGGATGCCCAACCCATGTGATCAATAAAAAAATCCCCATTTCTCTTAAAGCTTCATCCATCTACCTCTCTTGTTGTTGCATACATCTTTCTCTCTCTTTCTCTCTGCAAGCTTCCGACCCTAACCTTTACTTCACTTTGTTCTCTAAACCCTTCATCAACTATAGAGAGTTCAAAGTAAGTTGAAAAGCATTCGCAGATTCAAGTGGTATCAGAGCTACGATTTGTTCCCTCAAGAATAAGCTAATATTCATCATGCAGGGGTAAACCCTTAATAGGGTCCCGAACATGTAGACAGTAAATTTTAGCTTTATTATATGGCTTTCTATTGATGCATAAACTCTATTAAAAAAGAAAAGAAAAAAAATCTAAAAAACTGAAACTATAAATGCTCTCACATATTAAGAATATTTATGATGTTTGATCCCTGAGACAGTTTGGACTGTTTTTATATCAAGATAAGTGAAACTTAAGAACTAAAAAAATATATATACTTTTAATAATCATGGATCAATTAAAGTTATTAGCTAAGTTAAATCTTCTATCATATTACATGTTGTGGATCTTGTTTGATCATAAGAACTCTTTCTTAGTTTTACTTGTTGAAATTTTATTTCTAAGCTAGTAGTATATAAATTTTATTTCAACAAATTGGTATTTAAAGTTTAATTTCTACAAAGAAATATTTAAAGTTTAATTTTTGCAAAGTAGTATTAAAAGTTTATTTACAACTGCAAAAATATCTATTACTTATGATTAAAGTAAACAAAGTAATCAAAGTAGTATTTAATCAAATAGTATTAGTATTTACTCAAGTAATATTTAATCAAGTGATATTTAATTTATTTGGAACATTTGAATTAAAAACAAAAATATATGAAATATATCTTAACACCCAAAAAGGTAAAATCTTTCTTAGAAAATCAAGGATTAAAAGTAATAGAAGGAAAATATTATTCTTTAGAAGTATTAGAAGAAAGTGAATGGAGCATAAAATACATAGAAACCATAACCACAAATAAACCAATTATGCAGAATTTTATGAAAATACTGATGGTAGTACCAGTGTAAGGATGCTGGATTATAAAAATAAAAGAATAATGATAGAAGAACTTCAAGGATAAAATGGACCTAATAAACACAATAAATCCAGAATTAACTGAAAAACAATTAAAACCATTAAGAAAATATTTAAGTAGTATAAATACAAATGTAACATATCTTGCATGAATCTCTCTGTCTCTCTTTCTCTCTCTCTCCCTCTCTCTCCAAGCTTCCGGCCCTAATCGTTACTTCAGTTTGTTCTCTAGACCATTCATCAACTACGGAGAGTTCAAAGTAAGTTGAAAGGCATCCCCAGATCTAGGTGGTTTCAGACCTACAATTTATTTACTTAAGAACAAGGTAATATTCACATGTAGGGGTAAACCATTAACAAGGTCCCCAGCATGTAGACAGTAAAGAGTATATAAGTAGCAAGAGGGTAGTTAAATTTAGACTGTTGACCATGAGGAAGTGGTGGCAAGTGAAAAAAATTGTAGGGAAGTGATATTTCTTTGCAGTGATTTTACATTAACTTCAAATTTATATAATTAATGTTTTTCGAAGTAATTATTTGGATAGTTCTAAAAAATTGATGATATAACCTACAGGTCTTTCTTTATCTATTATCAATTTTTTGTTTTTCTAAAAAATTACTTTTAAATGTAAATCATTTGGGCAAATATATTTTGGCCCGTTGATGTATTTGGATTGGCCCTCTCATCGTTGGGCCGGTTTTGGTTGTGGGCCATGCGGAGCTTGGGAGAAATTTTGAGAAATTTAGATTATTTTTGGATTGTGATTAAATTGTAAAATAAATCATAAAAATAATATAAGTAAATTTATTGATTTTTAAAATTTTTCTATCTAATATAAATTATCTTTATGGAAGAAAATAAAATAATAACAAAAAGGATTGTTCTTTAATATAACAAAAAATAACAGTTAAAAAGAGATTTATACCCAAAAATTCTAATATATCTTTAATTTATTATTTTTATTTATGCTTTACTTTAATTATTTTTACATTTCAAGATTTAACCATTTATAAAGTAAATCTAGTTGTTGAAAATATGTTACCCGAGTAATTATTTACTATATATATATATATATTTTCCCTGATTGAAATGTTTGAAGGAAAATTTAATATTTAGGACAAATCCAATGATTAAATTTGTGTAGATAGGAATCAAAATAATTATATTTATGAAATTCACTTGCTAAAGTTATTTACAACAAGATTTATGTGGAAAACTTAAATTAACAAAAAAAAAATAAAGGAGGGTAATCCACTTGGTTGTAACAAAGTCTTGAACACAACCAAACTCAAAACATCTTTGAAGCTCTAAATACATTTTATAAGAGAATAAAGAACCCATGATGGTTTATTAATATTTAATTTCAAGATAATTTCTTAAACTGATTGTATGGATGATTTTTCTTTTTTCTTTTTTTCTCTCCCCTGTATTTATATTTTTAAATATTTCTCTTGCCCATTATATTAAACCCATTTCATATAAGTCTAGCCCAATCACTCACTAGTTTTGGACCTACGAATTTTAACAAAGAGTGGGTGGTATTGTTTTTCCATGAAAATGCATATAATATTATTGAAGATATATATGAGCTTTTAGGTACATAACTATTATCTTTGGTATAAACTTATTCACTGTTTTACCAATTTGAGCTACCCTCCAAGAGTGCAAGGCTCCTTGTTTTTATTTTTACTTACACAGATTTAAAGACTTATTATATATATATATGAAGGGTCAGAAGATTAGTAAGTAGTTAATCAGTTCCATCATAAGATAGTCATTAACAAGGATGACATAAAGCATTGAACTGCTAGTCTTCACTCCAGCACATAGATACAAAAATATGACAAGATAGAACTAGAATCAATTTCAACTACTCCATCCAAATACCAAAGATTAGTTAGCAATATTTCATAAGCACAATCACTAAGGATACAAAAATATAACAAGATAGAACTATAATCAATTTCAACCACTCCATCAAATACCCAAGATTAGTTAGCAGTGTTTCATAAGGACAACCACCAATCTTCATATAAAATAAACTTTTACTACTATATATATATATTATGACCACATGGTACGTGTCAATTGTTGAACAGTAGCTCATCTTCCTTTTGTCTTCTTCCAATTCTACTTTCCACTTTGGAAAGTTCCACTTTTGTGTTTTTCTTTCAAGTCTTTATGGCTTTTCTTGGACCAACTTCTCCATCTTCATCTCCATCTCCATCTCCATCTTCAGCTTAAGCACAAGCAGGAAAGATGTTTAAAAAGGTTTTTTCTATGTCAAAGAAGAAGACAACCTCCTCTGCCAAGGCTATCTCCTCTTCGGACAAACTTCAGGAGGTATGAAAAAGATAATTCTCTTCTTTCTTTTTCTTTTCTTCATTTGTTTTCTTTGTTTTGTCTCTGTTCTTTATTTGGTTTGTTTAAAGCTGAAATTTTGAAGAGAACTAGATTTTTTTTTTTTGCTTGTTGAATCTATGTCCTTATGTTCTTGTACAACATGTGGCACTCTTCATGAAGCACATAAAGTTCCTCAACTTTCCTCTTCTCCTTGCTTTGTTTTATTTATGTCTCATTTCTTTCTTTCTTTCATTTGATTGCAGTCAATTTTCTTATTGTTATGACCCTTGGAAGCTGAAATTATGAATTTTTTGTTCTTTTTTAGATGTGGTACTACTACTCCCTGAAATATATAGTTCCTCAACTTTCCTCTTCTTTTCATTCATTTTCTTTTTCATTTTTAATCTCATTTATTTCTTTCTTTTTATATATGTTGTTGTGCAAGCTTTGGTTTGTTAGATATAAGGAATATGAGCAAGAAACAATAACATACAATTTATGTGTCTTCTTTTGTTCTGTGTTATGATGTACCAAATGTTTGGTTTACTTGGCTTGATGTTCATATTGCTTAATCTAAATTAAAAGCCAAGATGTCATTTGAGTTCTTTAGTGAAATATATTCCAAACAATTGTCATTAGATAGTTCCTCATCTAAGATATAATCTTGACCAAGAGTTGTGTAGTATATGATTATTAAGAATCAGTATTTATTAGTGATTCCAATCATCTGTTCGTTCGAGTTTTTATTTTGCATATATTTTTGCTTAACATAAATTAAGTTTTGAGCATGTTATTTCAGTTATTTGGTACAAGATATTCCAAATGAATTGAGCTGTCAAACAAGTGTCATAGTATGTGACGATAAAAAATCGTTATTTATCAGTGGCTCCCTTTGTCTGTAGATTGCTCAATTTTCTATTGTGATGATTGTCGATCATTGCTGACACAATTTTGAGATAATACGAAAGATTTTTTTTTTCTTCAAATCTATGCTTTCTTGCATAGTCTATAAAAGTAGCGAGGATGCTCTCTGAGCTTTTTGGTTAAAGAATTTCAAATGAATGTTTTTTTTTATGAGAAAAAGAACTGCAACCAGCAGCTGTTTATTAGAAATCTGAAAGTTCAAACAAGGCAAGTATAAGACCAGCACAAATACAACCAAAACACCAACAAAGGCAACAACTAAACACAACTAGAAATTAAATCCAGCTTCAGCTACAGCCTTCATGAGACATCTTGGTTTTTCTAAACCTTTGTGAAACAAAGATAAGGGCACCGAATTAATTCCATGGAAGGCAATGGCACCAGCAAGGCGATTCCAGGTCCGAGAAATTTGCGTAATCGTATAGTTCCTTAAAGATAGAAGCAATTGCCGAAGATCCGTAATAGCTCCATGCACCAACCAATCAGTCATACAAGAATGCCCATCTAGAACCTTAATAATGTCTGCAGAGCTGGTGAAGATCCTAGTAATGTTCATGTTTTCCATGCGTGCACAATGTAAGGCAATGTTCAAAGCTTTAACCTCAGCATCCAAGTTGGAGCAATGCAGCACTTGACAGCAACCTGCCAGCACAATGTTAAAATTAGCATCCACAAATATAGAACCAGCCCCACCAATACCTGCATTATTTGAATCTTCAGTTCCAATTGATGCAACATAAACACAATGTGTTCCAACCGTAGGTTTGTTCATAATGTAAAACCGTTTAGCCATCTGCATCACATGGAGAGATCTATACTCCTTAACATGCTCCAACACTTCAAAGGCAATCCAAGTGAAGTTGGGATGTTGATTCCTGAAGATTTGGTTGCACCGGGCCTTCCAAATAAGCCAAATAGCAGCAGCAATAATGGAGGCCTTATGAATAGAAGAGCTAGAATTCTGTAACACAAGCCAATTTCCAGATGAAATGTGATTTGTGAACAACAACAAATAACCAGAAAGACTAGCAATTCTACTCCACAGTAGCTGAGTTTTAGGACATAGATTAAATAAGTGCTCAATCGATTCATTTTCCAGCCCACAAAAGACACAAGGAGCAACCAAACCCAGATTAATAGCACTGAGATAATCATAGGTTTTGACTCTACCAAGCAGTAGGACACAAATGAATGTTTATCCCATAGTTCCTGATCTAATTTAGGTCGGACCTCGACAGAAAGTAGTATATAGTACTATGTGATTGTTAAGAATTGGCATTTATAAGTGGCTTGCTCCCTTTCATGATAGAATGCAAGAAATCAGTAACTTGAGTTAGCTCATCATTTTCATAATCGATTTTTGTTCCACAATTAACAAATCAATGTTCTGCATAGAATATTTTGCACCAATTTGTCATCACTTATTTGTTATATCATTTTGCATCATGTGAATTTTGAGAATTGAAAGGTTATCATCCTTAAACAACTGGTTGTAATATACTTAACAAAGGTAATTGCAGAAAAAGGAATCGATAATCTTTCTATTCTTTTCGAAATTCTTATTGTTCTTTTATGGTTTTAGACACTTGAAACTTTGGAGAAGAAAGAGCAGCTTCTGCAGAAAAAGATTTCTAATGAAATTCAAAAAGCAAAGAATTACACAAGTCAGAAAAACAAAAACGGTATGCCGAAAGTGTTTTCAGTGCTTGTCCTGCTTTTTGTTAATTACAGTCAACATAATGCATATACACGAAGAAGACATCGATAAAATGTCAGGATTTGATTTGTTTTATGCATTTCTCTGCAATTTTATTTCTGTTCATCCAGCTGCAATTCAGTGCTTGAAGAAAAAGAAATTATATGAGGCGGAAATTGAGCGGATCGCAAATTTACAATTGCGTGTTCATGATCAGGTAAACTTGGAACTTATCCAAGTCAATAAGGTATTCTTGGTCGATAATTTTGTCGTTAAAAATGCACATTTGTCGCAGATGCTAACACTTCACGGTGCGACAGCAACTACAGAAACTATCGATGCATTGAGAAAAGGTTCCAATGCTGTTAAATCCATTCAACAGTCATTGTAAGCTTCAATCGATAAGTTCTAGTTTTCTTAATTTAATTTTAACCGTCGAATAAAAGTGTTCGACTTCATTGCAAGCATAGTTTTTGTACCAAATATTAAACTATTCAGAGTTTCAACCTTTCCAATGCTTTGCATCAATGCCATCAAATTTGGTACTTTTATAATTAATCAAGCCAATATTTTTTAATACAGGAATGTCGATGATGTTAGCAAGACGATCGAAGAAGCAAGTGAACAATCAGAAAACATGAAACAACTGCAAGATGCTCTCGCGACTTCCATCGGTGTTACAGATGACTTCGATGAGGTTTGATTCACTGTCTTTGATCTCAATCCTTCACTCCTAAAATTCTTGTCAACTTTTTTACTTAATTATTTTTTTCTAAACAGGACGAACTCGAGGCTGAACTTGAAGAACTCGAAGAAGCTGAATTAGAGAAACAAATTCTTGAGCAAAATTCTACAGTCCCCGCTCAACCTCCGACGATAACAACTACAAATTTACCGAAAAAAGAGACACTGAAACCCGTTAACAATGCCGACGACAATCTAGCTGACCTTCAACCAGAAATGGCTCTTTAGATATGAATTACCGAACGTTCGCCTTTTCATTGTATCGCTTGTCTATAGCTACTGATTTATATATTAGCAAACTCATGATTTAGAACTCAGAATAGCAATGTATTGTATTGTATATAGAACAAAGAGAGAGATATTATATATATATATATGAATAGAATTTTCTTAATGGAATGAAAACAATGTTCTATGAAAATTAAATAAATTTCATGCATTTTATTAAATAAATAATTCATCAAATCAGATTGTTTGGCAGCTATGGAAGTATGACATGTTTTCTCATGTCATTTGAATGAATGTTTTGTTTTGAATAGTTGGTAGACAGGCAGGCCCCATGAACATGACCTTTGCTTTGAATCTGTTTTGAGATTTTTTTTTTTTTTTTACTTTCTTGACTTTTTGCATTCATACCCCTGCATGTTTGTTTAATTTTACACATGGCCCTCCTGTAATTTCTCTGATACCCCTACATTCTTGGAATTTTTATATCTAATGACAAAGACAATTGGGTATATCCGTATATGCTTTGGAAACAAAAATTTTAGTTTTTTCTGATTATTAATAAAAAAATATGAATTAAGTTAATGTATGAGGGTTTAAATATGATTATAAAGTTTATAATTTATATAAATATAGCTTTTTCCATATAATACAAAATTATAAATATCAATTTTAGCCAACAATTTCTTAATCTATAAACACTAAAATTTTTGTTAATTTGAGTCTCAGCTTATGCAAAGTGAGGGCACAAATATGCTGAAAATAGTAATTTTACTATGATGCACATCTAAACATAGATTGACAAATGTGCTGAGAATAGTAACTTTACTATAAAATAATTGAGTGGTAATGTATTTATATCATTTGACAAAAACGACAAACACTATATACATATTATCTCATTTTTGTTTTTTCTAATAAAATTAAATGCGGCTTGATTATACGCTCTTTTGGTTGGTAATATATATATATATATATATATATATATATATTGAAATTTATCAGATAAATCATGAGGTGAAATTGGAAAATTTACAAAATCTAGAAGTTTGACGAAACCATCAGAAAAAAAAAAAACATGATTACAAAATATTTTAAGGGGGTCAAAGCAAAAACGAGGAAAACAAAAAAAACAAGAAAGCAAAATCAAACACTCAAAATCACAACCGCTTCACATTTCGAACAGATCACACGGTCATGATCTCATCACAGTCCACATCATAAAATCCCTGACAAACACCTACACATCTTGTCTCGCGATCTAGTTTTTTCCAATCCACACTAATCTCAAAGCAATCCTACAATCAATAATACAGTCGCATAGAAATTAGTATACATCGCATTCTAACTCAAACTATAAATTTCCTCCTTCGGCCACCTCCTCCCAACCAAATAGGACCACGAGAGAGAGAGAGAGACGAAGCTTGCATCAATGGCGGGAGCTCTGGCGAACGGGAAAACCTAGATCCGATCTCTCTCCTAAGGAAGCCATGGTCTCCGATTGCAGCGGCGGCGGTGGCAACGGGCTGATGGAGAACCTGGCGAGCTCGCGATTCGTGGCGGCGTGTGTGTTTGCGGGGCTGGTCGTTGGGGCCTCCGTCTTGGCGCTCCATCTCGGTGGCTATGCGAACGCAGTGGGGATGCCGGGGTTTGGGAAGAAGAAGAAGAGACGGCCTGTTCGTGTCTATATGGATGGTTGCTTCGATATGATGCACTATGGCCACTGCAACGCCCTTCGCCAAGCCCGTGCTCTTGGTGATGAGCTTGTTGTTGGGGTTGTTAGTGATGACGAGATCATTGCGAACAAGGGCCCTCCTGTTACTCCTCTTCACGAGCGGTTCGCCCTCTTATGCCGATCTTGGTTCACTGTTTTTCGTGCTGGTTTTTGTTTTTCTGTATTAGATTTGAGGTCCTTTGGTGTGTTTTTCATCAAAGTTTGTGAATTTTTATTGATGTATTTTTATTTCTGGTCCTTGATTTTGCTTTCGCGTTCTTTTTTTTTTCTCCTTTGATCGAATCTTTTTTTTTTTGTTTTGTATTTCTAAGATTCAGTGATGGCATTATCATGATTTTTTTTTTGTTATTTCTTTGTATAAATGTTATCTTGCATGAATTTCTTTTCTTGAATTTTGGATCGTAGGTTGTCTTAATATTAGTATTATTGTTATTTTTTTTCCAATCTACATCTATTTAAATTTGGGAATTTGATTCAATGCTTGTATATCATTTTTAACGATCATTCAAATTATTTTGATTTCTTATAGACATGATTTATTGAAAAATGACTTCTTGATAATGGTTGTTGCAGGATGATTATGGTTAAGGCTGTGAAATGGGTGGATGAGGTCATTTCAGATGCACCTTATGCCATCACGGAGGGGTTCATGAGGAAACTGTTTGATGAATATAACATAGACTACATAATCCATGGGGATGACCCATGCTTGCTCCCAGATGGTACAGATGCATACGCCCTTGCTAAGAAGGTTGGTCGGTATAAGCAGATAAAGAGAACAGAAGGTGTGTCAAGTACCGACATAGTAGGTAAGTATTTTTTCTATTTCAATTCGTTCATTGAGCTGATTAATGTATATCAATTGTTACTGATCTGAACGGCTAATACATGGGCATAGTCCTTTTATGGTTCCAATTTATTGTTGTGTTCTGATTGTTGTCTTTGATCTTTTTTTAATGTATATTTGAATGAGATATCTCTACAGTCTTTTTTTTATAAATATTATTGCTTTATATTGATGCCATAAATTACACTATTTTCACACTTTTCATTCATTGACAGTCCACTGATATTCTTAGGTTTTCTTAATGGTTTAACTATTCGCTATGTATTCTTGGAATTAGTAGAAAATGTGTAAAAGCCTCAACTGAAGCCTATGTGTATATGTATATGATAATTCAAAACATCTAGGATGGTGATGTGATTTATGGTTTAATGTCTCATGAATGATTCCATTAGCATCCTGTTCGACCATTAATGTGGAAATCAAATCCTGCCGCAGTTTTTGACTCAATTGTAAATATTATTAAAGCGACAAAGCAAATTCATATGTTGTGTAGAAGGTGAATTGAATGGAAGTTTTTCTTCTATGGAGGTGCTATGTCCACTTGTTTGCACTTTGAAATATCAAAGATGATAGCTGTTACTTTTGTTTGCTTATATTTTTTGTAAAAGTATTTCTGAAGTTGACATCTCCCTAGATATTTTGTGATTAAGAATTTATGAAATATTCATGTTTTCATGAGAAAAGGTTGTGATGCTTCTTGGGGATTAACTATTGCATTTTGTACTTTATTTTTGCGTTTTCAGGGCGCATGCTTCTTTGCGTAAGGGAGAGGTCATCGGGTGACAGCCATAACCATTCTTCTTTACAGAGGCAGTTTAGCCATGGACATAGTCAAAAGGTTGATGTTGGTGGATCTGACAGTGGAACTAGGGTATCAAACTTCTTGCCAACATCTCGCCGAATTGTTCAGTTCTCCAATGGAAAGGTGTGCTAAGTATTATATCTTTTCCTTGCTCATTTATTATCTTTCCCAATATGGTGCTAGTTGACCTTTGTTTTTTTTTTCCCTTCTTATTTTCATAAATTCATGCATTTTCATCTTCGGGTCTGCTCCTCTTATTTTGTTTGGTTATGCTCTAACATAAGCTCTCTTAATTATTGAATAATTTGTTTCAAAATCAAATTCATGGCATCTGATAATTTATGTCCTAGGATTAGGATTTTCAATTGACCTAATTCAACTAAACCTGACGTTGCTATAGTCTTGTTTGTAAGACTGGAAATTTTGGGTTCATCTTTCTCTGTTGCTGATCTGACTCACTTGGCTAATTTAGTAAATGAGTTTGTCTACACCCAACCCAGTTGATAGACGCTCCAAACTGTTATCTGATGGATTAATGGAGATGCACCATGAAAGACCATTATTGAATCTCACAGCTACACAAATCTGCATGCTTCGCTCTACAGATTTTAATGTAATCTTTAGTTAAAGTCCATAAGATATTTTGGAAGATTTCATCATATTTATGTTGGCTCAATCACTGTAGAATTGTTTTGGTGATAGTGTGACGTTGATATTGTTCTGCCACTATGAGGGTCCACTCATAGTTAACCTTTTTATATTGTTGCAAAGTTTTTATTCTATTACTTTTGCTTTATCTAGTAGGTGGAGAGAATGTATCCGCCGATCCACCCCCCCACCCGCCTTTTTTATTTCAACTTGATGTTGACACTCTGTATTCTCATGCAGGGGCCTGGTCCAGATGCTCGCATTGTTTACATAGATGGTGCATTTGATCTATTTCATGCAGGACATGTGGAGGTACAACATGTTGTGTTATTACTATTATTTTTAATGATGAATTGATTGAACATATATATTTATAAGAAACATGATTTGTAACTTGAGGTTAATTGATAGTATTTTCAGATCCTATATCACTTGTTTGATCCTAATTCTTTTAGGTGTTTCTCCTCTTTTGACTTCTTGAAGTCTTCCATGATGCTCTTTAGGTCAGTACTGCACAGTGTTGTCTATGGGATGCCGCTTCAGCTGTCTGACTGCATGAACTATGAATTGCATAGAGTATAAGATATGCCTACCGTCCTTATTTCATTAGATTTCCTATTTGCATGCTTATCAAATCGGTCTAAGTTGTCCATGTCTCCAGTTCTTTTAACCCCCTCCAACTGAATTGTTAAACCCAATACCATTTTGAAAGAGTACTAAGAAACCTGGGTGATTTTGACTCCCAAAGTCGGTTAAATTTAGGATTCTTAAAAATTGAAAATTCATTTTGTGCAGTTAAAGGAAACTTTTGTACCTGCTGCTGTTTTAATCAATTAAGTGAAAGGTCTAATATTGTCACTTATTAGAAGATTTTAGGAAGCATGACTTTCCTGGGACATCTAAATTTCTCGGATTTGTTACTTCTTGCTACTGCATGTTCACTAAGTAAAAGCTTCCAACATTTCTTCTGCCTATTTATAAAAATGAGGAATGCAGAGAGCATACCTGAATTTTGTCGCCCGTTGACATAGAGAGAGCCTTGAGAGCAAGTCAAAGATTAGAGTTATTCTAGACGTGTGGCCTCAATTTAATAACTTGTTGTTAGCACACTAAGGATTCGATGTTCTTTGCCTTGAATTTGAAAGGTTGTTGGAATGACTCTTTAGGAAGCACATTTGAATATTCATTACTGCTTGCCTTGTATGGTGGCAGTCATAGTGGATTTGTTTTCGAGATGGATTGGAATGTTTGCTTCCATGAGGTCATGAATCTCAACCACAGGACTTAGACAAAAGATACCTTTTTTTCCTCATAAAATTGCTTGGCTACTCCTGTTCCCAAGTAAACTGCTTGTATGTTCCTTGCATAACCAAGGTTACACACAGTTTGAGTTATTACAGTATCCTAATTTGAACCTGTTTCATGTATAATTTCCTATTTTACTGTTAAAGGTATTTCATTTCTTTTGTGGAATAAGCGGTTTTTTTTCATCATAATAGATACTTCGTGTTGCGAGGGCACTTGGGGATTTTTTGCTTGTTGGAATTCACACTGATCAGACAGTCAGGTAAAATGCTGTATTTTTCTTTTTCCGCAACTGTATTGCTCTCTTCTGCTTTTTGTGAAATGACTTCTTTGGGGTTTCAATTCTCATCATATATGCTTCATAAAATTCTGTCATTAACCAAGTCACACCCTCATTTCAAGCTTTAGGTGATAGATACCTACCATGGGATTCAAGATATTAACAGTTTGTCATGTGTTTGTTGACCTAGACAGTAGTGAAGTAGTGCATACAATGTAAATTTTTTTTGGCATGAGATCAATGATTGGGATATATTTACAATGTTGGTGTCAATATCAGATCCATATCTAATGCGTTATTTACTCTGCTCTTTGGATTTTTTTTTCATTGTAGTGAGTATTCCCTATACTTCAAACGTTGGCCCCATTTTCCTCTTATGTGGAGCATGGTAATTCTAGTTCATTTCATGAAAACATGTACGAGCCAACGCTTGATATATACATATACATACATACATACTGTATGTATGTATGCATGCATGCTTGCTTGCTTGTCAGAACTTGTGCTAGAGGGCATTACAGATGTATATTACAAATTAGAAGATTTGGCACAAGGCTGTATCTACGATTTTGTAGGCTGTCTCAGTGATGCATTCTCAGGTCCTTCAAGTAAATGCACCATAGTTGAGCAAAATGTCCAGTCCATTTTCAGCATGTTTCTATTCTTAGCCTACTCTGGTACCATTTCAATGTTTATCTTTCCAGTTTAAGTATTGTATGCAATGATGTGTTTTTTTTTTCTTTCTTTCTTTATAACAATCCCGGCTTCCCCTCTTCCCCTTTTTTTTTTTTTGGTGAAAACTAACACTTCACACAATTGTCTCTGCAGTGCCACTCGGGGTGCCCATCGGCCAATTATGAGTCTCCACGAGAGAAGTCTGAGTGTTTTAGCTTGCCGTTATGTAGATGAGGTGATTATTGGTGCCCCATGGGAGGTATCAAAAGATATGGTGAGTCATGTTCATTTTGTGTATGCTATAACCAATTCCAATTTTTACAGCATGTGAGGATGAATATCACAAAGGCTAAGAAATATCAATATTTTGAACTGAAGTTTTTACACGTTGGGGATTATTTATAGGCGTGTTATTGTATGGCTGTAAGATCATTGTCAAAATTACACTTGATAAAAACATAAAGGAAATATTCAATTGTCACAGTTTAAAATTTGTTTATTATTTCTTTTTTTTTATTTAATAATAAGGACAAGCTAAAGCAACACTGGGTAACAGATTGACTCAATTTTATGTTGTCCAAGGCATAGTTTTTAACTAGTTATTTAATTGGCTCAGTCCTATATTACTCATTGCATGATCTAAATCATAATCTCTTGACTGTGAGTAAAGACTGTGTCTTAGAACTTAAGAAGTTGTTTAGCAAACCATTGTCTTTGATCTTATTCTACTGCATAACCTCCATGACATTTAACTTCAATTTTTAACAGTAGGTGTAATTACATTATTCTGTTTGTATCTGTTTCAAGTCTTTTGATGCTGATTCATATTCAAGTCTTTTGATGCTGATTCATATTCACCTATCAAAAATGCAGATTACAACCTTCAACATATCCTTGGTTGTTCATGGAACGATTGCAGAAAACAAGGATTTTCTGAAGGTAAATTGAAGGGTAGAATGTGCTCTTATTCAAATGCAGTTGATCATATTTTAATTTCTTTCTTTGTGTTTGAACTCCTTTTTTCAGGAAGAATCAAACCCATATGCAGTTCCCATCACCATGGGTATCTACCAACAATTGGAAAGCCCTCTTGACATCACGACCAGCACAATAATCAAGAGGATTGTTTCAAATCATGAAGCTTATCAGGTTATTTCCCAATAATTATATAACTCTCCTTTTTGTTTTCTATCTTCAAATGCTTGGTTTCAAAAGAATAATGTTGGAATCTTTTGCCACAAAGTGTTATTCTCCAAAAGAGATTTCTTAGTTTTGTAATTGTCTTTGGATACATGTGGTTCTTTATTCAAAGTTAGTATACTCTATTTTCACGCAGAAACGAAATGAGAAGAAGGAAGCAAGTGAAAGGAAATACTACGAGGAAAAGAAGTTCGTATCTGACGACTAACCATTTCAGTTCATGAAAAATTCTTCAATCCATTGTGTTGCAAATTCTCCACTCTCACAGGAGATGAGGTTTCCTCCAAAACTTTTGTGACTTCATGGTGTGGAGTTTTGCATCCATTAACAACGAGTTTTCTCAGATTGTTACCGGCATATATAGTATGAAGAATTCAGGTAATTTATCTGTCTTGGTTGATGGCATGGCCATGGAGTTACCATATCAAGTAATTATTTTTGTTTTATTTCCTTTTCCTGATTGTATGATCTATATTGAGATCTATTGATGTCCAGTTTGTACTTGTAGCTTCTTCCAGAAATTTTTGCCATGTCAAATTCATTTCCTCAATTAGGTGTGCATGATTTTTGGCTTTTAAGTGTTTGACACACTGGGGGCAATGAATCATATATCTTTCATTACATGTGCTTTGCTAAGTTTTTTTTAACTTTGGTTGTTTTTTTTTTTTCTGGTAAATCTTGTGAATTGTTGGTGGTGCATGATATGAAACTTGGTTCTGTGAATATTGTCCTGTTTTTAATTGGCAATGTGTGATATTCACATATTTTTAAGTGGACTGGTTGTTGGTTTCACAATTATTTATTTACTTAATTTTGTTCTGGAAGCCATTAATATTTTTAATATTATTACTGTTAAATAACAATCTTCATTGATATGTTATTAAAATATTTTTAAATTATTACTTTTAAATAACTTTTAAAAGCTTTTCTGATTGCAAAAGTTAACATAGTTTTGCCAATGGTTTGGTTTTTCTCTTTCTTCCCCTTATTGTATCTTTATTGTTGCAAAATTGATTTCTTTCTCAATTAATTGAAGCCCTAAGAAGCTCTTTATTTATTTTATTTATTATTATTATTTTAATGTGTTTTCTTAATTTATCTCCATCTCTGTGGAGGAAAGCCTCTTTTAATCTTAATTTTGATATAAGAGTAATTTGGATATTTTACATGTTACGTTTACATGTTAATAAAAAGTTTATAGAGTTATATACAATTAATAAAAGATAGGGATTTGTTTGCAAAATAAAAAAATTTCATTGAAAGACCAAAAAAAAACCTTTTAAAAGATATCTTCTTTTCGGTCTTTAAAAAAAAAAATATATATTTTTTCTTTAAATTTTATGTATATATAAGTCTCTCTTTTCAGTGCCAATATACTCTAATAATATTTTTTTTATTTTATTTATTTTTTTCCTGGCAAATAGGTCACAAATGCCCTTTATCTAAGGGAAGTTAAAGATGTACACAAACACCGAGTAAATTCAATAAGCATACGTGCTCTCAAAATGTGTAGGTTTTAGGTTTGATATCTAATCCTCTCTAAAATGAACATCTCTTGATGCTAATAGAAAAAGAGGTGATCGGCTATTTTTCATATAGTTTTATTAAATCACATTTTTTTTATAAAAAATTATTAAATTATATAAGCAATTTTTAAATACTGTGCCGATAAAGAGTCCAATGATTTCAAATTTTTATTGTTCACGAAAGATGTTGTTCCTAAAAGTTATTGTTGATCACACTTGCACTGTTCTTAAGTATTAGTGTTCATCTAATGAATACAGTGCACTGTTCTTAAGTATCAGTGTTCATCTAATGAATACAGTCGTCCAATATCAAATGAACAGTGATAACCCAATGTTCATAGATTTAATTATCTACTAACATGGGTAGAGAACCGGTCCCATATATATATATATATATATATATATAATATTTTGTTTTTTTTTTTACAAATAGGTGATAAACGTAACGTCCACCGTTTAAGAAAATTCAAAGACGTGCAAAGTTTGAAGTTAATATCTCAACACATCTATACTCTTAATTTTATATGGGTTTTGAGTTCGGATCTGAGATTCTTTTTAAAATGAACACTTTATGTAAGGAATATGGAGCCAATAAGCTAAATTTCATTAGTACTTAATATGTCAAAAGTTGTTATTCTGTTTTAATCTTAAAACTTCGAAATATATTTTCTAAAACTTTCTCCAAGTGAAAGAGAGAGAGAGAGAGAGAGAGAGAGAGAGTGACTTGAATAGACACTATTTGACTCTTTTTAAGAAACAAAGACCTCAAAATTCAAAAGGGATTCACTGAAAAGTTTCTCAAAAGTTTGACAAAAGAATCCCTAGTTTGAATTTAGTGATGCATTGCAACTCAACTTTTTCTTAACAAAAATAAAATAAAATAAAATAATATTCTCATTTTAAGCTACAAACTCTTATCACTATTTATGTTCAAAATAATAATAAATAATACAATAAAATAAACAATGATTTTATACAATTTATTATTTTTTCTTTTTAATAATAAACAAATGTTCAACAAAAAAATTCCCTCAAACTTTATTATTATTAATATTGTTATTATTATAAAATAACTTGTTTAAAGTACATGGAAACATAATTTAAGAACACTTTCAATAAAAATAAAAGGAAGGAGAAAAATAATAAAAGAAAATCAGATGGAGAATTTAATGAATGAAATTATTATATATATCTACTCCTATATTTTTAAAAAATATATGTATAAATATACATATATTTAATGCCTTATAAACCAGAATTTTTCTTGTCAAAATCATACCAGACCGGCAGGTTTCTTGGTCTGGATATTTGGTGAACCTACCATGCCTTCTTCCATCATTATTGTCCATTCATACAAGATCCACTTGGCATTGTTCCTTAATTAAGAATACCCTATAAATACCCTATATATTTTTACAATTATATTATTTTTAAGAGAAAATTGCTTCAATAGTCTACAGAAATCTTTTTTTTTTAAATTAAATCCCTAATTCACAGTTTTAAATTTCTTTTATTTCATGTCTTTTTAGCTCTGTTTTGTTTTGTGGTATATTAAACATTTGACAATTATTTTCAATTCTTAAATCCTCTAATTTTTTTTAAGTATAAAAATATCTATGATAGAAAATAAAATTTACCAACCATATTTTGGTCTATCGGTACTGAGTTTCTTGTGTAGAGTGTTTATGTTCTTACAAAAAAAAAAAAAAAAAAAAAAAAAATTGAAACTCAGCTTAAAAAGGGTGAGAACACAAGTGTATTGAGGTAAAAACTTTACTTCTGTGCACGTCTCTGACGTGGTATGTTCATATTTCGTCAAAAAAATAAAATATAATATAATTTTTTGACATTTATACCTCCACAAACCCTTGAAAATACATAAAGACTCTGTTTCAATAAAATTCCATTTTTTATAAAAAAATATTAAGATTTTTACATGCATATAGGATATATACATAATTAAGTTATACATTTTTACTGTACAATAAAGTGGGTTAATTTTTTTTTTTGGTAAATCAATGAACTTATTCAAATATCATTTTGATTATTGAATTTTGATTTATTTCGAAATGCTCACTAAAGTTACTAATCATTTCAATAAGTCATATGATGAATTACCATTTTTATTATATAACATGAAAGCCATAGATCACTTTTTGACAGTGCGCTGACTAGATTTTTTCCGGCCTCCATGTCAACCAATGAAGATGTTAATCCATCGGGTAACCTGTCACTGAAATAATTAATAATTTTAGTGAATATTTCGTAACAAATCAAAATTCAATAATCAAAATGATATTTGACCAAAGTTGAGTGATTTACAGTAAAACAAAATTAACCAAACATAGTGCGCATATAATATATAAATAAATCCAGAAAAAGCCAGACCTAATTTTCAATAACCTTTTATTTATCCTTTTATATGAAGACAATAACTTTTTATGAAGAAAAAACAGGACAAGAAAGGTGCAGTGTCATAGTGTGACACTACTTTATATGCATGCAATGAAAGCAAACCTCTATCACATGCTCATGTTGTCATGCTGTTAAAATATAACTTCCATGTTATATTTTAATATTTGATATCACTTTGTACTTTTTACTTATTCAACCAAATCATCATATTTTTTAATTTTTCATCCTACCATGTTCCTCCAACTACCTAGGCTTCCTCACCAACTTTACATTTATCTTTATGTAAATAAAACTTTATGGAAAACTTTACCAAAAAAACTTCATGTGTATTTTTATTTATATCATATAATTTTTCTGATTTTTATTAATTTATATTTTTCAGTTATGTGTTTTTAATATTTTAATAAAATACTGAAAAATATTTCTAATGGCATGAGTGCAAACTCATAGGTAAAAAAAATTATTTAAGGGCAATTTTATAATCTTAATTTAATTTAAATTTAAAAATAAATATTTTAAACATTAGATATGTTTTGGAGATTTATAAATTTGAAGGATATTTTAAGAAATTAAAAGACTTAAAGAGACCTCCAACTACTTTTATCTTATTATTATCTTGAGAAGGGTTTTAAATTGATATTATTATCAATTTGACTAATAATATTTAAACTAAAATGCACTTTATCAATGTGCCAAAAGTTTCTTAATAAATAATTTTTTATTAACTTTTAAATAAATAAAAAAATCCAAACGGCTTTTAACCGTTTTAAGTTTTAATTTTAAATATAAATGGAACATAACCGAAACTGAAACTTTAAATTCAATCACTTTTTTACTTTTTAATTTGATAAGATAGTGGATGCAAAGTGGATAATATAATATATTTTTAATTATTATTGAAACCCTTTTTTCAGTCCGGAATATTTCCACAGTGTAAAAAAAAGGGATCTTTTTACACTTTATTAAAATGTTTTTAATTATTATTTTAAAAAAATTATATCAATCTCGGATTTGGAGAAAGTGAAGGTCAAAACTGAAAAAAGCATTCTCTTTAATCTCGTGTCTGAAACCCACGTGCGACGCTGGTTACCACGCGTGCGCATCGATGTCCACTCAAATCCATCCACGTAATCCCCACCCAATCTTCAAATAAATTAATATTTATTTAATATAATTTTGTAATTTTGTTTTTACATTTATACCCCTTAATCTTCAAAAAAAGTTTCTTATTTTATTTATTTATTTTTTTAATTAAAGTTCGTTTTGGACATTTGAGAAAAACATGCTAATCATGATAATTAAATAAAACATGTTTGTGCATTTTATTTTCTTTGGCTAATATAAACTTGTAAATGTCACACATATTAATTAACACATCAATTTATAAAAACTAGCAACTTATCTACAACTTCGGAGACCAACACAAATAAATAGTTTTTGAAGGATTAAAGTGAATGAAACCTCACTTCTAACCCAAGTAACTTCAATTTTGGTTATTTTGATTTTTAGTTTAGTTGAAATGTTACATAATCATATGTTAAAAATAAAAGTATATATATATATATATATATATATATAGAGAGAGAGAGAGAGAGAGAGAGAGAGAGAGAGAGGGGGGGAGGGAGGGAGCGGGTAGGGCTAGTCTTCTACAAACATTTATAAATAAGAATTTTACGGATGTTACTATATTAATCATTAGATTTTGAATCCAACGACTGTAATGTGAATAGTAAAGTAAGCAACATTCATCAACAGTGCTACCAATAGTTCTATAAGCAATAAATAGTGTTGTGTGTGATGATCAATGCAAAAATGGAATGCACAGTTTTCGCATCACAACTGTTTGATCACCATCTCAATAGTAACCCTTCAATCACGATTGTCCAACCTAATTTCCACACTCCCTAAGAATTTTTTTTTAAACCAACAAACCCACGTATTTTTTTGTCAGTATAACCCTCAACCACTATTCCTTACTAGTGTTGGGTGCCCTTTTTCTTCACCCTAGTCTGTCTTTGTTTTCTCTTTTCTCTCTTTTTACCTTTTGTTTTATATGAGACGCTCTGCGAACATTCATAAAGAACGTATTGCTATATATATTGATAAATATGGATAAGCTATGTGTTAAGGTTGTGCACCAGCTTTTCAAATATTCTATGTGCTCTCATCTTGTGGCGGGATTTGACCCGTCTTCTATATATATATATATATATATATATATATATATATATATATATATAATGTCAAAAGTCCAAAACAGACAATGTAGGGACCAACAATGAACTTTTTCACTTTGGTTAAATAGCGGTAACACTCAGGTACAAAAACCAAGGGCATTCTGGTAATTACAATCAGTGGTACGTGCGAATCCGACCCGAAGATATCTGATCTCGTAGCCCTACCGATCCGAATTGGGACAACCACTTTGTGCACGAAAATCTCAACGTCTATCACTAAACAAACAAACTGAATTTACATTTATACCCTCAAAAAGACAATGCCGTGATCTAAGCGGTAAAGATAACGGTTCTTGTCGGGTCCGTTTGTTCCCCGTTATCCCACCCGTGTGATCATCATTGGACTGATCCCATCCGACCATGATCATTCTCTTGTGTTCACAAAATTCTTCTTTTTTTTTTCTTAAAATAAAATTTCAAAATTTTATGAAATTACAATGTTCCAAACTTGTTATTTCAGTGTTTTCAATAATTACTAGCTTTTTAAAAGATTTTTCATTATTTTTTATGTTATGTAACTCTTGATTTGGAGATAAGTTGAAGGTATTAGATTTTTTTTTACGGTAGGCGACAAGCACCCTTAATTTAAAAGTTATCAAGAGATACACGGGTAAAAAGGTGCACTAGTTACAATAACTTATCTACACCATAAGGACTTGTTAATTCGATTAGAAGTCACATGGGATAATAAAAATCCATCACGTATACGTCTAGAAGATTTGCAAAAACTTTATTGAGCTAATAAATTCTTTCTACCATATAACTCTGAAGAAGAGGGATACTGCTCTTTCCATAGGAGACCTATCAGAACTCATTCGAATATTATTATAATTAGTATATGGGCTCAGGGAATAGTACATAAATAGCACTAAGAATGGGTGCAAAGTTTTGAACTTACGCTTGAACATGCATTGCCAAGTGCTTTTATTATTGGACAAACCAAGTGTTGATAAAAAACCGAAGTAATTTTTTTTCTTTCTTGGGAAGTGTCCTTCTTTTGATCTAAATAATATTAATTATAAATAAGCATTTAATATTTTTAAATTTAATTTTAATTAATGATAGTGCTAATATTTATTTTTCTAATAATTATTAAAGTACATTTATTTCAATAAATCTTTTGTTCATTGGATAACTTCCAAACTAACACCTCCAAGAATTGGGCCAATTTTTTATATACAATAACGGGTCTTAATTAATATTTATAAAAAAAAGCCATTACAATAAACCATGGATGCTAATAATAATTTATTAAATACATTTATCCAAATAATTAAAATTTTTTGAAAATAAGCCAGTGGAATAACTTCCCACCAAACACCTTCTCAAAGAGCCCCCACAAATTTTTTTTAAATAAAATAAATGCTTCTATGAAAAAAAATCTCCATTCAAATGGACCATAATGAAGGTTCATAAAAAAAAGCCATTACTTTTCCAACTTATTCCTTCTCAATGGATAAATGAGAGAGAGAAAAAAAAGAAAAAAGAAAATTGTGGATACTAATAATAAATAAAATAATAAATAACTATTATTCTTGTCATAATTATTATTTATTTATTTTTGAGTATACAAGGGTGTTTATGTAAATGCACTCACATGATTCCTCCCAATTCCAAAGCTCTCACCTTTTACTCATCCTCACACTCCTCTCATGTCTTTCCTTCTCTCTTTGACAAAGAGAGAGAGAGAGATCTTCTTCTTCTTCTTCTTCTCCTGATTAAAGGGAGGGCAGGGGGAATCTCTTTGGAGTGGTGGTGGTTCTGAGCAAAAGGGGGACAAAGCCTTGCATGCCAATGCACCTCTAAATGTTCCTCTTTTGAGCTCCAAATCCGAGGCTGCTTTGCTTTTCCTTCTTTCTTCTTCTACTTCATCTTCATTGCTTTCATCTGGGCTTTTGGGGATCTCATGTGAGGTGTTTTGTTGCGAATAATGAGTGAGGGTGAGCAGGATGGGCAACTGTGGAACCAGAGACGAGTCTGCCGTCGCCGCTGCTCATGCCCAAGGTTCTGTATTTCGTTCTCTTTCTCTTGCTCTTTTTTTGCATTTTTTTAATGGATTTGTTTGGTTTCTGTGTTCAAAAAGAGTTTTTGGAATGTGGGTTGCTAAAAAGATTGGATTTTGGGGGTGATCGGCCTTGCAGAGTTGCATTTTTTTTTTTTTTTTGTTGTGAATTTTTTTTTTCTTTTTTTGGTTGTTGAAAGATGCATTGTTTGTTCTTCTTCGTTTCTTTTTTTACATGATTTAGGATGGTTTGTTTGGGGTTCAAATGGAAAGGGAAAAGTGGGCTTGGATTAGCTCTCCAAGTCAATTTGGACTTCTCTTTCTTTGTGGTCCTTTTTGTGTTCTTATTGTTCTGGTTGTGGATCAAAGAAATAACCTTGTCAGATATTTGTCTTAGTGTTTGATGAGGACCACCCATTTTCTTAGGAAAATGTGTTCCTTTTCATGCAGATCTGGTTTTAGAGATGGACCTGAAGTTTAACTCAAGAGTTTGTCTCTAAGAGTAAAACTAATCACCATGCTGTTTGTTTCTGCCATTTTAAATCTCTCAGTAACTTTCAAGCTGTGATTTTGATCTCAATATGCTTAACTTGCATAACACCTTGCTTTCATTATACGGAAAATATTCTCTGATTGGGTAAGAAGATGAATAATGTTCTTGTGAAATGCTTGTGCTGCAGTTCAGCAGCTGCACATGTTTCAGCTGCCTTCTAAGAGCACCCAATCAGACAAGAAGCACAATCGATCTTTTTCAGACCTAAGTGAACCATCAACTCCTCGGGTTTTTGAGGATTCAAGGAACATATCGATATACACCAATGTCATTGCTTTCACATTGTTTGAACTTGAGACAATCACAAAGAGCTTCCGTTCAGATTATGTTCTTGGTGAAGGTGGATTTGGGACTGTGTACAAGGGTTACATTGATGAGAATGTGAGGGTTGGACTGAAATCTCTTCCAGTTGCTGTCAAAGTCTTGAACAAGGATGGGCTTCAGGGACATAGAGAGTGGCTTGTAAGTATCTTTTTCACTCTTCCATTGTGTTCTCAGGCTTATCTATTGGGCTTTTTATCATGTTTGCTTGTTTGATGGTTTCTTCTTTCCTAGAGTCATGATCCTCAGCTGACATCATATTGCCGTGGTGAGCTTCCCTTTAAATTATCCTAGGCTTTAGTAATTGGTCAGAGATTGTTCCAAGATTACAGTGACTAGAAAGTATAAAATGCCTTTCTGTTCTTATCAAGCCTGAATTATTTGGTATTGAGGTATAGCATCCATGTTGTAGTTCATAAGTGATGACTTGGGTGTGTGTCATTCGACATACTTGGTCTTTGTTTCCTCTGCTCAAATTATTTACCAATTCCTTGACAGGTAATATTTCCTTGTTGTCTGCAAACTGCTTGAGGTCATTGAAAAGAGTGCGAAGTGAAATAACTATTATGAAACATATACATTGGAATATTGTTTATTTGCAGAACTGTTACTTATATCTTTCATCAGCTTAGGCTTGGCCCAAGCCAGAATTTCGTGAAGTTTAGGAAGTTGTGGTCAAACTCTTCACTTATGATCCCAAATTAATCTGCTAATCTTCATGTTCATCTTGTTTTCTAGTCCCCTGTGTAAACCTTTTTTTTTCTCTCTCTTCAGACTGAGGTTAATTTTCTGGGACAACTGAGACATCCTAATCTGGTGAAGCTTATTGGATATTGCTGCGAAGATGATCACAGGCTGCTTGTTTATGAGTTCATGTTCCGGGGTAGTCTTGAGAACCATTTATTCCGAAGTGTGTAAAGCTACCTCTCTCTTTCTCTCTTTCCTTTTTTTTTTGCTCTCCAGTTTACTGTTCCAGAACCATTTTACTCTTTTCTAATCATGATCGTGTTTTTCATTTTTTATGGTGTTTACAATTGTTCTAAACTTGCATTAAGAAGGTTCTGATCATTAAACGTCTTGTTTTGGATGAGATAGGCAAATATATAATCAGATTAATATCTCTGATTCACAAGCATTTAGTATTTACTATTGATATCTCTGTTAAAATGCACAACTAGGCCAACTTAATCGAAAGGAGTAATTTAGAGTCAAACTCTAGGGTTCAAATGATCTGGACTTTTTGAGTATTAGTCAAGTAAATAATGTGAATTCTATATTTTAAGATTTTATATTCTTGATCATACATTTTTTTCCTGCTTTTGGTGTAGATTGGAGTTGATCATTAGCTGTATATATTTTTCAGACAGGACACCTCAGTTTCTGTTTTTTTTTTTTGCTTGTATTTTTCAGATGAATCATATTAACCTCTTTGTAGATGATTTTTATGATACACTTTCATCTGACCTGATTAACTCTGTTTGAGGAATTCAGAGACAGCGGCTCCACTGTCATGGGCAACAAGAATGATGATTGCGCTCGGGGCTGCCAAAGGGCTTGCTTTCCTTCACAATGCTGAAAGGCCTGTTATCTACCGAGATTTTAAGACCTCAAATATCTTGTTGGACTCTGTTAAGTAGTGTTGAAGTTTGTTTTTCATTTTTCTGATCACTAGTCATAGTTTCTCAACCTGAAAACACACTGGATGAAAAACCTTCTGACTTCCTGTTACTTTTCCATGTTCTCGCAGGATTATACTGCTAAACTTTCCGACTTTGGACTCGCCAAAGCTGGGCCACAAGGAGATGAGTCTCATGTATCGACAAGGGTGATGGGAACCTATGGTTATGCTGCTCCTGAATATGTGATGACTGGTATCATCTTATAACTTGATGGACTATATTCATATTAATTTCGATTTACTGAATTTCAAAATTTTAGTCTATCCAATGCTTTTATCGATGATACAAATTCCTGTGTTCTTACAAGGCACTAACTAGATGCACATCCATCATGTTTATGCTCAAATCATATTAAACATGTTCCTAGTTTATACAAGTTATTGCTTACGGGTGCAATGTGCAAACAGGTCACTTGACTGCTAGGAGTGATGTATACAGCTTCGGTGTTGTCCTTCTCGAGCTCTTAACAGGCCGAAAGTCTGTGGACAAGACACGACCAAGCAAGGAGCAGAGTTTGGTTGATTGGGCTCGACCAAAGCTCAACGACAAAAGGAAAATGCTACAAATAATCGACCCCAGGCTGGAGGACCAGTACTCAGTGAGGGCTGCACAGAAAGCCTGTAGTTTAGCATACTACTGTCTAAGCCAGAACCCAAAGGCGAGGCCGCTGATGAGTGATGTCGTCGAGACCCTTGAACCCTTGCAAGGAAGCAATGCAAGCGAGGGCTCTGCTCGCGTCCCAATGCTTGAAGGCCTTCCTGACTACCGACTTCATCGGAGGTTCCCGGGCAACAATGCAAGCTGCAGATCAAGTCCCAGTCCTAAATGCTCCCCAAGTCCGATTACCGCCTGCCGTGTAAGATGAGACTAGTGATCTCAATCTTATGCTAAAGTAGATTCCGTTTCGGTTTCGGTTCTTTCCATGTAAATTATTAATGTTTGTGTGTCTTTGGAGTTTTGCTTTGTTTTGCAGTGAGAATGCTGAATGTAAATGTCGCAGTTCTAACCATGAGTGTTAACATGGGAACCTCTAATGCTGCACAAGCAGGGTTTGATTCTAGTAATGAAATGACACTTTGTTTGCCTTGTTTGAAAAAACATTTGGAAGTGAATGTCAAGTAGAGTTTATTTCAGCTTATGCAATGTCTTAATGGGTTTGGATTCAGCAGTTTCATGTTTATGAGAAAAAAAAGTACAAAAGGAAGGAATTATGCAGTAGAAACAAGAATTATGTTCAATTGAATTGTTTGATGAAAAGTTGCTGCACATCAGAGCAGTGCAATTAAGTCAAAGAATGAGGCTTCAAGCCTTCAAACAGATAAATAGATTCATAGATACAGGTGCATTCATTCGTATGTTTTAAACATCGCAACGAAAGTCTTCGGAGAATTTTTAGTTAGATGTAAATCAAACATATCATGTTGGCTTGTCGACATGCATAAGATGTAAATCAAACATAACATGTTGGCTAGGAAAACAAGCCAGTTGTCGACATGCATATTGACGGAGAATTAAGGAAAGCATTAGATATAAATCAAATATATTATGTTGGCTAGGAAAACAAGCATGAGATATAAATCAAACATATCATGTTTGCAAGCCAGTTGTCGACATGCAAAGAATTAAGGATAGCATAAATCAAACATATCATATTGGCTAGGAAAACATGCAAGTTGTCAACATGCAGATTGATGGAGGATTAAGGAAAGCATAAGAAGAAGATGAGGTGAAGGTATAAGTTCTATTTTGAAAAAAAAAATTGCAGCTTAAAAGTGACATGGAGAATGTCAAAAAGCAAAAATAAAATAAAATAAATAATAAAAATAAATAATAAAATTCCAAAGGATATTTTGCATTAAAGAAGATTTCAGGGACTTGAAGGTAATTTACTCTGAAAATCATTTTCAAACATTATTTTGATTCTTTTTCCCGGTCCAAAAACACTACAAAAGAAACTTTTTTTTTTTTTTTTAATTTTCTCTTAGCAAATTATTGTTTTTGAAAAGAAAATAATTTAAAATAAAAAAGCACTTGAGCTAAATTATTTTAACAAAATTACCTTTGATAAAATCACATTATTATCCTTAATAAACATAACCCTCATTTATTTATTTATTTTTTTTAATTTTCTTTTCTCAAGCCTGGTCATCTCCACCAACTCTATTATTTTGATAAAGTTTAATTTGAAGAACTAATTAACTCTTTGGACTCCATTGCATACTTTTTGTAGCTTTTGGTTAAAAAGAGTTTTGTACCTTGATAAGTGTTGGGCTTTACTTAAAGTGAGCTTTGATATATTCTTTATGGTGTTTACATGTTGGTTTGTTTTTAACTCTTAAAAGACTAAGATATCTTCAAAATATAATATATCAATAAGACTAATATACAATAAACACAAGTAGATAATTTTGAGGGATTGATTTTTTTTTTTTTTTTTTTTTGGTGAACCCCTCTGTTTTAAAATTAGATAGACCTTTACTTATGCAACTTTAATTTAAAATATTCAAAATATTCCACCCATATTAAGCGTTTAAAACATGAACAAGGCTTAAAAAAATCAATTCCCCATTAAGAACCTAATAATTTAATTTTTAAAAAATTAATTCTTATGTTAAATTTAATTTTTGCCTTTTAGAATCTCCTCCTTTTAAGGTGGTAAATAAGGGTTGTAACCGGGCGGTGCAGAGACGGTCTCTCCATCCTAGTCACTGTCAAGAACGGGGACTGGGAATCCCAGTCCCTGAATCCCCACGGTAAAAAATCCACCCATCCCTTCCCTACAAGAAACCTCCCCCAAGAGATCATCACCCATGCTAATACACATATAAATTTTATTTTATTTTTAAATATTTAATATCAATACACTTATGCAAAACATTAAAATCATTTGACATAAACGCTCCACAAAATAACATATAAAACACTAGCAAACAAAAAAAAATTCTCCAAAAGTTTATCAATATAGAGTAAACCATAAATATAAAACTTATACAAGTATAACTATACAATCTAATACAATCTAACTATACAAGTATAACCATAATATGTAATTTTATAGGGTTAGGATCATTGCAAGGTAAGAAATGCTTTTTCTGCCCTTGCCTTGTGTCATGCATGAAATGGGGATAGATTTGCCCCATGGGCCCATTCCTACCTCTAGAAAGAACAATTGGTGAATCTTTGATTCCCAGGAAGATCATAGATTCCCTGCCTCGTTACCACCCATATATCCTCTACCATCTCTCCATCTAGCAAGCCATCAGTGGTCATCATTGATGAGCATACTTAATTAGGTCATGATCCAGGAGAAGTGATATTTGTAGCAATTCAAACCCTTCACTTGAGCTTGCATTAGTGTATCCCTTCACATAGGCCATACATATTGTTGTCCCCATATCTCTAGGTGGTATCCCCTTGAAAAAAAATTATAAATTTCATCTTTTTTGTTATTAATATATATATAAAGAAGCCTATGTCAAGAGATTGATGATATTCAATGGCCATATGGCAAACTCTAGAAATGACATAAATTGCAAGCAAGACATGTCAATATGTTTTTTTTTTCTTTCTTGAAAAAGACATGTCAATATGTGAAATAATTTTAAATTTTAAATTATTTAAAATTCATTATAAATAATGCATGTAATGATACTCTTATGTACAACATTGTTGAAATTAAAAGACCACTCACCAAAAAAGAAACCACAAGATAAGATGACACCACACCACTCTCACCAACCCACCTCCCACTTACCATGGAAAATCTAGAAACTTCCTCTCCAAGATCACTAGTCAAAAGCATGCAACCAAACTTTACAGCACATCCTGATAACAACTCCCATTAAAATTTCCCTCCCTCTCTCCATTGATTTTTATATGACACAGTAAATACAAACAAATCATAGACATACATGCAAACAAAAAAAAAAGAAAAGGAAAGCTAGTTCTTGAAGCAAAATCAGATGAACACTGCCCACAAATAATGTGTTTCTTGCTAAGATATGTTGGCATGGACCGCATGGTCCTACCATGCAACAAGTGCATGTTTATCATCACTTATCCTTATTTCATCCTTCATCTCAATCTTTCTTTCTCTCTTCAAGCCATGTCCACCCTTATCATTCATCTCCTCACTCTTTCCTTCTTCCTCTCTTCCATCCTCCAAGGTAATTGATCTATATATATATATCATCATACTTTTATATATATATATAGTTCATATATGTTCATGTTCATGCATATGCAGGGACTTATGCAAGCAAGTACCATCCTGTTGGGTTGATTGAATACAAACTATATGGAGCTGATGAACTGAACACAAGCAACAGTAGGAGGATTCTTGAGCCATTTCAGCAATGTCTTGAATGCCGATGTTGTTCGGCCGGTGACCCGACGAGCTGTTCTTCGATGTCTTGTTGTTTCGGCATTGACTGCAACCTCCCTGATAAACCTTATGGTGTGTGTGCCTTTGTTCCTAAGACTTGCAACTGCACCTCCTGTGTCTGAACTTCATCAATTGTCATGATAACTGTTCATAAACTAAGCTATATATATATATGTTCAACCTGTCATTGAGTGATAGAGGATCATGTTTTATATACTTCAGTTCTGCATGAGCATTACAGTGTGTATACTTCTTTCAATAATTGATACTCAAAATAAGATTGATACATTAAAAATGAGTCTTATTGTTACTGTGGCATGTACTGAAGGCAGTTGAGAAAATATAGTTTAATTAGAGGAAGTGAGCAATCACAAAGTGGCATCAAACAAACGTATATATATATATATATATATATATATTATTTATTATATTATTTATTTATTTATAGATAGTGTCATTTGCATGTGGGTGTGATTATATATATGACCAAGTGGGTTGGTTTATACAAAGATTTGCAAAACTAATTAGTTAATTATCTCTATAAATATCTTATTGTGTAAAGCTATGTTGAATTTAAAATTTTATGAAAGTGTACTGAAATCACATGCATGAGAGCAGGTTTAGTACTATCTTATTTCATTATCTCTATATTCATTTCAATTTTGGTACTTTAGAAAAAAACAATTGTAAAAAAAATCAAGAGGAATGAAAGTGGAAATAATTCAAAAGGACATGTATTTTGTGTTTTGGAAGCTTCAGTTCATGGATTAAAACAGAATTTACTTCAAACATTATGATTAACCTCACGCATATATAGTCAATCTAATGGTTTAACTAATTAAACAGTTTAGCATATCTTTTATTTTAATACGTTCCAATTAATAAAAAGTTATATATGCATATAATTAATACTAATTAATCATCTCCAACACTAGGATTACATTCTAATTATATTACATTGTTTGACTGTTTAAGTATTCTTTTGTCCCTAAAACTTCAATGAGTAATCATTTATTATTGTTGATCCAAAAAAACTGTATAAAAAAAAAATAGTTACAAACATTTTATATAATTTGCAAGAAAAAAAATTCTGAAAACATGATCATTTTCTTATTGATCACTTCTATTCTTGATATTTGGTTGTCAATTTCAAAGTGGCAACTTGTAAATTTTAAATTGATTTGGCACCAACTAATTAGTGGACTTATTAAAGTAATTAACTTAATTAATCCCTAAGCATGACCACAATCCTTAGCTTAAATATCAAAATCTAAGAAATAAGTGGACAAATTCACTAGAAATTACTTTATGAATGAATGGATGGTGATATGGAGCCATCACATCTTCCAACCATTATTCAAAATAATATGCACCTCAGCCTTAGCTTACATGTCACACTCCCTCTTAATGATCATCACAAATTCAATATGGACTTTTCTTACTATTTTATTCAATCTAAAATAAAGTACTTTGACAACCATTGGATGGTCCAATGGGAAGTCACACAAATGGCTTGTGGATGAGTGGTTTAAGGTTGAAACCCCCACATTACAGTAGTAATGTGGTCTCGTAGAAATATTGTGTAATATTTTTACATTAACTGTCTATTAATAGTTAATTATTTATTGTCATTGCCCTCACATGTAGTCTGTCTCACATGTTAAATTTATATGAAGTCATTAAACCGCCATATGTAAATAGTATATCATTATACCTACTTGTTTTAACAACCTCTTTGTTAGCCAACGTTTATTGTTTTTTTTTTACAAAAATTATAGGAAGAACTTGGCACCTTTATATCTTATACTAATTTATTTATTTATTTATAATGCGTTTCATAGTTATACAGCATTTAATAATTATAATTAAGCTAAATTAAATGAGAAAGCAAAAAATGTAATTTATCTAGCTTGTCTTTCATGATTTTTCTATTTTTAAAAATATATATCCATCTTTTGGTAAAGAAGATCTTGATTATTTCACATCTTACATTTATGTAGTTTTTCCATAACAAAAATATTTAAGCAATTTTAATTCCATTCTTGACAAGATGAATGATGTTTCTAGTTGATAATATGCGGCTATCATTATCATCTTGGTTTGTGCATGTAGAATGACAAGATAGATGCAATTTTAAAATGGGTGACTCTCAATTGTGTATTTGACAGCCACTCGTTAGCCCACGATTAATCACTTGCAGTGAGGAGCAAAAAATGCAAGGTCAAAATTGTATAATGGGTACTGTAACATTATTGTTTATATACTATTCTTATATTCAGGTACTGCCTCTCATATTGTTTTAAATGAATTTGATAGGTCCACTATGAAAAGTGTTGTATCTTTTCAATTTCTTCCATGGTTATATCATAGAGAGAATTCATTAATTCTATTTGTTTCTAAAATTCTTTTAGACATGCACGTGACAGAACTTTCATCGCTTTATATGATATTTGATTGGATTAATAAATTTCTAAATAGTCGATAAATCATTATAATTGGTGCACAATATATAGTACTTGTTTGTCCTTTGATAATCCCCTAATAGGGTGATGTGTAGAGTTGTGTATGCATGAGATAATGATGAATGTATTGATTATCAATAAGAAAAAAAAATGGTTTGCTTGAACTCTTTCATCTCAATAAACATAGATTAATACCAAGCATTCACCTAATCTTCTGTCATTCGATATGTTTCTATAATTTATTTTTAAAAAAAAGGCTAAACTAAAAACTTAATCTAATTAGCTACATATATTAAGTTAGGATGCAAGACAAAAGTGGTAACATGATGGTATAATACATGTTTTCTTGAACACACTTCATTGTGGAACATGACATAAGTGCTTCCAAATGCTCACATGTTTGGCCTAGTGCTAGTTAGTTCATTAATTGGTTAATATATAAATTCAAACATATACAATATTACTGGAAAACAATAAAATATTAGTCAAAAGAAAAGCTTAACTAGCACTAATATGCTAAGGGATAAGAACAAACTAATATATCCACACCTCTAAAATTAGCTCTGCCTTTAGATTCAATCTTAGTCTTAAACCATGGGCCAGGAATGACTGGTTTTGTAGAACCACATGTAATGAAGGAACACTAATTAGGACTAGTTCACTTAGAATTTTCTCATCCTTATCCTTTGTGGAATTTCTCTAATTTTTAACTTAACATCACACTCAACACTTTGTGCAAAGATGATTTCATGCATAGTCATTTTCAAACTTACCATATAATAAACTATATAATTATAAGTAAGCACAATTAAACATCATTCTATTTATAATCAATATATATCCATTTAGGTCTTATTAAAGTCAAGGAATGTGTAAAATCTAGCTAGATTTCCACAATAAAAACATTAATTCTCCACTCTAATCCTTCATTAAGAAAGTTAATCTGACTTGTTTAACACTAACTAATTAATTGGAGCTCCATTATCTAATGCCCCATTAAAAAAGGAAGGAATCAAGAAAATTCCTCTAAAACCTTATTGAATTATCATTAGCAATCCTAATCAAACCAATATGAAGTTTAATTTAAGTCAAGTGGCATGACTTCCATTAAAGTGATCTCTAATTAATTATTTAAGAAAGGTTTGTGTAGATGCCACTCTCTTGATCATAAATATTTCTTTTTTACTCTAACAAAATAAATATTATTTGATAAATTTAGATCCAAAATGTGGATAATTGAGCTGATTGACCAACCCACTAGCTCTAGTTTCACCCAAACATCAGCATTAATTACTGGTTTTATCAATCCCACTATAATTGAGGTTAAATAAGTAAATTTCCTCCTTACAGTGTCTGTGTGTATATACTATATGCAATTTTTTATATATATATTTTTCATGCATCCATATATAATTAAATAATGACATGCATACCCCTATATAATATATAATCATTGCGTATATTGTCATGCTGATAGGTGTATATATGCAAATATCAACAACAAAATTATGTTCACATATACACCCTTGAAGGAACACTTATGCTAAAGTCTTGGTTTCAAAAAGATATATATATATATATATATATATAATAGATGAAATAATGTTTCAAGGCTCCAAAGTACAAACAACTATATAGCAACTTGTGCTAATGCAGTCATCACTACCCATAATCAAAACCCAACAAGCATGACACAACCATCATGGACTTTCTTGTACATCCTACAAACAAGCCCTTCTTTAGCTTCTTTGTATATACATGTATGTATACATTCATGCATGTAATAAATTATACAATATTCCATTATATTAATTAAACAATTTTTACAAGAAATTAAGAGACTTGTTAAAAATGAAACCTTTACTAGTTTTCCTACTGAGGAAAACATTCATTGAAATTTAATATCCATATTTAACCTTGATGACTAGCTTGAACGTGTACTCTACGTGGAAAGCAAAACTCATGCACAAGATAGAGAATGAGTAAGTTGACCCAAAAAACAAACCACCACTTCTAATGGTTTTCTTGTACTTAGCTCTCACTTTATTTTCTCATATTTGTTCTTCTCCAACATGCAATAAGTAAAAATAGAAAGGAAGAAAGAAACAAAGACATACATGTTATTATAATTATGTTAATATAAAAAAAAAAATAATAATATAATAATAAAGTAAAAAAAGCAGCCACCAAAGAGCATGGTTTTATACCCTTTCGGCCACATAGAAACACAAGAAGAAGAATCTTTGATTGAAGAGATTAAGAGACAATGGCACATCATAAAGCAACTAGTCTTACGTAACTCCCATTCATAAAGCCATGTTTATAACCCTAATAAAACAAATTTAATATTAATCATGCTTCATGAATATATTCCAAGACGTAAGTACTTATAAATATCAACCTCTTCCTTTCCTTGTCTTCTCCATCACCTCAAAGGCCTCTCTTTCAATCTGGTTTCTTTCTTCATTTGTTTCTCTAAAGAATGGGTAGAATTTATCCTGCAGAGAACAGAATAGACGACGAAAAGCCAGTGGTGCGAAGCGACCGCGTAAGCTCATGGACAGTGTGGAAGAAGTCGAGCATGGCATTTCAAGGCACAGATGGTTTTTCGGTGTATGATAGCAATGGAACACTAGCTTTCAGAGTAGACAACTACTCGAGAAGACACAAACGTCTCGCTGGTGAACTCGTGCTCATGAACGGTGCTGGTGCCGTCCTTTTCGCTCTCCGACCACAGGTAATAATTATTAAGAGTAGAGAATATGAACAAGATTGATGTTAATTATTTGCAACTCAGCATTGAGTGTTTGATTTGTTGCAGATATTCAGCATGCATGATCAGTGGAATGGATTCAAAGAAGAAAAAGAAGGATTGAGAGCAGGATCAAAAAGGCATGTTTTCTCAATGAGGAAGAGATCAGTGCTTCAGAGCAGTGATGAAACAGAGGTGTTCATGGTTAGTTCAGGGGGACAGCTTTCGCCGAAGCCGGATTATCGCATAGAGGGCTGTTTCTGGAGAAGAAACTGCAAGATTCGGGGAAACTCCGGCGAGGTGGTGGCGAAGATATCACGGAAGAAAGCAAACAGCTCAACGATCCTGAGTGACGATGTTTTTAGTCTGACCGTCGAACCAGGAGTAGATTGTGAGCTGATCATGGCTTTCATGGTTGTCTTGGACAGGATTTGTCAGAAACCATTCAGTCCCATTATGTGTTCTAGCAATGCAGTCCTATAATCTGTTGATGTTTCTAAACATTGAATGTATATTTTAACTGAGGCAATAACAAATATAGGTTTGTAAATATATCACTACTCTGTTTGTGGGCAATATCCTGTGTTATAATTTCAACAAAAACATCTCAAGATCTATTCGGACAATAACAAAGATAATTCTGTATATATATCACTGCTCTGTTTGTGGGCAACACAAACATCTTAAGATCTATTCAGAAATGCTACTTGTTATTGAGTGATGAAACACATCAGTAAAAGTTACATGAGCCAAATAAATTCAAGCATTCACTGGAAGATTGATACAAATTATGTCTCGAAACAGAGGATCATAACAAGTTAATAAGTGATACACCATGTCAATTGATGACGGACAGTGAATCTATCCAAGAATGAGGATTGATCTGTTCAATTTAAATTTTACGAGAAGAGGACACGATAGTTATCAGCCTCACGGGCCATTTCATCGGCAGTTCTGTCTTTCCGCTCCTCATCAAGGTCAAGCTTTTTCTTTAGCTCCTTCTCCTCTTTGTCAATCTGTTAATGGGCCAGTTACAAGGTCAAGGAATCAGAACAAACTGACCAAATGAACAAACAGGAATGGTTGACAAATTGCATGCACTCACAGCATCATAAATTTCATCATTATTCTCAAAGTCACCAATTTTCCTTGGAAGAATATGAATATGCACATGTGGCACTGTCTGGCCTGCTTGAGGTCCATCCTGAGATGCCAAAGAAAAAGAGTTAAAACAAGAAAAATATCCAACATAATCCAAGGCACTTATGCTCCACTAGCCGAAGTTTTCAAATTGTGGGATGGTGAGGATAACTTAGCATGCAACTTTATTCCCTCAAAACAAGATTTTTTTTTATATAATAGAAATATACCGGTTTAGTACACTAAACGACAGAACCTATAATCATTCACAAATATTTAGCATCTGAAAGATACCTATCGGTGAAATAATTAAGAATACGGACAAAAGAAAAACAAACAATTACAGTTAAACTGTATAATCTTTTTATCAATCAAATTCTAGTGGTGGAAAACATTAGCAAAGTCAAAAAAACATCCACCAACTTTATTGCAAGTGTGTTTGGAGATTTTTGTGTATTATTTTTTAAGGAAAAGAAAAACAAGATTTGCAAATGTAAACTCAAAGCACTCAATTTGCCTAGCATGCTTACAAGGCCTATTACCGAAAGGCAACGTAAAAGTAACAAATACCTACATACAATTTCTATAGGAAATTGGTGAAAGTTTCACAAAGCACTAAAAACATTGCCCAATTTACTAAAGCAACTAGCCATAATGTCACAGAATCAGATTCTAACAATAGGATGTGATAGGTTGCCAGTTTAGAAACCTTTGTCCTGTAATGGTTTGAGAAATTTGCACCAATACAATGGAGCAAAATGAGCTAAAATGATAGAGATGATCCAGCAATAAATAGAGCATTAAATGTTGTTTATTCCTTATTCCTGAGACCAGGACGGCACTACCAAGGGTCTCTTTCACCTAAGAATTTATAGAGAAGACCAAAACAAGGTCGGCTAAGAATTGGGATCATATGCCACCGCTTAGCTGTTCCATTTATGAATTCATATCATGAAAGTCCATATTTCATTGTAAGACGTAACTTGGATGAAAAACAATTGGTTTTATTCGAGAAGTTCATTGAAAAATTGAATGAAAGCATAAACTAATAGAAGTTCACAAGATAGTTGCATGTAGACAATAAAATTAGCAATCCAGATATTTTAAGCATTACAAGATTACACCTAAATAACAAATGATTCCTTCATCTAGGATAATTTGATATGCTTTGTATTACAGTTCCGTAAACTCTAGAGTTTCAATCATATAAACCTTGGTGATTTGAGATTGATACACTAAAATCAGAAGTTTATTTATTATTTATTTTATAACCAAACAATACGAGTTGAATGGACACAAACGATGTGTTTGGCTATTGGAAATGGAAAGAAAATAAAAGAGTAATGGCGTGACAATTTACTATTGTTAGGTGGCAACCACCGAAGTGGTTTATTGGATTAATTTTGATGCATTTCAAATAAATTACTTTATTAATGATATTTGGCATGAAATGGATCAAATAAACCATATATTGGCTCAATAGTTACGTAGGGTATATGATCAAAAAGGACCTCACTCCATCCCAAACACAAATCAATTTGGATTTAGCTTACACCTGCAGTAGGCCTGAAAGCGGGAGTCAGCAGGGACAAGGCCCATATGAATAGTTGTTTGAGCCTGGGCCACCATAAACCATAAAGTGGGGCGTCAACATTTTTTTTGTGTGGCCGAAGTCAAATCAGCAAAATAAGAGAATAGAAATGAGAATTCCTAATTCAAAGACCACTTATGGAAACCAAAACAAAGGCCTCCAAAGAGTTTACATGCTGTTCATGTTTCCTCCATTGGTTAGCAGATATCAATAACGGCTTGCAAGTATTAGCTACTTTTGTGTGGTTTATATTTAATTAGGGTGGTCTATCCATATTGATATCAAAAAAGAAGAAGAAGAAGATGTGAAAGGGATAACAAATAATGGATTATATAGTAATTTGACTTAAAAACAAGCTACACAATTATAATGCATGTATCAACAAGAAGAAGAATATGAAGATTATAGACACTAATCCAATGAAACAAGATGTCAGAGCAATCAAATCCTATATAGTTTACCTGGATAGTAAATGTCAGTGAGGATGCCTTGTGATAGCTCTCCAGCTGGTCACCAATTTTCTTTGCAGTAAGCCATAAGTCAATAGTCTCGTCAGCGGTAAGATCCACAAAGCGCTTCACTTCACGCCTTGGACACACAAGCACATGTGCATAATGTTAAGGTCTTCAATAATTCAATGAAATTGCATTACAAGCACAACAACACATACTGACAGGAATGAGGTTCTGATAAAGCTATTTACGAGGCGTGCTACCTTACCAACACATCTCCAAATAGACTATTTGGTACATATGATCATTCAAAACATACAAGACAAGTGCTCTGTTGGCAGATATGTGAAGATATGAGATCCATCCTCCTATGAGTTTGTCAGTTTCCTCCCAAAATAGATGCATGCTACCATCACTTTTCACGTAGTCATAGAATTTAATGTATTTGTGAAGGATTTAATAATCAAGCAACTGTAATTAAAAAAAGATCCCACCAAACTGATGTTCCGGTTACTAAATATAGGCACACATGCACAACTGAAGCAGATATCATATTTCTCATCATATAATTTGATCATAAGACGATTAATATGTTCGTCCACACAAAAGGATATGACCTGCAACGTTCAAGAACATAATTAGAATGGGCGTACTAAAGGGAAAGCAGAGAAAAAAAAAAAGGACATTAAAATTTTAAATTTAACAGAACTTTCAGAACAATAATGTGTAAATCTGGAATGGTTTTTCCATGATTTTCAAGAGAATCAATGTTCAATGCACCAATCTGAAGTAAATTTCTTCCTTGACATAGAAATTACACTTACCTAAACATGAATTCATAATTTAATATCCAAATATGAGGGCAACGAAATATGTAAAAAGACACAAAAAAAAATAATAAACTAGAAATGACTTTGACAATAGTTTGAGAAAATATCAGATACAACAAAACTTTCAGAATTGAATACAAAATCTAAATTTTAAACTTGTACACAAGAAAAGTAACAAAACTCATAAATCAAAGATTTAAAAATTGGAAAAATAGTAAGGAAGCAAAAAAACAAAACCGTTTACCCTACATAACCAAATTGGGGGTTTTTTGTTCTTTTGTTCAAATGCTCGACGATTTACACTAACCACTCTGCCAATTCACATACTTTTACCACATACTCAACATTTTCATCAATTTTTTTCATGCTCCATTTCATTGTTAACAGAATCAAGCAATGCCAAATAACCTAACCTTTAAAACAATATTCTCTTTCCTTTCGCTTCGTTCTCAATTGCCCCAAAAAAATTCAAATGTGGCACAATCAACAACAAAAATTTTCATAATTCTGAAATTAAATCAAAGATTTTTCAACAACTAGAAGAACAAACCCAAGAAGATGCATCCACCAATCAAGCACAAATTAAAAAAAAAGCATGATTATTTTTTTCCTAAGCGAGATTTTACCAGGAACGACAGGGCGGAGATTGACAAAGGCGAAGGAAAGCTCGGTGCGTAAGAAGACCTCGCTACCGCTGATCTTGTACGGCCCAAACTTATACGTCTCCGGCTCCGTCTCCATCTCCGCTCTGGCGCACAAGGGACGGTGCAAGAAGCTACGCCCGCACCGGAGGCGACGATGAAGCGCGAGCGCAGCAAGCGCTGAGTTGTTGGGCAGCGGAAGGAGGAGTAGCGAGCGAGCAAGGCTTAGCATTCGAGAGGAGCTCGATCACTTCGATGATGAAGAGAGGACGAGGTGCCTTATGCTGTTCCGCGGAGAATTTTAAGCTGATATACCTCGAGATTCGTGTTGATATCATACCAACGGCAGAGATGCAATATTTTTTCTAAAATTACCAATTGAAGTATTATAAAATAATTTATTAAATAAAGAAACTGGCATAGATACTGATGACATCATTTTAAGGTAGAATATCCAGATTAGTCTCTCTATTATAGTGAAAGTGTTCTTTCGGTACCCATATTATTTTTTGTTTTTATAAGATCTCTCTATTTTCCTATTTAGTGAAATATAAGTCATTTTCATTTATATAATTTGTCCCTATAAAGTCTTTGAGAGGGACATATATTACACTAAATGGTAAAATAGAGGGATCCCAGAAGGACAAAAAATAATAGGGGGTACTTTAATTGTAATAGAGGGACTAATCTGGGTATTCTACCTAATTTTAAATTATTTAAATAAATAAAAAATAATATATTTTTTTGAATTTTATATTTGTGTTTTGTTAACAAATGTCATTGAAGAAAAACAGAGAGTCTGCTTGCGTATATAAGTCAAATATGTTTTGGAATTATTTTCCTCTGTTTAGGTATTATTAAATATTTTAAACTAAAAAATAATTATTTCTTTGAATTTTTTTCATAGAATATATTTTAAAATAGTCTTGGATAGTGGATACATTGCATTAGTGTCACCATCTAATGTTATTTTTCCATCCTTTTCTTCTGCATTAAAATAATTGTTTCTTTTTTTGGATTTGTTATATTTTAAAAATGTTTTTCCCTAGTTTTCCTACTCCGATCAAAGCAGCTCAAGGTGAAGGTCCCAATGCAAAATTTCAAAATGGGATCTCTAATTTATTTAATATTATTTTTCATAAATACCCATACGAGATCATCCAAGATAAATTGTTATAACTAATTTTTTTACTGTAGATATAACTAGCATGTTGCTCTAGATTTTTTATTAGCACTGTAGCATCATGGTAACTGTAGCTGTTGTTACTGTAGCACTATGGTACTGTAGCATCACGAATTTTTTTTTCCCCTTAATGGCCCTTTGGATGCAAGGATTGATCCTTGTGGCATGTGCATGCCTATGTTTGGGCATGCACCAAGGGGCATGGGAAGGGGTTAAGGACAGAGTGTATGCCCCTCAACCCCTTCATACTCATCCCCCTCATTTTGGAGGGATTGACCATGCATGGATTAGTTAATTACATTTGTACCCCTTTCAAATTACAAAATGACATGCTATATATACATAAATTCCTCTTTTCCATTGGCCTTGCTTCTGAACCCTGCCGCCACTATAATCTGTTAGAGAAATATAGGATCGAGTAGAGCAGAACCACAGCAAAACAAATAAGAATAATGCTGAAAATAAAGGACACAAAGATGTAACGTGGAAAACCCCTAAACAATTAGGGTAAAAACCACGGGCAAGGATATAAGAATTTTACTAGTGGGAAATTTCTGTAGTTACAAACTCTCTCTAATAATAAGGAGAAAACCAGTACTCTCTCTTATATTAGAAGAATAGACCAACTCTCAAAATATTTTTCCTACTTCTCCACTCTTCTTTTTCCTCTCATTTCTCACTCTCACTCTCACTCTCACTCTCACTTCTTCTCTTGGTTGTGTGTTTAGAATGAGAACAAGCTTCTCATATTTATAGGTGGGAATTGTGTGCTAAACCACCATTCTAAAACATGGGCACCTGTTGGTTGAGAAGCCATTAGTTTGGTGAGAACTTAGATTTGGGTTGATGGTATAGAGGAGTTGGTTTTGGGCCATGGTTTGGGCCAACATAATCATCTCCACTTGCTGCCGCCGCCGCCGCTGCCGACGCCACCATCGTTATCGTTACTGCTGTAGTCGCCACCATCCTGGTTAGTTTTGATTCTGCTAATAATTTTATTTTTAATTATTTTGTTAAAAATAGCGGAAATCTGATCTTTGGTCAAGAGGATTTTGAAAGGGATTAAAGTTTAGATGAGAAAGATGGGATTCAGTTCTATTTTTGGATAATTATGAATTAAGTTTATTTTTTATATATAAAATTCAGTGAAATTTTAAAAAGTTTTGGATAGATGGTTATAATTACTTGAATGTTAGGTTGATTATGAGTATATCCTTAATTAAAGAGATGCTTGCCTTTCGATTATGAGTATATCCTTAATTAAAGATAATTGTGTTTCCTTCAATTATTTTTCTCATGACTTTACTGAACTATGAATGTGATTAATTTAATTTAATGGGTATAAAGTAAATGGGATTGCTCTTTTAAATACTTTTATTACTATTGGATGTATGAGTCCATATTTTTATAGCTATCGGATGTATGAGTCAATAATTTCAATTTTGCAAAATCATCTTAATACGTCTCAGCAACCTTTAGTGAGTTGAAGCATGGCAATTATCATCTCCATATATTGAGTAATTGTGGTTTGTTCTCTTACTTACAACTAAAAGATGCCAATTATCGAATTGATTCCTCTCTGCTTTAGTGAGTTGAAGCATGGCAAAATTTTATAAGATTTTTGTTTTAAATTTATGCAAATCTTGCATGCATCAGTCTCATTTATTTTCTGGCTTGTACTATTGTTTTTGTTTTCTCTGTTGTGCAATAAGAAATGTTAAGCTGTGAGGATAATAATTTATGCACAGATCCACACTATCACCTTGGCAAAATTGTTACCTTGAAATATGGTTGACAACAACCTTTTTATTCTTGAATGTATAACCATTGAATAGAGTAAGTTATTTGTTTCCTCAATGTATACTTTATTTTTTGTTGTGCAGATCCTTTCATTTCTGCAGTTTGGAAGATACACATTTGCCAGGAATTTAAAGGATCTTTTCCACAGTTTTGTATTTGATAGTCAGCCAATAATTGTAGGCTTCATTATCTTTCAGGTAGCCTTTTATTTTGTTACCTCCAAAAGTGCCATGACTCCCTGCAGAGATATTTCAACCAAGCGTATGTTGCAAATAATATCAGAATTGTATAAAAGACAATAAATAGGCAAAGGAAGTTGAAATTAAATAAAAACATGTCTTCTATCTTAAATATCAACAGAAGAACCGAATTACCAATGCCCAAGCTGCTTAGAAATATGTAGAAAATGGTGACCATAGAGGTTATATGCATCTCATCAAATGAAAAAAAAATATTAGGAAGTATCATTATCATGCCTTATTTTAAATCTCATGCCTTATAACTACTTGAGTAGACCCAAATTTTAAATCTCATTTGATTGTCAACCCTTCTTCCTTCCTTCTTCTTCTTCTTTCCTTGTTTTGGCCGAACCTTGCATTTTCTCTTGGGTTGTTCCGGCAAGCTTTTCCGGCGAACCAAAGTCTTCATTCTCTTTCTCACATCTTGTTGAGTACGGTAAGACTTCGATCCAAGGTTTTTATTCCTTATTTTTAGAAAATTTTGAAAACCTAGAAATACAACTCGGATTTGTTTTTTTATAGGCTAAAATCGAAGCTAATGTCTTTGTTTTTCATGTATGAAAATGTTTGTAAAGAAATTTCTTGGTTAGGGGTTGTAAATTGGGAGAAAATCCTTGAATAACGGCTGCTTTACTGTAGCAACCCCGAGGTTACTGTGGCACCAACAATCTTTAGTTGTTCCTTTGATCTCTTTGGACTAGAGTGAAGCTAAAACCCTCAGGGATTCACCGGTAACCTTTAGACCTAGTTTTGAGCAAACCCTAGGATCGATTTAAGGGTGTTTGGTAAAGAAACCTAGGGTTTCTTGCTTGACTTTTTTATTAACAATTTTTGTGTTTTGTTGTGTTTTAGCAAGGAGAAGAAGTGATGGCTCGAGGCAAAGGATTAGCCGAAGATTATCTTGCAAGGAAGATAAGTCTCCAATTCTGTGAGTGGGATTGTAAAGCATAACTTTATTAGAAGAATGCCAGTAGCTATATATATATATATATCATGGTTTAAGTAAAGCCTTATTGATTTATATTTGTTTAGCATGTTGGTGAATGGTAGTTATTATTGCTAAAGATCTTGAATGTTTTATTTAGCGTTTGAATGCTCACGTTGGATTTGTGATTGATATCCTTCAAGGTTTGCGAATTTTTTTTTTTTTTTTTTTTTTTTGTGTTCTATGAAACTAGATTTGTTGTGAATTTATTGATTTTGTGTAATCTAAGTTTGAACCCATTTTGGGTTGTTGAAAGGAAAGAGTTTCTATGTTGTTGCTTGTATTCAATTTTGTAGATTGATTTATGTTAAGGCTTGAGTTTCCTTATGCTCTTATCATTTCCTTGTGGAAATGGCGGAGATGTTTGATTGTTGCTTATCGTTGGATATTGTACTTCAAGTGGAATTGTGTTTATTGTGGTAATTGCATGGTGATATCCTACTGCAGTAGGTGGTCTCCACAGCCAGCTTTTTGAGATAGCGTGCTAGACTGATTATTATCTACGAGGGTCAGATTCAAGTGGGAGTGTAGAGCCTTAATTGGATATTCATCGGGTAACCGGAGTCACCAACCCGTAAACCGATGGGTCAACGTCAAGGGCATGAGTATCTTGACGACTCTGAACCTAGCCATGGCCACGACGAAGGTTTAGAGAGTTTTCTAGACCACATTATGCTGGGTAAGTGTTGGGTATTGCTTTATACTGAATTTAAGATTTATCCAGTGTATTTTTTTTTGTAGTGTCATCTTGAATGTGTGGTGAGGGGGCGAAGCTCAGCTGTCGCTTTTAGGAGGATAGTCTCCCACATATTTGAGTTGCCACACTTATTGTGCTTATTTATTTCAAAACCATGACATTCAGTTGTTTTTACTTATATTTGAAACTATGTTTTGTGGTTTTGGTGTTGTAAACCCTAATTTGGATAAAAATGGTTTTCTTGGTATTACATTAGGTTATTTTACTTCTTTTGAAGATATATACTATACGTGCTAATGTTCTAAACTAGTATTGCTTTTGGTAAAGTATTTATTTTGGTAACTTATTATTATTGTTGTTGTTGGTATATTTCTGCTAAAGTTGTGCTAACCTCTTCTCACTGAGTAACTTTAGTTGCTCACTCCTCTTTACTCTTCCTACTCTGTTGTAGGTAGTAGGTGCGGCGGTGTGGTAGTGTGCTAAGCATTTGCTATTTTCCACCTATTGTATTTCCTTTAGTTTACGTATGTTATTTTTGTTATGAGCATGTTGTTGAGTGTTGGATCCACTAGCTTGTAGAAAACCCTGTTGCACGATTTTGTGTATCAGCATTTCCTACCGTTGTTAGTGTTGCTTCCCTGTGCATTTGTGAACCTCTATAATTTCTGTATCTTGCTGTTATTATTGCTGTTGTTGTCGTGACTCCCATTATGTATCATTGTTCTTTTTACTCTATATCTGCTATAGATATTGTTGAATTCCAAGTGTGTTGATCAACCTTGTGGCGTCTCGAGGGTTGAGTGACGGGGTATCCCTCTTCGGGATCGTCGTGACGATTGTCAAGTCCCGTGGGCCAGCGGGTCAGGGCGTGACATAAATAAATTCTGATTGCGAATTTCTGAATGTAAATGGATATGTTGAGAATTTATTTATTTATTTTAAATCTACATGAATAATTTTATTTAGCTCATTCTCAATTAGTAAATCCCTTATATAAGTATTAGTCCATGTCATAGATATTAGTAGAAATACAACCATTTGAATCATTAGAGGAGTATCTATGTTAGAGTTTTAACAGTCTCTTCTTGAATTATCATCTGACTCAAATATATTACCTAATCATACAATCAATATTCTCTTATATTTTCTAACTAGTTTTTTTCGCTTGCTAAAAATTAATAAAATTTTCTTTTAAGATTGTGTTAAAATTTCAATTCTTCTCTTTCTCAGATAGAGTTTTGCATTTTCTAGATTCATATTTACTTGAAAAAAAATATGATTGGGTCAATATCACTTGTAATCGATGCATATATTTTCAATTTACAAAAAAAAAAAAAAAAACCAAAAAGATTGATAATATAAAGAAATTTAAATTTAAATTTGAATTTATAATTAAAAAAATTAATGTGAGATTAGTCTTGGAAAAAGAAGAATTCATTTTTAATAAAAAAAAATCAACATTAGTATGGTATTAGACAAAGTAGTGCAGTGTTTTCTTAACTAAGCTATTAAAGAAGATTATTTGTAGAAAAAATAGGAATTCAAAAGATTAGGTTAGAGAAAATATGCAATTGTCAAAGCTACTTGATTCAAGTGATTAGTGGTACTAAAAATAAGTTTTTGGTATGACATATTGAGTGGTGAGGGTTCAAATCCACGGATGATGTTATAACCCACACTAATACGCAATAGAGACATGCGTTTGTCATTCTTTCAACAAAAAAAAAAAAAAAAAAAAAAAAGCAAAAAATGCAATTGATCAAGTTTTAAAATAATAACAAAAAAAACTTAATTTACTCTCCTTGATTTTGATTTTAAAAAGTTAGTGGAGGGATGATTTGAAACTGATTTATTATTAAATTTAAAATATTTAAGACCTTAATTTATTTTAATATATAATTACTATAATTATAATGACGAGGATTAAGAAAAAATTAAGGACTTAAAATTAATGATGAGGCCTTTAAAATTGAGAGACTTAGAGTGGCATTACCCTTGAGCTTCTCTTCTCCAATTTATCAATATTTTTATTAATAATTAAAATATTACATTCAATAAACAAATAAATAAGTAACTCCAGCATAAATAGATTTGTCTTCTCCAAAAAAAACTAGATAAAATAAAATATAATTACCTAGTGTAGATACATTTTGAATTATGGTATAATAGCTAAAGAAAATATTTCATTAATAATTTTCATAATAAGTTTGTTATAATTATGTAATTATTTATGAAATAAATTGGTCATACTCATAGATTTTAATCCAGTCCTCTTTGCAAAGTTTGAGAACATGGATTGTGGGCTTAATTAACGGGCCTTGAGCCTATGGACCCTCAACAAGCCCATTCATTTTCTATATAGGCTTTTTCTTACTGGATCTGTGGGAGTTTCAAGGCCTGTTTGGATTGGTTATTGAAAATATGTTCAAAAAAGTTTTTATAAATTTTTGCGGGGTAAGTACTTAAATAAATTCATAAAAGTATTGGTTGTGCCCTAATAATTTTAAGGGCATTTTGGTCCACACAGATTCGAATTGCCTCAAATATATATGTATATATATTTATGAAATTAGTGCTTCTCCATTTTTTTTAAAAAAAGTCAATTCAAACCGGCTTCCAACAGTGAACATGCTTGCATTTGGTTTGGGAAGAAAATTTTATTTTAATTTTCAGGTTAATGAAAACATCTTCTTTATAAAATAAATATATTGATTTTTAACATTAATTAATGATAATTTAAATTAATATTACATAGTTTAAAACAAAATAGTGTCACAATCCTACAACGTTTATGTGTGCCGTTAGGGGAGCTTAGACTAGATAAATTCAAGTTTAAACCAGAAATAAAATAATTGTATCATTTTCCTTAAGTTTATGTTTTTATTAAAAAATGAATAAATCACATCTATTAAGAGAAAAAAAAATACAACAACATAACAGCAAGAGCTACGTACACCAACAGACAGAAAGAAAGAATAGAGACAACGATGCAAAAGATTAACAATCCACTAGGAGTGGTCAATTGATCACCAAATAAATTGATAACAGAAATTCAAAATAAATATAAAAAACGGAAAAGAAACTACCATGGATAGGGAATCTACGGTAACATTAACTAGGACCATTTTGGTTGAGTAGCTCCCTAGTTGGCTATTATTTATCAAAAAGATAAGAGACTAGGTTTATTATACACTAACCTCAAAATAACATTAGACGGGATTTCTTAATATTTATTTAGTTAATTTCAACCAATCATGTTTAATTGCATAAAACTAGGTCAATATAGCATATTGTTTCTAACAATAATTTGATTTATCAATTGAATTTATTTATTCTCCTCTCAACTCATCGCCTTTGATTTTTAAATTAATCTTATTCATACTCAATCCAAAACAATGAATAAAATATAGAGAACAAATAAGAGCTAATTAATATCCATGCAAGTTCTTCTCTTTGCTTCTACAGAAAAATTATCATATCATCATCTGCATGCATGTTTATATATACATTTTCTTAATTTTACTCTCAAGTACTTATAATCTTTGATGTTTAAATCTCAGCCATGTTCAATCCAAAACTGAATAAAATATTGAGATCTAACAAATAAAAGCAAAAATTCATGCAACTTCTTCTCTGTGTTTCTACTTAAAAATTAACACATCATCATCTACTTCACATATGTTCGAATAAAATGTTAGAATATGTTTATATATGCATGTTTATATAAAATATGTTAGAATAATTCATTGAACTTATCATCTCATCTTATCCATTGTACATGTTCATCAATGTCAATTGTGAATTTGTTAATTTTTCTAAGTTATCCTTCAAATAAAACTTTATATAGTGGCAAGAGCACTTGAAGGAAAAAAAAAACTACATCAGAGCATTACAGTACATTTGACTCAGCCTCCACTGAATTAATGGCTAACATTTTGTTCTCCTTTGAATTCATTGGAAGCCATTAATTATAAGTTGATATATTGCACTGTTACTTGAACAAGAGTTGACCTTTTATTTGCTTTGAGATGAATCAGCATGCACTGATGCATGCATGCCTTAAAAAGGGCACCAAAAACAAACATATTACTTGCTAATGTACACTGAAATCATATTTCAGTTTGAAGTTTTGAAGGATGTGACAACATGATGCAATATATGTATATATATATATAAATAAAAAGAAGTGAAGATAATGTTTCTCATTGTCACGAGTCTTTTGGATAGTCTTGTGTGATATTATTATTCAGATGAGAGCAAGGGAACTTTGGCACCAAACTATATATACATTATCTATTGAAGTATTTTATCATGAACTGAAAAGAACATCTTAGCTATCAATGGCTAGCTTTTTATAATACATGGTTTTAAGATAATCTTGTAAAGAAGGATATGTAAAATAATGTAGGGAGGTGTCGCACTCTCAAATAATTGTGCTTTTTGCCTTCCTTCAATAATTGGAATTTTTTTTTTTAAGACAGATAGGAAATAAGCACCCTCCATTAATTTTTCGGGAAGTTAAAGACATGCATAGGAGTGGAGCAAGCTCAATAAGTACATGTGTACTCATTTTGCGTGGGCTTTATATTCAATCTTGGACCTTTCTCAAAACAAACACCCTATGCAAAAATTCCGGCGCAAATAGACTAAGAGATCATTGACTTTTTTTTTTTTTCTTATATGCATTTATGTGTTATTCATTCTTTTTTTAATAAGGGTATCAATAATAATTCAATGATTCTGGGTTTGAAAGAATTTATCCAAGGAAAAACAAGAAGATATATTTTTATGCAAATTTATTGTAAATAGCGAATTAGATTTTAATTAGAGATAATTTAGGGTTTGAGAGAATTCAAAGATAAAAACAAAAAAGATGTAATTGTTACTATTTTTCCACTTTAGTGACGTCACTAGTGACAATTTAACTTATAGAGATTAGTACAACGTTAAATCATGTAAAGTCTTGAGTGTGAATATTTCTTTCTCTAAAAGCGAAATACTACACCTGTTTCAATAAAATGACAATATTAGCAGTTAGAAAGAATTCAAAATAATATAATTCCATTATTATTTTTAAACTTAATTAAATAGTTAATTAATTTCATTTAGAATAATGATAAAATTTCAATTTTCGTTTTATCTATTATTTTGTCACTATATTTGGTTTAAATAACATAAACACATGATAAAATGATTTAACTATAAACATGACAAACCAAATTAAATAACAAGTGATGGTTTATTAAGGATGAAAATGTGACAATTCACATGAAGGACACTTAACAAATTAGCTAGTTATCTTGGTGGCACTTGTTTGCAATAGAGAGAGAGAGAGGTGCAAAGAGACAAGGCATGTGAGTCACTCTCTATCTAAAGTATGAAGAAATCATTAAAAAAACTTATGAGAATAGATCAAAAGAGCCACCAATGTGATACGTACATATATTTCTCAACAAGCATGGTCCACCATATGAATTGAACTAACTTTTTTAGGTGGTTTTTTTTGGTGCATTGGAGTCCCACATGTTTGCCAAACTACCTACATTGTTTGGATACAAAGAACGAATAAAAGTTTACGCATATATATTTATATGTATAATATGATTTTTTTTATTTACAGAAAATAACCATCAAGTTCCTGTGGAGTTTCATTGCATCTGAAAAGTGCTTCCAACTTTTATAATGCTCTAAAAATTTGTATATTTCAAATTTTTTTCATTTTTTTAATCAATTATTTGTTTAATTTAATTATATTTTATAAAATATTGTTTTATCTATTATCTTCGTCTATTTTTTTGCATATATATATATATATATATATATATATATATATATATATATATATATATATATATCTTGGGTATTAAAAAATTTAGGGGCACGCCGGCCATTTGAAATTTACAGAGAACATGCAGATCATAAAAAGAAGGGCAAGAAAAAACATCCGTCATTAATACATAAATGTATGTATATTTGAAAGACTTGGGTAGGTCATTTGTGCACATTATTTAAAACATTCTTGATGGATGTCAACTTTCCACACTCTGGCATTTGCATGTAGAGCACGCAACATTATGTGGACCAAGACTGAAGGACTAGTTAACCTTGAAAAAATAGGCATTAATGTGACGCTAACTTCTACCTATATATATCTAATGCCAACAAAATACTTGATTTTACTGAATTATGATTCAACCTTCTTTTTGTCCTTCAAATCAATGCCAACTTATTGGAATTTAATGTTATAATAAAAAAATTTTTCTCAAATCTTGATTCATTTAATATCATGTAGGTTCGGTTTATATAAGATTATTCTCCTCTTTCATTTCATATTCATAAAATAACATAAAAAATGATATTATATATATAATATTTATGTGGTAAAGTTTATAATCTGAATTCTGATTAACCCTATTTAAAAAACTTCCAGTGTGATGTATATAATTTTTCAAATTATGAAATTTTTTTTGTATATATATATGTGTGTGATAGTAGCGAAGGGAGAATTGATAGGACTCAAACTCAGACTGCAACTTAGATTTAGAATCAAATTAAACTCAAGTTAGTCCAACTTATAATTAATCCAATATCTATTTAAATGTGTTTTAGGCTTTTATTATAATGAAAAATAACATTGACAAATTAAGTTGTTACCGCTGTACTTAATTCTCAACATAGTGCATCATGGTTTTTCTGTGTTTTAGATTTTTCATTTAAATCTATGTGTTCTTATTTTATTTTTAATTTTTCACGCATTATCATTCATTATTTTTTTCAGTATATATAACACTTAAAAGCAAAAACAGTGGCCAACGAGATGGGAAGAATGAATTATACATTGAGTTTGGACTTGGGAGTGACGTTTAAAGAGAAATACAAAGAATGAAATGAACCTATAAAGCAAGAAAGCTTTGGAACCTTTTTATCTTCATGTTGTGGACTTCAAACATTGGCTCTTGAATTATATGAAACCAACAACACAAGAGCCTAAAATAAGTATCATGATATGTTGGTCTTAACTTTCTTAAGAGTGTCCCATCATACTCAGTCCCCCACAAAAACACATGCCCTAACACACAAACCCTAAAATTCTTCTCAAACTTATCTCTAGTTGGCTTTTGGCACTAAGCATCCATCCCTATCCACATGTAGTCATATTTGATGCTTTATCACATGCTATACATCCTCCTTCACATGATACAATCCATCCCAATCAATATTATCTACACATATCATAAATATTGCCTCTTTTTATCAAAAGCCCTTCTTGATCTTCCTCCTAGTGATTTTGTTATCGTTTGCTTATTATTCTATAAATAACATAATAAAAATCAAGTCGAAATCAAGAATATATCCTTGTCATTTTCAAAAGATTTTCCAGCCAAACTCTTTGTGCATTATACATAAATTATAATATAAGATTATAGTATATCTGACAGTGGAATCATAAGTGAAGGAACGTAAGGTAAGAGATCGCAAAAAAAAAAAAAAAAAAAAAAATTCAAATAATTAAATTATATTACGATATATTCTTCCCGTTAATGATACAAGCTTATATATTTGTTTGTTAGTAAATATAAAATATTTTGTTAATAATAATATTACTCAATATGTAAAATATCATAAATAATAATATTATTAATATACAAAATATATTAAATGATAATGCACTAAGTATAAATATATCAAAAATATATAAATACCAATCATATTCTAAGAAATTGTCCTTCACATTAATACAATACTTGACCTAGTAAAGATCTAGATTATTTAATATAATAACATATTGTTAAATTCTCTTCGCTTTTTTATTAACAGTAAAATCATAAGCTTGGTTATATAGAATGAAATGAAACTCATTATGTACCTCAACTCAAGCACATGAGAATGGTTATATAACATGCCGAACTAGACATGTAAGGTTCACATGTTACTGTCTAGTCCAAAGGCAATAATCAAGTTTCATTCCGGTGAGTTGATCTCCGCCGCACAAAACACATGAGTTTAAGGTCCCCCACCAAAATTCAACTAGTGTTACTAGTTTGAGAGACATAGTAAGGATTGACAACCATGGTTTGTTCATACTTGTTATGGTCCACACAAGAAAAAAGAATGTGACAGTTGAACCAAGGGATCCAAAGAGCCATAGAAAAGGTCCCTTTGGTTGTGGTTTGGATGTTAATGTATAATGCTTTAATTGAGTTTGTTTGGCAATGTCTGGCCTAGTTGCTAAGATAGAGCGTGGCATGTTTGGGCATGCTCCTAAAATTATGAAGGATGAGAAAGAGACTTGGTTTTATGATATTGATGTGGATGAGAGATGGAAGTTGGTTGTATAGCATTTAGTTGCTCCAATTATTTCTCTCTTATAATTAGTTTTATATTTATTAATTATTTTTAAAAAAAGATTAAAAAAAATTGTTACAGTAATTGGAAGTTAGAAGGGGCCAAATATATAGATTTCTATTTCGGTTGAATTAGTTAGTTGGTTAAAATATTATGTTTGATACCTTCAGTGACAACTAATTATAAAGTTTAATGAGTGTTAATATAATTGCTAAGGAGAAGCAATATGGTTATGGATCAATAATCCATATAAATAAAAATTTTAATTATTTTTAAGTATCTCTGTAAATATATAATTTGTTATTTGATCACTATTTGTCTATATAATTTTGATCCGGGGAACTCGGTTTCCTGGTAATCACCATGGAACCAAGACGTGGCTCATTCTTAGCTATGGTTTTATAAATTTTATTATTTTTTATTATATAATATAAGGATAGGTTAATAATTACTTTAAAAGATCATTCCTTTTACTTTAGAAGTTATTAAATCGAAGCAATTCAATGGGTGAGGTCGAACCACATCTCGGTTCTATAACAACCATTATGGAACCGGTTCTATGGGATCATCTCTCTTATCTATATACCTTTATAGTGTTTTTTGTCAATGACCTTTTGGTTTATTGGTACAAAATCCCTGCTCTTGCCAAAGAGATAAGTTCAAACCTCAACTCATACAGGGTGAGTACACAAATGTACTAAAATATTAACTCTATGTGTGCATCCTTGATGTAATTTGTCCACATGTTTTGTTAAAAAAAAGCTTGAGAGTTTTAAAAAATAATGGTGTTCCGGTAATTTGATATTTATTTAGTTATTTTGTAACAAAACAATCAATTGACTTGACTAGAAGGGTTACTAAAGTAATTGCATGCTTTTTCACAAGTAAAAATTTAGGGGAGGAAATTCCAAAAATAAATAGATAAAAAATCACAATAAAATTTATATCTACTAAAATATTAACTTTATGTTTGTACATATGCCGAAAAGATAAGTTCAAACTTCAGCTCATATAGAGTGAGGGAACAAATGTACTAAAATATTAACTCTATGTCTGTACATTCCTTGATATAATTTGTCTACATGTTTTGTTAAAAAAAAAATTTCCTATAGTTTTAAAAAATAATGGTATTTCCGGTAATTTGATATTTATTTAGTTATTTTATAACAAAACAATTAATTGACTTGACTAGAAGGGTTACTAAAGTAATTGCATGTTTTTTCACAGGTAAAAATTTAGGGAAGAAAATTCCAAAAATAAATAGATAAAAAAAAAATCACAATAAAATTTATATGTAAAATCATGATGAGAAAATTTGGTTATTTTTCATTTATTTTACAAATATATATTATAATTATTTCATTGAAAATAATATTATAATATTATAATTAAAATCCACAATGACTGATTTACCCTTTCATGTATGTTCACTCTCTTGTTTTGTTGACCCACTCAAAGAAAGAAACATGGTCCAGATGCCTTTCACTTTCCTGGTTCCAGGCCCTTCTTGCTAATTCCAAAGCACCCTTTAATTTTTCTTAATTATTAGATCAATGTTTAGGACCATCATTAAGGTTAATTATTTAAAATGGTAATTAGTTTATTTTCTAAAAAGAGTTTTACCATGTGTTTTCAAGCTTTTGCACTTATTTCCATACTTCTTGAACAAGAAGATGAATCAGGTCTAAAACACATCTTTCAAAAAAAATAAAATTATGTTTTTAATCAATCAAAAACTTTATTAGTTTGAAGACCTAAATATTTGAATATAATAATCTAATTAGAAGTTGATGATTCCTAAAAATATTATTAATTAACCAAACTTTCTCTCTTTTGATGAAGCCATTTGACCAAAATATGAAGATTTGTTCAACAATGATGTTTTTAAGCATATTGAACAAGCAACAACTTTAAATTATTTACTAAGTTTAAATAAAATAATAGAAAGTATTAAGATATATAAACATATGCATTGATGCCATTTATCACAACTTCCAATCATGCTCATCATATTTATGGTCCATAATGAAATAATTAAGTCGCTAAAACACTTATCAATGTATTAATAATACAATGAATATTAAGATAAAATCAAATTATTTTCATATATTTCAACAACTCTTTCAATCATGTTCTTTAGAATTGTATCAAATAATAGAAATATTAGGCTGATCGACAAAGCTAACGATAAAAAAATCTCAAATAAATTACTAAACTTGATTTGTTTAAAAGAACGAATCTTATGAGCTGGATTAATCAATCGATGTATACCATAGTTTAGGATAAATTAATTAGATATTATAGAACTGTTTAAGATACGGAAGGACACTATTTAATAAAAGAGACAAGAATTAATTAGCAAAAATTAGCTCATCTATGTACTTTGAATGTTCATAATAATGAAAAGCATTTGGACTCTTCCTTACATTAATCTAAGTGACTTAAATTAATGAAAATGCAGGAGTGTATAAGAAATCAAATCAAAGATAAAAACAAAGGAATTAGCGCTATTAGAATCAAGACAACCTAACTAATTAAGTTGCATATATATATTTATATATAAGGTCACTTTTGCTTTAACTTAGATAGTGGGGTTCACTCTTGATTGGTGGGATTGGCTAATCTTTAATCAAGACCTTTAATTACTAGTTATGGACTATTAAAAAAGTATGGAAAGGAGCATGAGGATGCTTTTGCATGGGATTGGAAGTTAGTGACTTGCTTACTAAAACCATAGTTTGTGTGTGTGTTTTCTTTGGACAAAAAATTAATGTTTTCACATGTATGCTTCCAATACTACCGGAAGGCAACATATGCTCATGTTATATTAAAATTTACACACACACACATATATATATCCCTAAAATTAATGTTTTTATTATAATTTCTAAAAAAAAATGTCTACTCACTTGCAGTGTGTTGATCTCACTTTATTTTGGATTTCTATTTTTATGGAAGTTGATTGTATGTTTTTCATAGTTTTTTATAATTAAAAAAAATCAAACTAAAGGATTTTGTCTCAACTATCAAATGTAGTCTTATATAATTTAATTATTTTTGTCCTCTCACCACTAATTCTAGTAAGACAACACCTATTATCTTAAAAGAGATTTAACCCTCACTTGCGTTCCAATGTATCACCTAGGATTGATGATTTCCTTTGTTGATAATCTCCCAAAAATCATTATATGATTGTCTATTGTGTTTATTCTCTTTTTTTTCAAAGCCTATATTCATGGTTGGCTTGTAAATTTTCAGGCTTTTCTTATTTTCTTTATTAGTTTTTGTGCCTTGTTTTAGTTTTATTTTTCTTTTTATTTTATTTTATCAATCTATTTATATATTTGTTTTTTAAATAAAATTATGATTTATCTATTTTAATAAAACATTATATATATATGATTTGAGAGATGCTTATAAAAATGAGGATGGGAGTAAATGTGATTTTTAAAATATTTTTAAAATTATGTTTTTGAGTTGTTCACTAACAAATTTTTGTCAATATTCCGAAATTGATTATATAATTAATTTAAAAAAAAACAAAACTTTAGTTTATGGATTTGTTTCACTAACAATTTTTTGAAATATTCAGAAATTGATAATATAATTATTTTTTTAACAAAACTTTAATTTATGGATTTGCTCAGCTATAAAACTAATTAAAAATTGCAATTATGAGGTCATAAATTAGTGATTATAATGTCATTAAATATAATCAAGAATTAATTAATGGTCACTTAAGCCACCATTGTTCTTTGTCACCATTCCAACTAGAGACGTGAGACATATTAAATCAAGACAACATATCACTAAGGAGACATAACACCAAAGTAATAATTCTACTCGTGCTACTCTTACTCATTAGTGTTCATCAAGAGTGTTCCACAAAATATAAAAAGATAAAAGAATAATTTTTTTAAAAAAAAAGCATTAAAAAACAAAAACAAATCAATTAGGCACCATTCTTCTATTAAAGCCATAGCTTTTTTTCTATTAACTTGATTAATCTTCATGAATACATGCGGAGTGGATTAATTAATTTGACTTTGATTAATTTCGTCATTAAAAAAAAAAATCTTACCTCACGAAGCTATTGAATTAATTGAAAATTTGATATTAATAAGTTTTTTTTCTTAAACAAGGTAGACAAACCTCACAAACAATGTTAGAGTTATGCACAAATTTGGAGTGTACCCTTACCTTGCATAATTGATGTTCAAATCTGTCTCATCGGCATGATATAAACACCCTACGTAAATGATCCGATAACGATTGGCCAAGAGTTCATTAGTTATTAATATGTGTATATAAGTTGTATGTATATATATTAGAGCTTGTCATCTAGGGACGCCCTATAGTAGTTGTTAGATATAAATTTAATGACCACTATCTATTTGTGTACAATATCTAATAATATTTAACAGTATTTAACAATACCTAACAGTATTGAAGTATAGTAATTAACAATAACTTCCCATATCACTTTTATTAATAGTAACTGTTAAATTATGGTCTAACATCTGTCATCAAATGTGTGACTAGATTTTAAAAAGCTAAGTATGTAATTAAGAAAAACATTTGCATAATGTGTGTGTATATATTGCCGCCAATTTAGAATTATATTATGGTGTTTTTAGCTAAGTCATTATGATAGGAAAATGGAATGAATTTTATGAATTAATCTAGGACCTTCTAGTTTACCAATTTCCAGCCTCCATTTTAGAATTATTGAAAATTTATTTTCAATAATATAATTTTCCTTTGAGACAAACAAAAGAAATTTTTCATTGATGTAATTGTAATTAAATCCAAACCACTAATTGTGCACCAAATTTTCTGTTGTTTTTAAATATTTATCAACATTATTAGTTAAGTACTTTCGCATCTCAAAATTTTAAAATTTATTAATTAAACTCTAAAATCTTGGCGGCCATGTTGAATTCTAGCAATGATGAAATCACTAAAACAAAAAATATTATAGTGGACTTTACAAATAGAAAAAAAAAGTTAATATTTATTTATTTATTGTTTTTGGTGAATTTAGACTAAAACACTGCAGATTGATAAACTAATTTATTGGATAATTAATAAATTAATCACCAAGCATAAACCTCCAATAGACTATCTAATCTAAATAAACATGGGACCAACCAAACTCATTGTCAACCAATCAATCCCTTTCCCACTGCCACGTGTACGCTTCTCATTTTGGCAATCCCCTCATAAATCTTTGAAGTCAAGAAACTACTATTCAAAACCCAATTAATCTAATCTCTCCTCTAATCACAAAATTAAGTTTGTTTTCATTGTATACCCCTAAAAATACCTATATATATTAATCTAAATTTTGAAAAAAAATGATTATTTTATTAACAATATATTAAATGTCACCTTTTATAATTTTCGAAAGATACTGCATAATTATAATATATATTCAATAGTAAATAAATAATTAGAGTTCTATTTAATTGGTAAATGAGATCGGTAATACAGTTTATTGCAAGTAGACGAGTTACAAGTCTGTAAAAATCTCTACCCTAGTTTTTATTATGTTGAGTTAAAATCCAATATGTTAAGAGTAATTTGGTAATTTTTTATTTTAACTAGTAATAGTTTTGTTTATTTTTTAAATGTGTTGTATCTTCATAAAATTTTAAACCATAGTTTTTTAATTATTAATAATTAATGAAGTTGTACTATACTTAATTACCTTTTATAGTGTACTGTATCATACCTACCACCACAAAGAAAAAATTCATTCATTTCTCTTTAATATATATGAAAATCTCACATAAAACCACATGAATTTAAATTAATATAACTAGATAATCTAATGACATTAACTAATTAAAATTATTGGTCTAACATGACTAAACACAATTTATATGTCTAATATGTCCTATTTCGTTTGTTTAGTGGTAAGTGGTAACACACACATATAAAATTAGTTAAACAATCCTCAAACAATAGGTCATTGAAAGTACATTTATACATAATCTTAAGGATCCAAATAATATCATTTTCACTCAAACCTCTTCATTGTATTTTGGTGTAACTTATTATGTACAAATAAATAAATAAAAGAATACAAAATAACATCTGTACAAGGGTATTTTGGTCCATACAAAGTTTATATATATGTGATCACAAGCATAAGCATGAGGCCATACTCTTCTTCTTATCACCACCAACATCAACAACCTCACAAACTTACAATCCAATTACTCTTTTCTCTTTTTCTTTTCTCTCTTTAACTCCTTTTTGATCTCCGGCCACCGGTGAGCTTCCTGGAAGGAGGAGGAGGAATGACAAAGGTTCATCCCAACTCGGGAGACTTACCGGAGAACGGTGGCCGTGAAGTGATCACCGGCACCACAACAACCTTAACTGTCTGGCACAAATCTCTTCTCTTCAACTGCAATGGATTCACAGTCTATGATGACAAAGGCAACCTTGTTTTCCGTGTTGATAACTACTCCTCCACCACCTCCGGCGAAGTTGTTCTCATGGATGCCGCCGGAAAACCTCTCCTCACCGTCAGACGAAAGGTATTATATATTATATATTTATATCCATAGATCTATTTGTTTTATTAAGAGATCTATATATATTTGTTCTTGTTTTGTCTGTAGGATAATATATATATATTTATATATATATATGTACTAACTAAATTCATTTTATTTTCAGAAATTAAGTTTAACAGATCAATGGTTGATTTACAACGGAGAGGAGATGAGAAATCCAAGATTCACAGCAAGAAAGCACATGAACATCTTGCAATCAAAGTCTTTAACACAAGTATCAACGTGTCAGAAAAACTCTAGTGTTGGAGCAGGATGTTGTTATAATATTGAAGGGTCATATACACAACGTAGTTGCATGATTTATGATGAAAGACACAATCCGGTTGCAGAGATCAAAAGGAAGGAGGATGTTGGAGGGGTGGCTTTCGGCGGTGAGGTTTTCCGGCTTGTCGTTCAGCCGGAGATCGAGTCGACATTGGCCATGGCGATTGTTGTACTTCTTGATCAAATGTTTGGATCGAAAAGCGCGCTTTCGTTGATTAGATCTTGAGTGATCTTGAGGTCATTTTTTAGGAGATTTTAGGCTATACCAGATGTATTGCATCAAAATCGTCGGGTATTATATGACTTGACAGTGAATTTTGAGATGAATGATTTAGATATATTAGCCGACGATTTGGTACAATACATTGGGGTGTAGGTTGAGTTCGGAGAGAATTTTTGGTGCCGATATATGGAGCCTTTTATTGTGATAGGTTGAATTTTTTTTTTTTTCTCTTGTTATATAAACCTTGCACTAATAAAAGGTGATGGAGAAGAGCCATTTGTGTATATTTCTATGAATTTTATGAGAAAAGAACATGGAATTCTTCTGATCTTTCTTCTTGTTTTCTAATGGATCTGTGACTTTAATTGTTTTCTTTTTTATTTCACATGTTAAATGAACTATAATTTAATCTGAAAATTTGTGATGATTTGAAAACAAAGAGGTTTTTTTTCTTCTAATTTTTAAGAAAAAAATAACTAGGGTTGTTGGATCATTCTTTTTGTTTAAACAGGAAAAGAATAAATTTAAAACACAAATTATGAATAAAAAATGTGTTTTTATTTATGGAAGTAACAATTAGTACTAATTAACAATTATTAGCTGTCAAAGGATCATCATAAATTTATCAAATAAATTATTTTTAATAAAAATTCAAAATAAATCCAAAAATATAGTCATGAGCCCAAAATTTATTTTTTCTTTGTTTAAGAACTGACTAATTTTCTAAGAATCTCAAGTTTTAAATGTGTGTTTAAAGTAAGGCATTGAGTGTTTTATAAAAAAAAACCTCATGGTCAAAATTCACAATTTTCAGTTAATATATTTAAATCAATATTTGTTCACTAATTCATGAATGGCATTAATTAATTAAGATTTATTTATATATAGAAATAACAACAACTAATTTTTGAATGATTTTAATTATATGGTCCCTGTTTCATGCCATGCCCTGCCAATGAAAAAACATGACCATGGAGGAATCCAACTGATTTGTTGGCAGTGTTATGTATTTTCATTAGCAGGCCCACATGTAGTTGAAGCTACACATGCTCTGGTCTCAAGAATTATGAGTTTTAGTTGTTTATTTATAGTGATGGGTTGCCATAAATTCTCCAGAAGTGTAAGGAGTTTATTTATTTATTTAAAAATATCATTACTATTCAATGCATATCCAACTCCCACTTAACATTAAAACACTTGATTCTAATGTGAGGGGTTAAAATTCTGACTCTCTTCTAATATATGTTTGAGATCTAATAATTAAAAAAAAAAATACTGTGAGATGGTTTGGCAATATCATAAAAATTAAATAACATTTAAATATGTATTTTTTATAAAATTTTATAATTGGATTTAAAAAAATGTAGTAGGTTGGTCATATGACTCACATTGTAAAAATTAAATAATATTTAAAAATATATATATTTTTTAGAAAATTAAAAATGGAGATGCGGGGTATCGATCCCCGTACCTCTCGCATGCTAAGCGAGCGCTCTACCATCTGAGCCACATCCCCTCTTGATGTCGGAAAGTCAATAATATAATTTTTATTAAAAGTTATAATAAGTTATTGTTGTGATTTTATTATGAGATGAGTTTTTGAGTGGAGTTTGATGAGTGGATGCTTGGTTTAGCATTTAAATTTCCAGTTCCTTGAAGCATTTCATAGCAATTTAATCAAATAAAATATCGGCTTCAAGTGAGTTTATAAAGTTTTTAATGTTGCCTTACAAGTATATATATGCTTAATATTGATGGTTTGTGATTGTGTACACACCGATAATATTTAATTTAATCTAAATTGAGTTGATGTAAAAATTGAATCAAATCATAAATTTATTAGTAAATCATTTTTTCATGCCCTGTGTTCTAAATTTTTTTTTTAAATTTAATTTTTTTTTAACTCATAGAATTTGTATTTAATATTAGATAAAAATAACTACATACATTTGAAAGTTCTTACAATATTCAATATTCTCAATAATCCATCCATGTTTTAGGAGAGGAAGGCAAGTAGGAAACAAGATGGAAGATAGGGGATTATACGAGAATTCTCCCCCATCTCAAAGATAATTTTAAAATTTAAAATAATTCAACAACCTTCATTAATGGCAAGAACTAAAAAGTAATCCAATTGAAAATAAAAGTCAAAACACAATACTAAATTGTGAGAGAGATTGTTTGAGAAAGAATCTAAATTTACAGGTCCTACAAGTAATTTTTGCTTAATTCTATTTTTTGTTAAAAAATTTAATACATGAATAAATATTAATTTTAGATTTTACTCGACATTGAGTTATTCACACAACATGTTTTTAGATATTTCCAAATATAAAAATGTATAATTAAGTTCTTTTTAATTATATTATATTATTATAAATTTCAATTATTTGTTAACTCAATTAATAAATTAAAATAACTCAACAACCATTATTTTAGAAATATAGGAGGTGATGCATTTACTTATTTTAGAGGAAACTAACAAAAGTCTCTCAATATTAACCACATCTCTATATAATCACTCTAAATTTTTATATTATCAATATGTACCTCTTTTTTAAAAGATACATTTTTCGGTCCATATACCCAAAAATATAATTGTATTTTATATAACCTAGTTGCTTTTGGAAAAGACCAAGCATACCTCAACTGGCACCATTGGCAAATAGCACTTCATTCCATCAACCACGGCATGGGTAACCTGTGATCACCATGAGAAGTGTCATGAATTTTATCAACATCTTAGAGCATTATTACAACATTACCCTAAAACAGGCTCATAATCAAACTCATCAATGAAAGACTCTTCAATCTTTGCTCGGTAATACTGATGGCAATGAAATATATAAATTAAATATATTATTTCATTACCTTTTCTATGTTGGTTACTTGGAGGTGCCGAAGAAGAACATATTTCATTTGAAGCTCTAGTAGATGATGGTAATGCTGATGGCAATGAACAGTCAAGATTAATTTCAATATTTTCATCATCTACTTGATTTGGCATTTGATTATTTTGTGTTTTTGAATTTGCATCATTTCTAATGCATGCTTTTCCTTTCCTTGCCATTTTCAACATAATCCTATAAAAAAGAAAAACATATATTAATTCTTAATACAAACATGAAAGTAAAGGAAAAAAAGAGAATAACATAAATGACAATTAAGAAATTATACTAATTAATGCTAACATAATAAGATCAAGATCAAAGGAATAAATGCGAAATAGGTAATGAGACTCACCAAAATGAAGAATGTTAAAAAATAATAATGAATATGTGAAAAGCTTCAATTAATCCACTATCATATCTTCAATTCCATGCTTATAACAATCTATATTTTCAAAATCATCTTATGGATATGATCTAGGGACATCATGAACAACATATTTTTCTTGATATGACTCTTCTTCATTTTATGGAATTTCATAAAGATTTCTCACTACAAAAATTTTACAGTTTTGCAACGGTCAAATCCATTGTAATTCCGTTGTATCTATACATTTTGTAACAGCTTTGCAACGGATTTATGTCATTGCTTTTTTGCTCCTAGCAAATTTTTGCTATGAGAACTAATCCGTTGCAAAACTTTTGCAATGGATTGGCAACCCCCTTGCAACAGATTAGCATTAGATTGATTGCAAATATATAATAAATTGGTAATGGAATTGTAACGGACCTGCAACCATTCCATTGCAAAGTTTGTTACAATTGGGTAGCAAATTTGCAAGAGATTTATAATAGATCTTTTGATCTCTGACAAATCCATTGCAAATGTGTTACAAATTTGCAATGGATTTGCAATGAATTTTCCAAATATGTGCCAATTCCATTGGAAAGAGGTTGCAAATTTGCAACAACTTTGCAATGGATCCATAACAAGTCCCTTGCAAATCGGTTGCAAATTTGTAATAGATTTGCAACAACAACAACAACAACATTTTGGATCAACGACAAATCCAATACAAATTCATTAACACCATGTTATCATGTACATCAATGAATTCTAACAATATCATCTTAATAAAATATAGCACACAGAAATTCCAATATATTTTTAAAAAATATAAAATAATAATAAAAAGTAGTCATAGTAACATGCACAAAACAAAAGAAAACATATAGTAGTAGTAATGCACACAAAGACAAATAAAAAGTATACATAGTACTAGTAACGTCCACAAAGCCAAATGAAAATACTCATGCTATAACTCTAGGTCATCATCATATCACCTCACACATTCATCTACTATAAAACAATATTTAGATATTTGACAATGAATTGTTGAGGCACACATTAAAAATAACCAAATTGCAATAGCAACAATTGAACAATTTCTAAGTTTTGATCCAAACATCATTAAGGAAAATATCTTCCCTTCTAAGAAAACTCAAGAATAATTTACTCAAATTTATATCTTATAATTCAATCAATACACACACACACATTTTTTTTTTCTTCAAATTTCTCCATGAAACTCTATTTCAATATGCCATTAAAATAGAAAATATCGACGACATATCTAGTGGTTGGTATTATATTGCTTGCAATGAATGGCTAAAAACACTTGGAGAATGGGAAAGAAATTTTTATAGCAAAAAACATAGAAAAAAAGATACTACAAATTACATAATAGCCCCCTTCAAAATGCATATTTTCTATGTTTATTCACTATTTTAATTTACATACATATTCTAACACATTTATTTACAAATCTACAAAATACGTCTTCCATTAGTTATTAAGGATGACACTAGAAAATAATTGTTTTTTTACAGACAAGCTGAAATTCTCGCTTGCATATATTTTTCTTCATTACCATTTGCTTAATAAATCTCCAAGTCAAAAGTTCCCCAATTAAAAGATGAGATTTATTTTTACTATAGACCTTCAAAGAAAACAATACAAGAAAACCCCCTTAACAATATGGTTTATGGTGCTAAACAACTAAAATAGAAGATGTTGTTTTAACTTCAACATCACAGCATTAAATTCCACTAGACTTTACCCTGGATAACCTTAAAAAAAAAATTTAAGAGCAAGTGAGTGACTAAAAAGATTAATGAACAAATAATCTCCCAAATTTTTTTAATATTAATGAGAAAATAACAATACATTATATTTGTTTACAAGGACAAATAAAAGATATGTTCTTAGTTATAAATAAAAAAAACGAGAAAAACCAATATCAAAAATAGTTTAATATGTGTGTGCATTTTATTGTATTATATTATTAACAAACTTTATAATATTTAATCACTACTACTTATGTAAAAACAATGTGTGTGTTTATTTTAAAATAAAATTCATATTAAATTTTATTATTATTAGACCCTATCTATCATTAATTTATTTAATTTATAAAAAATTATTTATATATTTACAAAACCAACTATATATATATTTACATATACCCGCAGCATAAGCGCGGGCCACCCTACTAGTTATCATTAATTAAATTTAGAATATCTTAGTAGGTATATTTATATATATAAAAAGATATAGTATTGTATGACATTATCATTATATCCAAATTTTGACATAAAGTGCATCTAATAACTCTAAAAATTATATAATATAAACAAAAATTTAGAAATTATATAAATTTTAAAAAAATTAAATAAAATTAAAATCCGTGGCAACTTTGTTACAATTTTGTTGCAACTTTGTAATGTCATAATTTCATTGCAAGTTTCTGTTGCAATGGAAATTTGCAATGGAATCATTCCATTGCAAAATTGTAATGCCACTGTATACATTGCTAATCTATTGCAAAGTCGTCGTAAAATTCCTCTCACGCACTTCTCTCCATATTTTTGTAACGGAAATTTATACCATTGCCAATCTGTTGCAAACCTATCACAAAATAGGTTGCAAATTTGTTTCAAAATCATTCCAACTATTTTTGCAACAAATTTTTGGTCTCGTCGCAAATCCATTGTAAATTTTCAATGTCGTTGCAAAGCTATTCCAATTTTGTTGCAAAAATATAATTGAATTCATCAGTTGTAAATATTCGTTGCAAAAATTGTAATTTTTTTTGTACTGTCTTGGTTTTATCTCCCTAACAGTAGCCCATGTAGGATCTTTCAATCTTTTAATATAATAAACCTGAGTCACTTGAGTTGCCCAAACAAATGGTTCATTTGTATGTAGTTTTCGTGTCAAGTTGACACTAACAATCCCATGACGATCTTTTCTATAACTAATATCTTCCCGAGAAGTACCACACCAATCACATCTAAATAATGTAACTTTATTCCCTTCTATATAATGAATATATCTAATATTACTCCATAATATGACAGCTCTCCATTATTTCTTTCTCCTTTAATCATAGCACCACAATTTTGAGATTTTTTTGTTTTCATCTCTATCTCTTGTGTGGAATCGAAACCCATTGATATTGTAACCTAGATAATAAATTACTCTTCATTTAGAACCTCGTGCCAAAGCAAGCATATCTATGTCTGTTTATTTATCATTTTCATTATATGCATCAATAATCTACGTAATATATTATACATTCAAATTTTAGCAAATTTCAATCTATGGAATCAGGGAACAAAATATTACAGTAAAATAATTAACTTACTCATTTCTGAAACCATGAAGAGAATTCACATTTGTGAATCTCATCAATATTTCTAACTCTTTTTCCTGATGGGATATTCTTATGTTCACTATAAAAATCATAAAAAGATTTCAAAATTAATTTGATTAATAACATATTATAAATATTCATACAAAAATGAAGTTAAATTACTTGATAAATTATTGAACATCTTCACAATTTTGGAGGATGCAAGTTACCGCATTTAATAAATCATTACTCAACTCTTACATATTTGCTTTTCCAAAAGGTAGACCAAGCGCACAAAAAATTTGTAAGGATGAGGTATTCCTCTGCTATATATCCTTCAGTAATGGATCCCTCAGGTCATGCTTTTTTACGAACATACCCCTTAAGTTTGTGCATATATCTATCAAAAAGCACTAGTTATAAATCTTATAGAATTCGATTAACTTTAGCCTCCCAGGCTACGAAAAGATTGGCATGTGTTCTTGGAGAGATTACTTCCATTAGCTATGTGAGATTTATTACCTTGAGTTGTTTATGATCTTTTGATGGAATTAAGCATATTTTTCAAAGTTTGGCTCTAAAATTTTAAAAGTAGAAGATTTGGATTGGTTACAAGAAAATATCTTGATAAATTTGCTGAGTAACCATCAGGAAACTTGATTTGTTGCAACCACTAACACAAACCTCTTCTCATCATTCAATAACATATAACAAATAGTGGCCAATACTATCTTGTCATTAACTTCTTTTTGATGCAATGATTGTCTGTACCCATTTCTTGTAAGTCTAACCATGTCTTTAATGTATCCTTTGTTTTACTATTAATATTCATAAGTGTACCTATATTGTTGTCAAAAGTGTTCTTTCAATATGCATCACATCCAAATTATGACGCGACTTTTGCTTATGCCAATAGGGTAAAGTAAAGAAAATAATGTGTTTTTCAATTATTCTCAATTCTTTGCTTAGGAAGTTTTTGCCTCTTCTCTACTTTCCCAAACACTAGACGTAGATGATTTGGAACATCATCACCATTTAACTAGTCTTGTGGAGCTCCTTTTCCTTTTTTTACCATCAAATTATGATGTTTGTTCATGCCATTTATAATTTATAGGTAAAAATCGGTGATGACCCATGTAACAAGTTTTGGAACCATTCTTTAATTAATAATATCATTTTTTTTTATTGCAACAAGGATATGCTAGCTTTCCTTAAGTTCTCCAACTAGAAACATAGCCATATACAGAAAAGTCATTTATAGTGCACATTAGTGCCGCTTTCATTTGAAAATTTCCTTTCATTGAAGCATCATATGTATCTACCCCAAGCTCTCACAAATCCTTCAATTCATCAATCATTGGCCTTATATAAATATCAGGGGCCGTTTGGTTCGCGGTAATGATATATTACTACGTAATGAGGTTACCGTAGTAATAATATCGGGAATGATATATGCTCAGGAATATTGTGGTAATTTATGATAACCATGTTTGGTTGGAAACTCATATTATATAGTAATCGACTTGGTAATGTTCTAAATTTCCCAAAATACCCTTGTGTTTACCATTTTGTGTAAATTAAAATTTCAAAGTTGAACATATTCTCAAAATAATGTTATTCAAATTTAATTTTTTTATCCAACTAATAAAATATGAAAATTATTATTTTTAAATAAAAGGCATATTTGTTCAAAAAATGTTTCAGATTACCACAAACTTGGTAATCCAACATAGCCACCTATTTTGGTGGTAATGGGATTACCAAGTTTCTTGTAATCTTTCAAAGTTGGTAATCAAAGATTACCATCAATATTACCAACGTCACCAATCCAAACGTGGTAATTTTTTTAGATTACCATGTAACATGCGGTAATGTTTTCACATTACCGCGAACCAAACGCCCCCTCAATGTCATGTCCCGGCCCTTTAGGCCCTGGAATTAGTAAAATTACAAATCAAAATGACTCTTTCATACACATCCATGGTGAAGATTATAAGGAAACAAAATATCTGGCCAAATACTATATGAAATGTTCATGTTTCCAAAGGGATTTAATCCATCAGCAGCTAAACCAAGCCTTGAATTTTGAAGCTCCAAAGCAAATTCATTATAAATGTCATCAAAACTCCTCCAAGACTCTGCATATGCTGGATGACACAGGACCCCATCATTTATGCGCTTTTCACTATGTCATCTCATATATTTAGCCATTTTTGAAGATATAAAAATTCTTTGTAATCTTGTTGTAATTGGAAAATACCTTAATACTTTATTGCCAATTCTTTTTTCTTTGGGTGCACCACCTTTTTTCTAGTTTCTATCTTGAAAGACCACAAACTTGACACTGGACTGCATCTGAATGTTCTTTGTAGTAGATAATACAATCATTCTGACATGCATCTATTTTCTCATAATGTAGACCAAGATCACTTACCATTTTCTTTGCTTCGTAATTTGAGTTTGCCATTGTTTTACATATGTGAAATGCATCCATAAGCAAGGTTAGCAACATGTCAAATGAATTATTGCTCGAAGAATTCATGCACTTGATATGCATTAATTTCACCACAAAAGACAAGATGGAATACTATCACAACGAGGAAATAAAAGTTGTTTAGCATCATCTGATAATTTGATTTTTTTTTTTTTTTTTTTTTTTTTGCATCTTCGTTTGGCTCTTGGGATCATTACTCTTTGTACTATTCCATCTGCCACATGAGGATAGACTTCATGTATCATATCAATCATATCATCAACTTTTTTCCATTTCCACTTCACATAATTCCTCATCACAAGGCATTCTATTACTATCTTCATCTTCACTATCTTCTTCACAATGTAAATACTAGAAAGTATAACTCCACATGATTCCTCTATAAAATAAATGGATGTGTACTTTTTTAGTCAATCAATATCTATTGCAACAGTCCACACAAGAACAATTAATTTTCATGTCTTCATCTTTCATGTGATGAAATGCATAATCAAAAAAATTTTCCACCCCATTATAATATTCTATACATGATCTAGTAGAAAGACTCATTCAAGGCTCATCAGTAGGCATGTTGATTTCTGCAAAATTCAAAAACATTAAAAAAAAAAAACACTTTTTAGCATATGATTAACCTATAATATATTTGGTTGTTGTATTTTTAATGCATTGAGAATAAGAATAAAAAGAAATACATGTAAATGTTAATACTATATGTATCTTTACTGTATAAATAACAAATTTGTTATTGTTATAATAGCATCATTCACAAATTACAATAATATGGAAGCCTAAACAATGAATACATAGCATTTGTTCAAATTAAAGAAGGCATAAAACAAATTAACCTTAAAAGAGATGAATCCTTACAAGTTCCAATCAAGTGAAGTGCTTAACAATTAACAGTTAACAATTGTGTTGTATCCCTGCACTAGAGAAACAAGTATGGATACTTAAGCCGGTTGCAATGTGAAAGACTATACTAAAAGAAACAAGTATTCTCTATAACTATACTGCTATAATGGTTGTATTTGAGGTTGTTTTTTAAAAGAAAAGAAAAAAAATTGTTATTATTGATGTTTTACAATCTAATTGAAGTTAAATTTATGTACTTAATTATTTATTTGAAATTATTATAATTCTTAACATTTTTGTGCTATAAAAATGAAAAAAAAAATTGAAAAACAAATCTTAGTGATTTAATGGAAGTGCTCTAAATTATTTGAACTTTTGTGCTACATCTTTGGATTAATAAAATCACACACAACCATTGACATGTTTGAATTAGTCCCATCTTTTAAAAATAACTTCACTATATTATTTATAAACACAATCATCTTGATAAAATCCTGTAACATCATCCAATTCTTGAATTGTAGTTATAGTGCAATTTTTAATATTGGAGACAGGAATCACAAATAATAAATCGAGAATGCTTCAAAACCATTTAGAAAATCTTACCTTTATAGACTATATTCGTTGATTATAATTAATAGAAAACAAAAGCATATGGTGATCTAAATTCCATGTAATGCAAATTGTATATCAAAAAGTGTGAAGTAACTACTACTAAATTCATTATGTCTGGTCAGTGAAGATTCAAAATAGCTTTTGTAGAGTAAAGAACATTCTTCAAATGAATAATAAATCAAATCACCACAAGGAACAATAGGATAATTCTATAAAGAAACTATGAAAAGTCGTGAACAATTAAAATAAGCTGATGATAAATATAAGCTCAAATGACATACATAGATAAATAAATCAAACCACATGAACTTTACTAAAATAAATGGAATACAAAGAAACAGTGCCTTAAAACAATTATCAAGTAACAGAAAAGCAAATTGAGCAAAAAAATATGATCAACATGTAAACAAAGTATGCCAGTTAATTGTCAAAAGGAACAAGGACAGAATCAAAGTATAAATAGATTTTAAAGTATTATAAACACAAAGAAACATAACATTACCAACAAAATTATATAGAAAGAATATTTTCTAGTTTACTGGCACCAAAATATGAATTGCCATAATATTATTCATATATAGGGAAAATTGTACAATTATGAAAGTAGTATACTGCATAAGATCAATGCGTAATTGTGTCCAACTCCCACTTCACCATGTCTTGAGATCAAATTACTGAAGCAAGTTGACTAGATTGCTCAAAATAGCTAATGTGCCGATAGTCTATTAATAATTAGACTTAGTTTTCTTCCCTATAAATAAAGGAAATGACTATGAATCTTCCAAATAAACAAAGTACTCAACATTTCAAATTGGTTTAAAGTTAGTAACAATTTGAGATACGAATAACAATGGTAAGTTTGTCTATCTAATCGAGCATATTTAATGGTATAATTTCATGTTTGTGATCCTATCACGCACCTATATTTATGCACATTTCATCACCCATAAACATATGGCCTTGGGACTATCTAGTCCACCATCTTTGAATAATTATTGCACTAATCCATCCATCCCAACACATGCCAAACAGATTACAGTCTTAAATTGATTCCAATACAGAACCTAAAACTCAATTCACAACACAAAATCACCAAATGACATACTTAAAATAAAATTTATTTTACATAACAAATCATAACAAGGTAGTTAATTCATAGGACGTAAAAATTGTTTCATAAATTCCCTTAATTGAGAAGACTCTTTCTCATACTGAAATAATATTTAAGGGTATGCCTTCATTGCAACTTTTATCATTAATTTTTTATTTTATGTGATCGCTAAATTGTTATTCCCCTCTCTTCATTAGTTTTCTCTTTGCCAAAACTTTTTATTAGTGGCAAGGCAACATAAAGTAATGAAATAACCACATACAACTAGGGATGAAATATGTATTTTAACCTTAATTAACTAGCCATTTTAGCTAGGTGTTTTCTTAAGTAGCTTTGGTAGTCTTAGTTAAACTATGTATAAATATATGAGTTTGAAGTTTTGTTGCGTCTAATTGCGTATTGTTATGCCACCACTAAAGTTGCTAATGCATGCATAAATGTCGTCATTTGTAAAACTAACTTTAAATCACTAACTCTTAAATGTTTTACATGATATTTTGACACTTCTATACATAATTAAATAACATTATGAAACAAGATATTGCAAATTAGATTCTTCAAAAACACTATTTTCCTCCTTTTAAAGAACAAATGCCACTCAAAGGCCCTAGCAAACAAATCATTCTTCAAATCAAGATATTTTTCCAATGTATATTGAGATAAACTAGATTCTTCTTCTCTTTTATAATAGGCATAAACCATATAGCACCAAACAACTTGAATTAAAAAGAGTACCAATCATCCTTCCACTATATTTTGATAAACTGACAACATAAATGTACATATGTATATATATATATAAACCAGAATAAAAAATCAAGAAGAATAAATGTTCGTGTCTAGTCTAAAATAGTTATACAGAAAGCATACTAAATAAAAGCAACATTAGAAGCATATTAACAATTAGCTTTTAAAACCAGTGGTTTTCAAAATTTAAACTAAAAAAACAGAGCAATACCGTCAAATTACCAATGATTTTTAGAATTTAAACAAAAAAAAAGGCAATACCCTCAAATTCATTGAGGCTTTCAAGCTTAGTAGTAGTCAAGCAGTTAAGCACCTTCAAGAGCAGTAGCAGCGCTGAAAGACTAGCACCGACGACGAGGGAGAGAAGCAAGGCAGTTGATGAGCTTCAAAATAAAAAAAAAGAAATTGGAATAAAAAAAAACCCCAAAATCTAATCCAAGGTTCTCTTCTCCCCCAAAAATAGAGATTGAAGTAAACTTTAAAAAACATCTAAAAAAAAAACAAAAAACAAAAAAAAGAGAATCCATAAACCCTATATGGAGTCTCGGATCACGGGATTCATATTGGAAAAAAGGTCTGGAACGATGGAGAGAGATTGAGATGAAGGATGAGGACAAAGATGACATGGAAATCTACGCTCTAGAGAATTGTAAAGATGAGGATGAGATGACGAGATGTGGTGAGAGCTTTTTTTGCAATAGAAGGAACTAAAGGTGAGGGTGGTGGTGAGATACGGACGAGATGGCGAGATGCTTTCTTTGCCCTAGAGAACTTAATTGAAGAGGAGATGACGAGATGGCTGAAATTGTGAATTAGAAATAATGGGCTAAGTAAGTAATCGTTGGAGTTAATTACTTTGTTTCAAAGTTCATCAATTATATTACATATTTAATTCATTTTCATGCCCATTAGCTTGATAGATGTTAATAAAAGAAAGATTAATTTGTTGTTTTGCCATAAAATGTATAATTATCAATATAACTTCATGAAAATTTTCTTTGTTGTATATGTTCACAAATGTAAAAATATATATTTATTTATATATTTTAATGTTGAAAATTAATTTATAAATCTTTTGACTATTTTTTACTTTTAACTTCAAAATATGATTGAATAGAAAATTAATAAATAATAAAAATATCATTTTATAGGATATATAAGTATTTTTTTTTGTTTTACAGGGTATGCAAAATAAAAATTACAACAGTCTCTGCTTTAACATGATTTTTTTATATAATTAACTATTTAATTATATAACAAAAGCTATCATTGAAAATATCATTAAATGTCATTTTAATAATTATAATCAAGTTCTGTAAGCTGGTCACTCCCATATATTTTTTCATGGTAACTACTTAATTTTAATTTATTTTTTTATAAATTACATAAAATTGTATAATATTTTTAATATATCATAGAAAATGTTCATCCTTTACTGTTTTCAAAATATATAACATTGTCTACATAAAATTGAAATTAGTTTTTTTTTATTTCTTTAACAAAACTGTTTTTTTTATCTTGGATTTTTTATTGCAACATTAACATTAATTAAATTAAACTAATTCATAAGTAACTTTAATGTTTGTTAACATATTCAAATTATAAAAATAAAATTCAATTCTCAATAATTATTAATTAATCTTTTTTTAAAAAGATTATTGTTAATAATATTTATAAATAAAAATCAAATCATTTTTCATTCATATGTCCTTAAAGGGCAAAAAATTACCCAAAAATAATTAATTTATATTTTAATAAAATTTATTAGTAGATTTTTAAGCATGAAGTATTTGCAACAAAATGCAATTTGGATGTGAAAGCCCGTAATTTTTCATACAAGCTCATTGTTTTTGTGATGACACTTGTTTTGGTAGCAAACACTTATAGTTTTTGAGGTAAGAGTATATGTTGGTCACAAAAGTTCAGTGTGTACAACGAGTATTTGTATTGGTCGTAAATAGTTATAGTTATTGCAATATTATTTTGGTTGGTAGCAAAAGTTAATAGTTTTTGCGATATGTGCATTTGGTTGTCTTAAAATCCCATAGTTTTAGCAATATTGAGTATATGCGTTAGTCACAAAAGCTTATAGTTTTTGCAACAAATATGTGTCCTAGTTGCAAATAGTAATGGTTTTTGCAAGGGGTGCATGTGTTGGTGCAAAAGCTTATATAGTTGTTGTGACGGGTATTTGAATTGGTTGCAAAAGATTATTGTTTTGCGACAATGATTTTTTATGGTAGCAAAAAACTGGTTTTGTGATGCCCTTTTAAGCCGTTGCAAAAGCATGTTTTTCTTGTAGTGGCCATAGGTAAAACAACACATGTTACCTTTCCCTCACAGCACCATACACACCACCTCAATTTTGGAACTCATACATGTAGATACTTGGGGGCCCTATCATACTAAAACTCACCAAGGTTTTAAATTCTTTCTCACAATTGTGGATGATTATAGTAGGGCAACTTGGACTTTTCTTTTGAAGACTAAGAGAGATGCTTCTTTTACTTTAAAAAAATTTTTGTTCAAATGATAGAAACATAGTTTCAAGTGAGGATTAAGAAAATTAGGATTGGTAGTACTTTTAAACTAGGGGGTTCAAGGGATCTGAAACTTTTCTTTGCAGAAAAAGATATTCTACATTAGATTTCTTGTAGTTATTCTCTCCACAACAAAATTGGAGCTGTGGAGAGGAAACATAAGCATCTTTGAGAAACAGCTAGAGCCCTTTTATTTCAATCCAATCTTCCAATTAAATACTAGGGAGAGTGTGTGCTCACTGCTACTTAATTAATAGATTTCCTTCTAGGATTTTAAAACACAAAACTCCTTTTAAGATCTTATTTGGCACCTCACTAGATTATTCACACCTTATAGTTTTTGGTTGTTTATGCTTTGTGTCAAACAATGATAAATTTAGAGATAAATTTTATTCTAGAGCAAAGCCTTGTTTTTTCCTTGGTCTTCCATTTTGACAAAAGAGGTATAAAATTCTGTTTCTTGACACTCAGGAATAACTATTTCTAGGAATGCAATTTTCGATGAAACAGCTTGTCCTTGCATTAAATTACTAGCAATGAAGCTTCCTTTCCCTCCTATTGTACTTTATCATTGCAGGGATACTGCTTCCACATAAACTTTTTTCAATTTAGATACTTGTCCTACTACTGAACAAAGCTCTAGGTTTTCTCCTTCTTTGACAAATCCTGCATCAGTTACTCCTATTTAATCATCTTTGCTAAACAATCCACCTACCAGAAAATCCACCAGAAATCACAATGCTCAGTCCTACTTGAGTGATATATATGCAATGCTGCCAGAATCGCTACTTAACAAAATTCTCACCTTGTTCTTCTGAATGTGAACACACAATTACTAATTGATGTCCCCTTCCTAAGCATATTTGTTTTTCCTCCCTTTTACACCAAAATCCAAATATGCTTGCTTTATTTTTAACTACAACTGAGCCACAATCTTATGAAAAGGCAGTTTCTAATCCTACATGGAGAAATGCTACGTCATAGGAATTTAAGGCTCTTAAAACAAACGATACATGGGACTTGGTACCATTGCCCAAAGGTAAAAAAGCAATCAGCCGTAAATAGGTTTACAAGATTAAACATAAATCAGATGGCAATGTGGAGAGATTTAAAGCTAGATTAGTAGTAAGAGGTTTTACTCAGAAATATGGACTTGATTATGCATAAACTTTTCTCCAATTATTAAAATGACAACAGTGAGGAGTCTTATGGCAGTATTAGTGAAGAAATAATGTCAACTATTCCAATTGGAGGATGTAAATAATGCTTTTTTACATGGTGATCTGCATGAAGAGGTTTACATGAAAATACCACCAGGCTTATTATTGAGAAACAAAATCTAGTCTGTAGGTTGAGAAAGTCCCTATATGGCCTCAAGTAAGCTTCATGGTGGTAGCATTCCAAATCGTCTGAAGCTTTAAAATCCAAAGGATATCAAAATTCCAAGAATGACTATTCTCTTTTCTTTAAGAAGACTCATGGTAAAAATGTATTTCTAGCAATCTATGTAGATGATATTCTAATGACTGTGGATGATGCAGATGAAATGTAGGTTTTCAAAGACTATCTTGATCAACAGTTCAAGATTAAAAACCTTGGTCTATTACATTACTTTTTGTGCATTAAGGCGGACCATCATAAAAAGGGTCTTATTTTGACTTAAAGGTAATTTACTTCATATCTCCTCAATGAATTTAATTGCGAGCCTTCTTCACCAGTTTCCAGCCCTTTATTGCTAGGATTAAAGCTGCAACCTGTTATGGATGAGCTTTTTCCTGATCCATCAGTCAATAGAAAGTTGATTGGGAAATTGAATTACCTTACAAACATTAGGCATGATTTGCCTTTTTTAGTGCAAACACCTTAGTTTGTTTATGGCTTCTCCTTGTTTAGCTCATCTTAATGCATCTTTGTATGTTCTTAAATTCTTGAAAACCAATCCAAATCAGGGTATATTGATGAGTTCAGCTTCAACATTCTAGTTACAAGCATTCTGTGACTATGATTGGGTTTCATGCACACAAACAAGTCAGTTTGTTAGTGGCTTCTACATAATTCTCGGATAATCTCCTCTCTCATGGAAATAAAAAAGCAAAGCACCGTGGCTTTTCTTCTGTTGAAGCTGAATACCATTCGATAAGACGTGTCTGTGTTGAACTTTCATGGCTAACACGGCTGCTCAATGAACTCACAGTACATTATGTTACTTCAATCCCTTTAAAATGTGACAATTAGGCAGCTATTCATATAGCTAGAAACCCTATCTTCCATGAGCAAACCAAACACATCAAGTTAGATTGTCACTATGTTCGAGAATAACTTCAAGCTGGGTTGATTTCATTGCATCATATTCCCTCATAGCTTCAATTAGCAGATACTCTTACTAAGCCCTTGTTTGGTCCTCACCATGAAAGACTCCTTTATAACTTGGAAGTGTGTTGATTATAAACACTCTCCAATTTGCAGGGGCAGTTGTTTTACTCTAGTTTATAATTTCATTACTGGGTCATGTGTGAACATGTGTTACTAAATCAGCTGCATTGATGTCACGCTGGACGGATTAGTTATGACAAGCTGGACAAAGCCTTTGGATGAGTTGGATTAGTTATGACACATCAACTGAGTTAGTTACAGGTGTTAGCTGGCATTGTTTTCCCTCCTTTATACAAACCTAGAGTATATAAATAGCCCACTCTCACTATAATTGTGATCAATTTGAATGAAGATCTTTTTTTTTCTTCTTCTTTTCATCTTCGTTGGTTTTCGATTTCTGATTGCTTCAAGGTTTGCAACGTGTTTCTTTAAGTTGCAGATCCAGTAGCAGAATAGAGCTGCTTTCTCTTCATCCATCTCTAGTTCTGATTAGAGTTCGTGAGTATTTTCATCTTTTCCCTGGTGTTCAACATACCCCCTCTAATTTAAAGGTTAATTTCTAAATTTGACATTACCAATCTCTTTGTATGAATTATTCTTCACTACTATCACTTTAAATGCATAATGTCAGAGGATATAGAGAAATAGATAAAATGAAAAAAAAAATTAAATACTTATAAAAATTATAAAACTTTTAATTATAATTGCTTTGTTTACAATTTTTTTGACAAAGACTACAAACACCAAATCAAAAGACAAATAGGTATGAAAGTGCATCAGTTACGGTGGCTTGGAAGGGAGGACGAGATGTATTCTTTACACAAAACTCCCATATGAGACCTAGTGCAATGCGAGTTGAGAGGCTCGAACTCGAGATCTGCCAATTACACTACAAGGTAGTTACAACTAGGCTTTGTTTATAATTCCTGGTTAATGAAACAAGTAAAGCGGAAATTTATAATTATAATGAGACTGAGAGAGTATTTTATCTCTTAATAAAACTAATTCTTTTGAAAAAAAAACCTCATAAATTCTCGTGCGTGTCACGTGATGTAAGGCAGACCGGTAGTTGCGTCCTCAAAAGAACCACGTGAATTATCAAATCAAAGGGCGGCCTTGTACAACTATATCTTACCCGTCAGGTACAATTTAGTAAACCAGTAACCAACCTCAAAAACGAAAATTTTAAAACACCAACAAATCAACGCCATCCATTTCATCCTCATCTACCTCATTAACCTCATTCGCGAAGCACTTTAAATCACCTAAACCGGCTAAATTAAATTATTAGTTTTTAAAAGGATATTATATATTCTCACCCATAATGTTAATAATATACTAACAAAGTCCGAATCTTGAGGCAATATGAGAAACAATGGGACGTACATAAAAGAAAATCGGGGTGAGAATAGAACTCGTTTCTAAACCCAAGCATTCGTCTCCAGAAATAGAATTTTTTCCCCGTTTGCTTTATATTCTGAGATCTCATCGCGTTCTCCGCCGTCGCGTTCGAATCTGAAGCAAACCCTTGCTAGGTATCGATCTCTACCCTCTCTCGATCTTGAATCCTTTGTTTCTTCTCAGTTCTTCTGGCGATTTGATCTCGATCCATGTGTTTTGTTGTGGATATTGGTTGGATTGATGGTTTTATTTGGTGATTGAATGGTGTTTGGTCTGAAATTTGGTTTTGGATTTTTTTTTTGTTTTTTTTTGTGGTGATTTTTAGAGAGTTAGATAGAGATGGGTACCTCTGGATTTTCATGGAAGTTGGAAGATCACCCAAAGTTTCCGAAGGGGAAAACGATAGGTTTGGTGGTTTTGGATGGATGGGGTGAGGCTAATCCGGATAAGTACAATTGCATTCATGTTGCTGAGACTCCGACCATGGACTCGCTTAAGACGGTATAAGTTTCTTCTTGCTTATGAACTTGTTTTATTGTTTGTATTTGCTTTGTTGATTTATAGGATTATTTGGTTTGTTATTACTGTCAAAGATTGATTTTTGTAACTGATCTGATGAATTTAAGCTTCATGTAAGTTGTCTATCAGAAGCTTCTTTGTGCTATATTATGGAAATGTTTTGCCTTTTTTCAGTTATTTTTTTTATATAAAAATTATGCAACTTCTTTGTGCCCATGTTATGTGCAATTCCATAAATGACAGTATTTGGTGTCCATATGACCTGAACGAATATATTTAATGAAAATGTTTTGAGAAATATCAAGAATATAATGCTATATTCGGAATCTATGAGATGCAATTCAATAAACATCTGGCACACTGCAAAATGAGAAAAGAAAAATGTGAGTGTGAAATGTGAATGAGATGCAAACCTGTTGACCCCTGAGCCTTGCTAGCTTTGTTACCGCATGGTAACCCTACTGATAACATGTGTTCAGTTACTTGATTCATGTGCTTACTGGTTCTCATACGTTTGGTGATGATCTGCAAACAAGATCTTGGAACATGATATACTTAGCAATTACCCTGTTTCAGAGGGATGGTGATAGGTGACCCTTACATCAAGGACCAAACACACTAACAAGTGTAACATAGTGGGCTTGCATGTAGTTGAATGGTTGGAATGCCATGATCTAGGTTATGGTTCTTCTGATTTTGATTGGAATAATCCCACCTTTTGATTTCTTTTATTTGAAAAGATACCATGTGCTAATCACCGCGTATCTTGAATAAGTAACTGAGTGTACTGATGTTTCATACTTTCAGTTTCTTGAGATCAAAGAAATTCACGCTAAGATGAACTAGATTCCATGGAAGTAGCTATTCTTTGCTGATTCCTTTCCAGGATATGTATGATGCTTCATGTTTTTTACTACTAAATTTGAATGTACGTATCAGCTTCATGTTTAATTAGAATAGTGTGATTCTCCTTTGCAGTTGGTGCATTAAATTTATTTACCTGATTGCTACCAAGTTAATTGTGTTATCCATAATAAATATGGCTTATTGGACTTGTATGTATTCTGCCCTGTTGATAATGGATGGCTTCCCACCTATTTATTTATTTCTCGAAACCAACTCTTTAGTATTTGCTTTTACATGGGAAAATTCTTTAACACTTGAATATTGTTTTCTATAGGGTGCTCCAGACAGATGGAGGTTAGTAAGAGCGCATGGAAAAGCAGTAGGATTACCTACTGAAGATGATATGGGTAACAGTGAAGTAGGTCATAATGCACTTGGAGCTGGACGAATCTTTGCTCAGGGGTTGGTTATATTGGTTTTTACATTTTTTTTTTAATGATACTTATGAATGCAAGAAGATTCAGCTTAACTTTTCATATTTTAATCTCTTTATGATTTCTAGGTGTTATCCTGACGGTGAAAACTTTTTTTCATGCTCTTGCTTTTTTTGAAAGAGGAGGCATTGTTTATGCTATTTATTAATCTTGGTTGTTTCCCAACTATTTCATCGGCGACCTCTAGGGATTTCAGTTGTTTATTAGATGCTAATTTCTAGATGAGCTGCATGGTATGTTCTATGGTTTTGAATGAAAAATGAATCGTGTCTCTAGAGGTCAAAGTCTCCATGTAGTTCTTATTTGGTGACATTGTTATAAGAGGTGATGGCATAGCATATGGACGGAGACCTTGGGCTTTTGAAGTTCGCATGCTAGTGTGGCAAACTAGGACATATTATGAGAGAGACATCCTTGGAGCATTTTTCTGTTTATAGTTAATATGTTGTTTGGCATAATTTATTGTGCATATTAGTTACTCACTCATTGGGAATGCAAAATTGGTGGCAGCATATAATTTAGTAACATTGATCTGTACCACAATTCTGGTTGGCCTTTGAAAACATGACATCTCAACTTTTAGTTCACAATGATTTTTCTTACAGTAGGTGTAAGTGCTGCCAATTTCCTTCTGTAACCTAATAGTGTTGCATACTTGCACTTGAGGGAAAGCCTTATGACCTACGATATGCACTTGTATTTTTGCATATATAGTTCCTTGCTATACAATCAGTACTCAAAACATAAAATCAAGCTTGACATAACAATTGCTTTTAGCATATCAGTTTCTAATCAGATATGAAAAGGGGAAGAGTAGAATTGTCTTTGATTGTCAAATTCAAATTCATTATTTACACTGTCCACTGTCCAGCCTAATCTTTATTTCTTAAAACATGTAAATGGTGATTGTTTGCATCTCACCATAACATGTTTTAGACTGTAGACTATTTATGCTATGGCCTATTAATCCAATATTAAGAATTTTGCAAAATACCAAATTATTGATCCAATTATATTTCATGTGCCATTGTATATCCCATGCTGTCTTATGGGTGACTACCAAATTATTGTAGGGCTAAACTGGTTGATCTTGCACTTGCATCGGGGAAAATATATGAAGGTGAAGGTTTCGAGTACATCAAAGAATGTTTCGATGCAGGTACTTTACATCTCATTGGACTATTAAGTGATGGAGGTGTTCACTCTCGGCTTGATCAGTTGCAGGTATAGGTGACATTTCCAGCAATATTTTGTTACCTTTTCATTTAAATTTTCCATTACTGACACTCTGTTCTACAGTTGCTACTGAAAGGTGTTAGTGAGCGTGGTGCCAAAAGGATCCGCGTGCATGTTCTTACAGATGGTCGTGATGTTTTGGATGGCTCCAGTGTTGGCTTTGTTGAAACACTTGAAAATGATCTTGCAAATCTACGAGCGAAAGGTGTTGATGCACAGATTGCATCTGGTGGGGGTCGGATGTATGTCACCATGGACAGATACGAGGTACTTGTGAAGTTCTTTAGCTTCTCATGATAATAAGCTTTTCATTGATGGAAATGATTTTATTTCTGCTTGTCTGTTATACACTGATATTTCTCTTGTTATAGCTTATAATTAATTATTCTATGATCATATATTAAAAAAAGTCAATTGGGTTTGCTTGGTCTGATATGTCAGTTTTTTGGCATTGAATTTCTGTCAAGTATTAATATCATTAAATGAAACATTCCATTTGTATTGTTTGTCATTTAGCCAAATTCTAGTATAAGGAATTTCGCTAGGAATTTGACTTGGCAAGTCTCACCGTATATTTGAATTTTGGTAAATGCTGCAATATATCTCTGCTACTCTCAGGGTTACATATCCTTCCAGAATCGAAAAAGGCAGTACTTTGTTTGCTTATTTCAATGTATTCATTATTAGGTGCCAATTTGGCATACTTGATTGGACTTGTTTATAGTCTATTATATTTCCTAGTTAGTTATTTTGAATTTTTTTGGCAAGTAGTTGATGCAATATTTTATTCCTAAAAGCAACTGATTTATGTATTTATGCAGAATGACTGGGGTGTTGTGAAACGTGGCTGGGATGCTCAAGTTCTTGGTGAAGCACCATACAAGTTCAGAAATGCGGTTGAGGCTGTGAAGAAGCTGAGGGAGGATCCCAAAAACAATGACCAGTACCTGCCTCCTTTTGTTATAGTTGATGAGGGTGGCAAAGCAGTAGGGCCTATAGTGGACGGTGATGCTGTTGTAACATTCAACTTCAGGGCTGATCGCATGGTTATGATTGCTAAGGCTTTGGAATATGAAAACTTTGACATTTTTGACCGTGTACGGTTTCCTAAAATTCGCTATGCTGGAATGCTTCAATATGATGGTGAATTGAAGCTTCCGAGCAAGTATCTTGTATCACCTCCAGAGATAGATAGAACATCTGGTGAATACTTGGTTCACAATGGTGTTCGGACTTTTGCTTGCAGGTATTTTTCTGACTTTATTATCTCTTAGAGGAATATTTTTTGTTAGGATATGATTTGTTTCTCTTCATATTGTTGCATACCTTGTAAACTGCTAAAAATAGGGATCTAGGAAGGAGATCGAGTGCTTTATGTCAATACTAAGAATATAACAAGAGACTTTAGCAGATGTCTTCTGGCTGTAAATCTATAGGTGGTCCATCTTGCATTTAAACGTGCTACCAAATTATGGTTGTATCCAAATCGACCATACTAAAATACTGAATGCATCATTATTTTGGTGATGAGATTGTGTGGGGATCTCACGCAAGGATCCTCCATTGCCCTTCTAACGCATTTGGATTGAAGCCTGAACATTTGGAACATCATGCTAGTACCTGTCCTACTAATCCACATGTGGCTGTTGAAGGCATCATCTTTGAATTGAAATGCATTTTGTTTAACATAAGCAAGGAAATAACATTCATGAAGTCAGCCATTGAAGTCCAATTTTTCTTTTGGTTTAAACAGTGAGACAGTCAAATTTGGGCATGTTACCTTTTTCTGGAATGGCAACCGATCTGGTTATTTTAATTCATCCTTGGAGGAATACGTTGAAATTCCTAGTGACAGTGGAATCACATTCAATGTGGAACCTAAGATGAAAGCTCTAGAGATTGCTGAAAAGGCAAGGGATGCAATTCTTAGTCGCAAGTTTGACCAGGTATATTTCTTCTTCTTGGCTTTTAGGAGTAAGCTTGCATTGTTATGTCTCTTATCTCAGTATTGTATGAATGTAGGTTCGTGTTAACCTTCCTAATGGAGACATGGTGGGACATACAGGTGACATTAATGCCACTGTAGTGGCTTGCAAGGCTGCTGATGAAGCCGTCAAGGTAACATTTGGGATTTGAGGAGCTATCTGGTTGTGAGCTTTTGAGGATAGTCTTCTGAAGTTCTGATGGCTCTTGATTTTTTATATTCTTCTTTTTGAAATATATATAGCATCAATTTATTTGAGTTTTTCTCATGGATTTCCTTTTGTCACTGATATCACGAAAGCTAGGTTTTGAATATATTACCTCTATGGTGGTTTAGTATGCTGATAAAATTTGGGTGTCACTCAGTCATTTCTTTTTTTTCTCTTCTTTTATTTTTGAGGTTTAGACCTTCTGAAAGAATTATAATGATCATGTCTAACTTGAAATGTTTCAGTTTGTTGATGGGAGTTTCTAAATAATGTTATCTATACTATGATAGGCAGGCTTGAATGGGTATATAAAACGTTATTTTACGAAGGCTAAACATGATTTATTCTGTGCTTGTGATCCTCACAGTTCATGAGATGCATACGATAAGTTAAATCCCAATACTTAGGGGTGCAATCGAGCTGAGCCAAGCCGAGCTTTGAAGTGTTCAAGCTGGCTTGGCAGAATTGGCTGCAGGCTCGAGCTTGGCTTGAGCTCAATTCAATCTCGAAATTCTAAGCTTTTAGCTTGATTTGAGCTTGGCTCACAAAATATTTGTTTAAGCCTAGAATATTTATGGGACTTATATTTATATATAATAAAGGAGCTAGCGTAGGCTCTTTTAGCATAGTTGCGAGTAGGCTAATAAACATGCTCGCGAGCCTTAACAATCTGAATAGTATGATGGGTGAGCTCAGCTCGTCTGCTTAACAAATGAGCTTTTTTTCAAACTGAGCTCCAAGTAGCGCACAAATGGCTTGGTTCATTTGCAGCTCTACGTGTAACTAGGTTAACAGTATGCGATTTGCTTATTTTCCTACTTGATTTCCTTTACTATGCTGATACCTGGTTGGATTGTTGTGCTCTATGTTGATTTCTTATGCTTGTTTTAACAGATTAATGAATCTATGAAGAACATTTAGTGCTGGACATTTGTTGTGAGATTTTCATTAATTTGCTAGCTCTCATTATTAGTTATACCTTTTCATGTTAAATCTGTCTTTACTTCAAAATTGCCAACAAATATAGTGACGAGGTATTGCTTGTTTACTGCTTTGAGTTTGTTGGATTGGATGAGATGCTTTTCAGGTCATTGCATTCAAAGCATTCCTTATCTTTTTGTTTTTGGATGTATAGATTATTCTGGATGCCATAGAGCAAGTTGGTGGAATATATGTTGTAACTGCTGACCATGGAAACGCTGAGGACATGGTGAAGAGGAACAAGTCTGGCCAGCCACTACTAGACAAAAATGGGAATATTCAAGTTCTCACTTCTCATACTCTTCAACCGGTATGTTTCATCAGACTATGGTTGTTGGATTGAGAGTTTTGGCCATTAATCAGTAGCCATTTATGTTTCATTGAACATTATGATTTTTTCATGATTTATTCATACTGGGATTGTGGTATTATATTTTTAGATGAGTAATATCCGTAAGGACTGGCTATTTATTCATCTTTTGAAAGATAAAGCAAGTTTCTTCATATTTTTGTTGTTTAGATTGCTAAAATTTTCTCAGGCACACACAATGGTCTTGCTTGCATTCCCAACGTGATTTTACTACTTCTGACATTCTTTTCCTGCATCAATCAAGCAGTATTTAATATTAAACAAGGCTGACACTTCATTTTAGTGTATCATATTTTCCTATTGACATGAAATCTCTCCTCCCTGAGCTGCATTCTTAGCACCAAAATTGCCATTGCTTTTGTTAAGCAAAGTAAAGCAAGTGAGTTTTAGTTTTTCATGATCTCTATTAAACCGTGTTGTGATTGTGATTGGATAAATTGAATGTAGTTTATCATTCTTTCTTTTTAAGGTCCTTGTGCACTTTCCTCGGACTCTCTCATATTGTGTGATTATTGTTTCAGTTAGGCAAGTCTTTATTTGTTATTCTTCTTATCCTTTAAATGAATTCTCACAGGTTCCGATTGCAATCGGAGGCCCCGGGCTTGCACCTGGTGTGAGATTCAGGAAGGATGTTCCAGATGGTGGTCTGGCCAATGTTGCTGCAACTGTTATGAACCTCCATGGCTTTGTGGCACCAAGTGATTATGAGGCAACCCTAATTGAAGTAGTCGATAACTGATCATTTAACGATGACTGGTCATACGAAACAAGACTCGTACTTGTCTGTTTGACACTTCCGGTATCAATTATAAGTGCGCCTTGATACAATACTCTTTTGGTTTATCAGGGAGGCCGAAATAATTTTGTTTTCGAATTCATGCACTGCAGTGAAAGAGGAAAACAAATAGTTTTGACTGATGAGTTAAGTTTCAGCTGATTTATTATGAATTACTATCCATTTTGTTGGATGGGGTGTTATCCTAACAATGAGAAACTAGTTTGTCATGTTTGATGATATCTATTTTGTGGTTTGATACTTTTGTGGTTATTTCTTAAATTTTAACGGTTTCAAACTTTATATTGATATTTGAAAGCATTATAAATACATTGAAGAATTTAGCTGGGTGATTGTATGGTTACTGATCTTGTACCTCTGAAGTCTTACTGCAAAATTTTCTGAAATATTTATCCATGCCTAAAGAATATTCCTTCTAAGATTGTTAGTGTAAGAAATTATAAAATAATATCTATGAATCTTTAGATTGATGAGTCTTAATGCCATCTCAGGTTTTTTTTAAAAAAAAATTGTTTTTTTTAAAACTAGTTTAACACCTCTCGGAAACTTTCTTTTCATTGACATTGGTGAGTTTTTAATTTATAATGCAATATTTACATTATCAATCTTTTGCATTTTGATGGATTCTTATTTTTAAACAATATTAATTGAAAATGAAAAAAAAAAATCATGCCTTTTCTTGCTTATATCATTGTATTTATAAGTATTAAAAATTATTCTTTGCATGGTAATTCATCATATATTTTTTGACAAATAGATAAAAAAAACAAGAGACATGTACCCTCATCTTATGTAGGATTTAAGATTTGATCTCTGATCCCCTCTCGGGTCTTATTTGAAATAAATACTCTACATAAAAATTTTTGTACCAATAGACCAAAAACCCGTTGTTAAAGCAGTTCATCATCATCCAAGAATTAGAAATGAAAACTCAAATGGATTTTTATTTTTTCAAGTTCTAATCCTTTTTATTTCGTTTCTAATCTAATATTCTCAAATATAACCTGCCCATCAATGGAGAGAAAGTGAGAGATTTGAAGAGCCATTCATTTCTTCAAGTGGAGATCTCAGTCTCTTCGTTTGTACTATTTAATTTGTTATGGATGGAGGTAAATGATCTTATTTAATTAATGTGATATATTATATATTTTACTTTGGTTTTATAATATGACATATTTACATGTGTAGATGTCACATGGCATACTCTGATTATTCGTAAGATATTCCATTTGGACTTTAGATAAAAAATTGTGTCATAAATAAATATATATGGCGCAATTTCTGTGTTGTGCGACTTAAATCTTACCTTATTTGACTTGAATCATTCCCTTTTGGAGCTATCCAGTTGTCCATTTTACCCCTCAATTTATTTTTTCAAATAACCCTCTCAGTTTTCCATAGAAAAATTTTTTTTAGGTTGGGAGAGGAAAATTTTTCCACAAATTTGAGGAAAAAGTAGTCACGTGACCTGCTTTGTGGAAAAGTTTTCCATGGAAAATATTTGCAATCAAACAGCCTATTTTAGTGAAAAATCCTTGATGGAAAAATTTTCTATGGAAAAAATTGCCAATCAAACACAGCCTAAGAAATTAAAATACCTGTTTAATTAAACAAATTCATAAATAATACATAAAATAAAGGCAAAAATATAAAGATTAGTTGTTGAAAAGATTAAAATTTTATCCAAATTTTTGTATAAAACACTATAAAATCCATACTCACCACACCAGAATCATGCATTCTAATAAAGTCGTTCTCTAAATCTCTTGATTTGGTTTCTAGAGTCTCAACTTGGCTAATTCTTGCTTGGTTGATTTATGGTCTTATTAAAGACATTCATTTTAAATAAATTAATTTAGTAAATCATTATTTTAACAATTGGATATAATTTTTATAATCTTATAAAATTTTCAAAATTTTTAATTAAGATTGGATTGTATTGTGGGTTGAGTTAGGTGACAAATCACTTCGGTGAGGAACCGTGGGTTAGCCCATCGATAACTACTCGTGCTTGTGATTGAGAGGTTTTAAAGTCAAATCTCTCATATTACAATTCATTTTCTGTGTTCTTGTGAGAATTCTGTGTGAAAAATACATTTCGTTCTTTTCTTCAGAATTATATGGCGGGGGGTTTATCCCTGGGAGTTCAATCAAGTCACGGCAACTGGTGCACCTCCATACTCATTTATCTTTTGCTTTGTCTCTTGTTGACATTATTAAAAAAAAAAAAATCACTTCGGTGTGATTGTATGTAAAAAAACATAAGAGTTATATGTTTGTATTTTTATGAGCCAAAGTCAAACTTTTGTTTGATATCCAATGTCATCAATTGTTTGTGAATGGATCATATAATTTAAGTGGTTGCATCTGATTTTTCACATGAGAGTCCTTATGAGTTATTATTTGTTATAAGACACAAACTAAAGATTTCAGAGAGCCAATATTTGGGTGTTTAAACCTTTATTATTTATATTTTTATTTAAGAAATTAGACAAAATTGAATTATAAATAAAAAAATATATATATAAAGTTTTCACTCATCCCTCAATAAGCCATCTGCTTTTCTTCTTAACTGAAAAAAATTATGTTTTTATTGCAAAAAAAAATTACAGTTTTTTTATATACAAACACTTTTCAAACGTTCCAAGTGTGTCGTGAGATTCAAATAGCATTTTAGAATCATTTATTAAGAGATAGAGAAAAGGCATAATTTAATGATTTATTTGTTTTCAATTACTTTTATTATTTATCAACTAATTTGAGGTTTTGGAGGAAATTGATTATTATCTTGATATGTGGTGGTTGACCGTGGGTGTTTTGTATGGAGTTTGTCAAATACCCTGACTAAATTTAGATAATTACTCACATGCCTTATATAAAAATTTAGGTTTTGATTGCTCTAGGCATTGAAATAAAATAGTGAAATATTGTGAATTGTCAAATAAAAATATTTAATTTACAAAATAATATTATGTGTAAAATTAGTATAAAAAGACAATTTATAACTTCAAAGACATTTTAGTAATATTAATATAAAATCTTACCATTACCTTTATAATCCAAATACGAAAAAGTTTGATAATCTTCATTTACCTTACTTTCAATTCAAACAAAGTATAACTTAAAACTTTCGTTTATCTTATTTTACCATTCTTTACCCTATTTTACAAAACATTTTTTTACTTCATCCAAACAAAGCCTAAAAAGTAGATGCTCGCTTAGTTGGGCTTTATCTAGATGACATATGGATAAGTTGGGTTTAAATGTTGTGACTGGTTGAGAGGGTGTTCTAATCTCAACTGTTGGATTGCTTTTAAGTTGAGGCCCCACCTGATGGATTGAATCTGAACCCTTTATTTTTCTTTATGAAGCTTGTAATGAGCCATTGAAAGGCATGTAATCTTTGAACAGAGTGAATGAGAGTTCTTTTTCTTGGTTTCTTGACATGAGATGGTTCCATTTAGCTTTTATTTGCCAAAATGAGGAATATAATATGAAGGGAAAAATTCTAAATGGGTATGGAATGATTGGTAGTTAATTTAATTTTATTTCATGGGAAATGGAAAAGTCGTATTAAAATTTATATATTTTTGTCTATGATGAAAAATTAGCTTTACACTGATGAAAGTTTCTATTCTTTCTTTTTCATTAATCTGTTTTCAATCATTGTAGTTATTGATCTCATGTTATTGCTTATTAGGCAAATTTTATCTTTTTTTTTGTTTTTACCGCATAGACAATTCCCATCGATAATTATTTAAGATTCAAATTTCTACCGCATAGACAATTCCCATCGATAATTATTTAAGATATTGAAAGTTTTGTTAAAATAATATAATAGTATTTTTTTTATTTAATTTTAATTTTTTAATATAATATTTAAGGGTCCAATAATACAATATTTTATCCAATTTAAAATAATATTTTTAATAAAATAGATAAATCATACATTTTTATCATGAAAAACCTAGTATAACATAAAGTGATAAAAAGAGAGTGTAAAAAATTAAAATACAAAAAAAATAGAAGAAATCTATTAGAAATACAACAGTAGAAATAGTGATAAACAGAACAACTTGATTCTCAATAATGAAAAATTTTTATAAAAATGGTATGTGAATTGATTCTTAAATTTATTCTAATTTTTTTCTCACTTAAAAAAAGAACATTCATAATAAAATGTTCCTATTTTTCTTATGGTAAAGAGCTTGAATTTTAAAACAGTGAGATGCTTGAAACATAATATTTGATAATATAAAATTGTTAGATTTTTATAAACCTTTATAACTATTATATGTTTAAATTCAAAATTTATATGAGGTAAAATTTTATTAAATTACTAAACAAATCTTCTCATTTATTTTATAATATACTTTCTTTCTTAAAAAAAAATAATAATAAAACAGTACATAATAATATAGTTTTTATAAACATTCTTTGTTGTTCGATTTGATTTTATCCATTCATATATAAAATAACTAAACAATTGAGCATATAAAAGGAGTTTATTTAAGTATATATATATATATATATATATATATATATATATATATATACACACACACACACACACACAACAGTACATAAGTATAATAAGTGACATTCTACCACCTTCATTTAATTTTATTTCTAAAACTTTGTTTTATAAAATAATTGAAACAAAACCATTTCTTTAAATAAAATTCTTTTCCATTCAAGTTGTCAACTAACAAATTTTTTATGATTATTTCTTCATAAATAAAAAAAAATGAATATATAAAATGTACAAACTATATAAATAGCTAAATTTTCTTTTTTTTTCAATTATTTATTTTTCTAGTCTCATATAAAACTCTAAGTAAATGAAGTTTAAATGGATTTTAATTAGATGGAATAAGTTGATTTACAAGGGGGACAAGGTTTTTTTAATTTTGAATAATATTTTAATTTTGAAATTAAAATTGGAAAAACTTCAAAAATAAACTTTGGCTATTGACTTTTGCAAAATAAAGACAACAGAATTTGCAGAAAAGAAATTTTTTCTTTTTCGGTTAGGGCAAAATCATCGATTTATTTAAAAAACAGTCTTGTAATAAGAAAATATGACTTTATTTGATTTTTAAAATTTAAGATTTTTTTTAGTAAAATTTTGAGAGAGTTTAATAAACTTAATATATATATATATAGTGTTATATTTGGAATGAAATAATGATTTTGCTCATGTAAATGAACACTGTAAAGTAATAGTTTTTTTTTGCAAGTAATGCAATAATTTACTTCAAATTAAGTAAATTTTAATTTAATTAATGCTAATTAAAATAAATATTTATGACTAAAGTTATATATTTTCTAAGTAGTGAACGATGTTTATTGCTAGTTTATTATTATTACTATTATTATTTATTTATTTATTTATTTTGCAATAAAAAATGCATTCATTATGAACCATACAGTATAATAATTTATTGATTGGCATACCATGCAACTTATGTGATTATTATTTACGTTATAGTAATTTGTGAATGATCTTTCTATATATTAATTCCTTTTCAAACACAAGCAGTATTATATAAAAGAAACTCGATAGTCATGGGTTTGGTTTTTTCAATATTATTTTAATTTCATTGAATTATTTGAGATATTGGAGGACATTGAAAACATTATTAGGAAAATAGCATCTCTTTTATTAGGTGGGTTGAATTCTTTTCTTCAATTGAAAATGAAAACTTCTTTTAAAAAATAATGATTATAAGCAAAATTATATTTGAAATATAGGTTAGTATTTATTATTTTAAAATTATTAGATTTTTAAACCACAGTTCATATAATAGGTTTATATTCAAAATAATTAGAACAAAAGATTTATTTTTATTTTTAAAACTTTTTTCCAAAATAATTAGAACAAAAGATTTTTTTTTTTAATTTCTTCTCTCTTGAAGTTGTTCATTGATAAAATTTATATGAAAATTACTTCATAAATTAAAAATAATGTTTTTTTATAAATTTACAACAATATAAACAATTAAACTATTTTTCCTCTCTCTAACATGTATTTATTTTTTAAATATAGCATGTACTCTCACGACACCGTAAAACATGCCGCACATAGAATGTGATTCAAACCCAGGTTTTGATCATAATCAAGAACCCGTGTCAATAGAACTCCTTGTGGATGGAGTTTAATTAGATGCAATAAGATAATTTATAATGGACAAGCTTTTAGAATTTGAATTTATTGGCAATATATTAATTTACTTCAAACTAAGTATATTTTAATTTAATTAATTGTAATTAAATTAAATATTATAATTAAATTTATATATTTTTCTGATTAATGATAGATGTTTATTAACATTTAGTGATTTTAAATCGCTATTAATTTTGAAAAAAAAATACACCTTTTCGATGTAATTCAAAAGGGGATATTTGGAAAGAAAGTCTCATGAAATTAATTGCAAAACCTCCGGAGATTAATCTCTCAAAGAATTAAAGATTTCTCTTTTGTTTTTCTTAAATTTGAAAGTTTTTTAAATAAATGTAGTTCAATTTAAATTAGAAGCATTAACCTACGGAAATAAAATTAATTGTATGATTAATGATGATAAGATTAATTTAACACAAGAATAAGATAGGCTTAGTTTCTATTGAATCCCATATTAGTGGTTAATCCTTCTTTAGTTATTAGCATTCGTGCATCATTTTGGTCCTCATGATGCATTCGGTATTAAACATATTATGCAAATTTTCTCGCTTTTGCATTGGATTTTATAATCTTAAGAGTTTTAAGCCAATATTGTATATAGACGTACAATGAAAGCTATGATTAATTAACTCCATCTAATGAAACTATTAACATATCTAGTTTCAAAAGTCACATAAATATTCATTACAAAAACAAATAAATCTAATTAAAATTTTTCAATTATTAATACCATATCTAATTTAAACAAACATTGATTAACGTTTTGTTTTTTTTCCTTCAAATTATTTAACTAAGGTAATGAATATTATATATTATATAGTACATATCGTATAATTAAAAAAAAAACATAATAATCCTAAAATAATATGTAAAAAAACTTTCATTAACCCATATTTACCAAATGACTAATAACTATACTCCAAACAATACACAAACTATTGGTATACTTTTCCTCACAAAATAAAAGTATTTTTTAATAATTATAATTGTTTTGAAATATCTAATAGAACATTTAATGCAAACAAATAAATGGAACTAAGGTTTTCTTATTACTAATATCACATTTAATACAAAGACTTAAATGTAATAGGGAAATTTAAAAAAAAAATTAAAAACCTTTCTTGAAACCGTCTCGAATCAAATTATATATCTACTTTAATAGTATATATAGATATATATGATACATCATATAATAACAAGCAAATTAATATTAGAGGAAAAGGTTTAAAAATTATATAAACAACATAATAATACATCATAAAAATTTTAAAACCAAACTAAATTCCAACTATAGAGAAAATAATGAAATCACACGGTTGACCCAACTGTAAAAGGTGTTAATGTAGGCCATTCAAAAAGTCACGAGTTCAAGTCCTTGCTTGATGCGGTAGTGATAATGATCGTTGTCAGGTGAGGGTACGTGCACAAGCCCGACGTTCAATTTTCGGCCCATGCTTATACACACCTGTCGCATTTGTAAATTAAAAAAAAATACATGTATTTAATATTGCTTTCTCAAAATACCTATATAAAAATATTTTAGTAATGCGTTGGAAATGCTTGAAAACATTCATTTTTATTTTTTATATTATAAATAATTATTAATAAGGTGGATAAATTATATTGAATTTTTATTAAATATTAAAATAGGTGGTTAATCGCAATAAATAAAACATGAGTTACATTAATAACAAAAATATTTAAAAATTAATGCCGAATTTTAAATTGGATTTAAGGAAAAAAAAACTCAAAGGAGAATCCTCTTATTTATACATTATTTATTTTCTAATGACTATCATTTCATTAATATTATGAAAGAATATATATATTGTTTTTCTCATTGTTATAACGGAAGAATTATTTTTTTGGGTTTTTAGTATTTGATATTAATATTAGTATTTTTTTAATTATAAAATTAAAAGATAAAAAAAAAAATACGCAACCTACATGCCTATAGAGTAAAGGGCAATTTCGTAAATTTCACCCGCACCAAATTACCTACACGCTATGAAAGTATGATTTCCATAAAGTAGGTAAAGTTATATATAATAGAATTCTACTTCTCAATTCTCATGTTTATTTTGACAAAGTGATAATAATCATATAAGGTTTTTTACCAACTTCGGAAGCTATTTAACTGTTATGTCAAAATCAAATTAGTCAATATCAAGCTCAAAAATTTATTTATTCTATATATATATATAACCTAAATATAATCTGTCTTGGTGCAGTTAAATATAGTTTTGAAAATCTCCCTTAAAATATTTTTTTTAAATCACTGTTTCATGTCACGCAAGTTATTGAATGAAGATTTTAAAAAATAGCATGAAAAAACCTCTAGGTATGAGACAAAGAAAGACAAGGACTTAAAGTGAATATTCAATAATAATTTCTCATAAAAAGAGGACGAATGTGTAATTTTAATTTTAGTTTTTAATAAAATTATTGAAAAAATTCCCTTTCAACAGTGAAGTCAAAATAATTAAGAATGAGAAGAGGTAGTAAGTCAATCTCATTAGATATTGTTTAAATGCTTGGAGATAGAGTCTGGACTAATTGTATCATTGTATCATTGCTTCCCAACCATATGAAAAAGACTCATATTATTTCTAATTAATCATATTTAATTATAAAAGAAATGCTTTTATTTGAGAACAAAAACTACATATATGTATAGATTTTTATTCAAAGTTCATAATTGTTTTTTTTTTTTTTTTTTGCAAAACTTACTTTTAATTTTTTTTTTGAAATTAGATCCAAAAATTAATATAATTTGCCTTTTTTATCATTAAACATATGCTATTCAGCATACTAAAGGGAAAGCATTAAAGTACATTTAAAAAAAAATTAAAATCTAATTTGTTAAAAAAATCAAATAAATGTTTTTTTTTATTAAAATCTTATTAGACTTTGGTTTTTTTTAAGGTGGATAACATTTTTTTTTTTACTAATAGGTAATAAGCGCCCCTCAAGAGATTTGTTAAAAGAACAGTCAAGTATGGAGATGCACTAGTTACGGTGGTTTACAGACCTCCTAAAAAAATCCCCTGCCCTGCAACCTGGATAAGATGACTACTATGATTATTGTATTAATAACTTAATTATAAAAAAAATTAGGGTAGTCATTTTTTTTTAATAAAAGCCCTTTATAAAACTTTATATTAAATGAGATTGGTAGAATCACGTAAAGAGTGAGCACTTGGTTGATTCTTCAACAGTTGCGTAATTATAGGGACAAAAATTGTGCTCTTTAAAACTCTTCAAAATGTAAAGCTTGTTGTATGACTTAATTAAAAAGTCTCTTGAGTACATTAACTCAAGCCAACTACTAAAATTGCCGCCTATTGATGTACTTAGGTGCATTGCATGCATGCTTGCATGTTTCAAATACCACTCCTTTAATTACTCTCACATCTAACAACATCTAACCATCTAACTCCATCCTCCTCCACTCATCCCTCTTTTCTCTTAACTCCTCCAAAAATCAAAATCAATTATTATTATTATATAATTAATTTCTCCTTTGTATCGTTCATATATATATTCATTGTAGTATGGAGATGGTTCATGATAACAATTTATATTCATTTTCCATCTAAATTTCACATCTGTCTGGATTGGGAGAAGGTGGAACAAAGATGCCAATAGATACAAGTCCAATGACAGAGACTCTGGTCATTTATTCAAAAGGTCTCACATTCAAATATATATGTACCAACCCTCTTATAAGACATTATGGTTCTATAAAATTAGTAGGTCAAAGAATTTAAAAGAAAATAACTTATTTGAACAAATACTATTTAATACAGTAATTGTTACTCGAACGGTGAATTGGGAGACTCAAAATCAAATTTTTTGGGCAACAGTTATGTGCAAATACTGTAAAAATAGTGTAGTGTTGTACTACTGTTTTTTTACTATTTATTGGGTTCTTTGTGGGATGATATTATTATTTTTTTTCTTTCAGGATTGCATGACAGAGAGATTTATTTGGTTGGTTTAGTTTCTAAAACCCTTCTAATTTATATGCACATGATAGAATTTTAATTACCCCTATATAACTCAGTTGGTGCACCACCTTACATTCCTATCATTCTACAGCAGCTTTATAGGTATGGCTTAAAACTTATTTGAATAAAATTTAATTAACTAAAATAATTAATAAATTATTTTTTTTTTAAAAAAGCTTAGAAAGAAACTATTTATTCCATTTTTTCCCGCAATTATTATATTTCCATTAATTTGTATATATATAATTTTCATCGCCACAAGTTAGAGTTCGTTGGGCGCTAAGCATCATTTAAAGCAAAGACCAATCCACAAATCCCCCTCCTCAACCACTCTCTCCCTCTCATTCCTCAAACCCTAATCCATGACGACGGCCTCCGGCGACTCCCACCACCGTCCACCCCTCCTCCGCCGCCACCGCTGCTTCCTCATCTCCCTCGTCGTCATCGTCCTCCTGATCGTCCTAATCCTCATCCTCTACTTCACCCTCTTCCGCTTCCACGATCCCACCACCGAACTCATCTCCGCCCGCGTCGACGGCGTCTCTCCGAGCATCAGCATCCCGGCGATCCGGATCAGTCTCAATCTCTCCCTCTTCCTCCAGATCCGCGTCCACAACCGCAACCCAGCCTCCTTCACCCACTCCGCCGGCACCGCCCTCTTATTCTACAACGGCGTCCAGGTCGGCGATGCCCTGGTGGAACCCGGCAGGATCCCGTCCAAGGGATCGGAGATTCTGAGCTGCGAGCTGACTGTGCAAGCCGACAAGATCGCCGGCGACTTGACGAAGCTTATTGGCGACTTGGCGGCCGGCGAGGTAGGGTTTGATTCGAGCACTAGGGTTCCGGGGAGGGTGAAATTTCTAGGGCTTTTTAAGCACCACGCTGTCGCGCTATCAGAGTGCCACGTGGTCATTGGGTTCCCTAATATCAAGGTCAAGAGCCAGGCATGCACTCAGCAGACCAAGCTCTGATCTTTTTATTATTTCACATAAATATAAATATAAATATATATTTTTTATTTTTATTTTTATTTTTGATTTTAGTTTGGGTGGGTGTTTTTTTTAGGTTTTTCAGGAGGGGAATATATGGATTTTTGTATTTATATGATATTTGTGTTTTACATGCACGTAGTTATATATATATATATATAATTCATGTCTAATGTATTGTTTGCTGATCCTTTAAGCTATTCTTTACTTGATTCTTGGTTGGTTTGTAGATATATATGTTATACATATTTATTTATTGATGGTACTTTTTCTGTGATGGTGTATGGGTCAGCATATGGGCCCACTGTGATTTTACATCACTATTTTAATTTGGACGCATGCATTAATTGTTCACTATGGTAATCTAATCAATTGAAAGTTGATAATCTTATCTAAGTATAAATTATTTTTGTGACGGCCACTAGATTATAAATGTATATATTTTTATAATTTTTGTGTGTGTGTGTGTGTGTTTGGATAGATTGTTTACAACAAATCCAAACACCTTTAATTATTTCGCTTAATATTTTACCAAAAATTCACTATATATGTGAGGATTATGGCAGGGGGCTCAGAGTCATAAACATGGTTGTTAAAAGTCTTTTTTTATGAACTTGGTGGATGTCCCACGTTACAAGGAAGTCATCATCATTGTTTAGTCAAGTATACTACAAGTCTTGGCCTAATGAGCGTGGAGTGGACTTACTTTCTTTTATTTATTTATTTTTATTTGTTTGAAAATCCGGAAAGTGTCACTGTTGCTATTTCAGTATTTTTTTATTTTGAACTAAACCCATTTTACTCCACTATGTTTTTTACTAAATCGAGAGAAGTAAAATTTTATATAAAATTATTTACTCTATAACGTTTTTTTTTTCATTTCACCATTTTTTTATTTTTTAAAAAATAAACACTTTTTAAAAATAATATTACCTTCTATTCATTTCAGAGAAATGCACTAATTTCCCTTAAGTGAACACGACTCTCCAAGAACCCTAATTATTCACAAATGTGCTTGAGTAGAGATACCCATGAAAAGATATCATGGTTGAATTGAATTTTGCCACACCCTTTCCTTCCTCATACACGCTTGCAAAAAACTATGGATAATGCATTGAGTTCTTAGGAAAACTTAAAAAAAAAAAAATGATGAACAAAGAATCAATATTATGGCAGAGGCAAACAAAGAGAAAGCATAACAAAATAAAGAAGATTGCTCGTTGACTCATGAGGAGCTTGACATATAGATTCATATATAGAATCATACAAGGACTGTTTATTGCACCCAACAAGAAGTTCCCCCAAAAGTGTGTGGGCTAATTGTTAGGTTTGTTGGAAAATAACTCTTAATTATAGTATGCAATTAATTTAATTAAATAGTAAGTTATATAAATAAGATGTTCAAAATTTGGGATTAGGTGTGTTAAATATTGCATCTTTTGTGCAAAGCTTGTGGTTGCTAGGGTATGGTCAGGGGCGGAACCGATGGTAGGGGGGCTAAAGCCTAAAGGCAAAACAAAAATAATGAAAATAAAAAGTAAAAAATAATCCAACAAAATAATTTTTTAAAGAAGAATAATGTGCTAATATAACAAAAATTTGAATACACATATTAAAAAAATATAGAGTATAATTTAAATTTTTGTTATTATCGATAGCAAATATATGAGATTTCAATAATTCAACTAATAAGAATAATCTTAAGTTTGTATTTTTTTTAAATATGGTAAAATTGATCCCTCTCGCTACAAACAATCAAACTATTGTTTATAAAAAAACTTTTGTTCTTTCACTCTAGCATATATGGTACATTATAACATATGTGTATATATGTTATAATATATTTTTTAGGCCTCATGATCAATTTAAAATTTTTTAAAATTATTAAAATTTGTATATAAGATTTTTTTTATTAAAATTTTGAAATCTTAATAATTTTTAAATTAAAAAATAAAATGCGGACAAAATACACCAAGGGGGATTTGAATTTGGGTGGGTCAAGAGGTCACATGTTTATGGATAAACCAACTAACCACTCAAGTACACCCACATTACACACTTTTATATGTATTCCAAATGTTGTATTTTAGATTAATTTAAGTATAGAAAAACTGAAAACCATCAAATCTTACATTGCTTAAAAAATATTCTTTCCTTCGCCAAAGCCCCCTACTAGCCCCCCTGGTTCCGCCCCTGGGTATAGTACGTAAAACACATCTCAATATAAGTTCAAAAGATTTATTTTAGAGGCAGAGGCAAAAGGTATATTAAGTGATTTTTTTTTTTTTTTTTCTGATGTGAGACTATATAAAAAAAAAAGTTTTTTTTTTAATTGGGTTTGATTATAAAAACAAAATTGGTGATGCCTAGTTTCAACAATATTTAGGTGAAAAGGCGATTGATTAGTGACATGAAACCTAAAATGATAATTAAAAAAACCATAAATATATAAAATTAATAAGTCAGAAAAAACTCAAAAATCTAAAATCAATTGAAATAGATGCGCATTGAGCTCTCAATCTCTAATCAAAGAAGAAAATGTTATATTAACTCAAAATTTTTGGTACAATGAATTTATTATTATTATTATTATTATTATTATTATTATTATTATTATTATTATTACTCCCTCCATTCATTTTTATCTATTGTGATTAACTAAATTTCACATATTAAGAAATTTAGTTATTTCACAAAATTTTATACAAAATTAGTTATTTTTCCAAAATTACCTCTAATTTATATATTCATATTTCTCTCTAATATTTAATTATTTTTTCTATTTATTATCTCTCATAATTATCTCTCTTTTATTTTTATTCTTTAATTTTTCTTTAAATGCACACCACTTTCTAGAAAAATATTCCCTCCTTTTTTTTATTTAAAAAATTTGTTCAATAAAAAATTTTAATATGAAAATTTTGAATAATTTTGTAATCCCCACAAAAAATTATTTTAGGAAGCAATAAAATCTTCATCTATCTCCATTTTCTTTTAATGATCAATATGTAACAATATGTTGCACTTGAATCTAAATTTACAGGCATATTTCACAATTTCAAGGAGTATATTATTGGAAATGAAAAGGAATTTAAAATAATAATTTGAATTGACATATCATTTATTGCTACAACAATCCTACTTAATCTTTTTATAATTCCAACAAGAGAATTGAATAAAGTGTTCAAAGTAATTTTGGAAAAAAATAGCAAATATTTTTTTATGTTAGAAATTAACATATAAAAAAGAACATGCATATGTGACAAATAATTAAAAAGGAAGGGAGTATTATTTATGAGTTAAGGGTCGTTTAGTTCGTGGTAATAACATATTACCATATAATGAGATTACCATGGTAATATGGGTGGGAATGTTATATGATTGGGAATATTGTGGTAATTTAATATAAAAAGTTATGAGATTACTATAGTAATCCAAAATAGACACCAAATTTTTTAGTAATATTCTCCTGTTGGTAATGTCATATTACCATCCAGATTACCATGTAACAAGTGGTAATCTTTCTCAATGCAATGCCAAACGTGGTAATCTTTACAGATTATCACGTAACAGGCGGTAATATTTTCACATTACCGCGAACCAAACGCCCCCTTAAATTAAACTAGAGTAAAGTAGTTCAAATAAAATCAAATTTGATTAAATATTAATGTTTTCAGAATCGGACGGACCAGTCGGTTGATTGGCAGAACCGGAAAATTGATGGCGCGCACTCCGGTTCTGTGGAACTCGTTAACCGAAAGTCAATTAAAATTACCGTTTTGACTAGAACTAGGAGACCCCAGCTCTCAAATTTTTTTTTTTTAAACATTAGGGTGGAATCAAGGTAAGCCAGAGTTTTCCCAGTTTCCCTTTGTTTTGTGAATCTTGTGATCTTCACCTTTTGCAGCTTGCTCCTCTTTTTGCTTGGCTATTTGCATGCTTTCAATTTGAAATCAATCACGCCTTGAGAGTTGGCCACATCCGTCACCACCAGTGTTCTCTCAGCTTCAAACCTTCTCACGATCAAGGTTGCGGCCTCCTCTCATCTTCATCTTCAATTTCTTCTGATTGTCTTCATTTTTTTTATTCCAAAATCCCTTTATCAAATATATATATATATAATTTTTAATCTATATTCATGACAAGGTACTATAATGTAAATTATCATGTCTCACACAATATGCATATTCTCTGAATAGCGGTGGAAGATTGGCCCCTATTGGCTTCGTCGAAGAAGATGATGATTTAGATGTCGATGAGCTCGGCTTTGATATTGAATAGGACTGGCTTTCCCCACAGGCACTCTTGAATGCAAGACTGGCGTTTACGACAGACGGGAGAAACTGTCTACAAACCTCTATCCTTCCCTGTTAGTGGTGAGGAGTGGATGAACCAAGTGAGACACACTTAAGGGCTTTTGCTATTTGCTGTTGATTCGTTTTATTTTGATCCATATTTAATGGATTTTTTGTTTTATGTAATTTTTTTTTTTAATGAACGTGGTTTATCCATCTCTTTCAATATATATATGGTTTTAAATTTGTGGTCAAATTATGTTGCACACAATATGTTTGATAAAATGCCTTATAAGAAACTATCATGCATGATATAAATTACATCTCATGTTTGTTTGGACTAATGGCTTCATCTTAGGTGAAACAATTAAGGTCAACCTAAGTTATACGTTGAGTATTCATTTAATTTTTTAAAAATTAATATATGTTTGTTTGGGTTTATGTTTAAACATATGCATTTACACTCAAGCTTAGGGCCAAGCATTCATGTATTAAAAAGCTAATGAACTCATGAGCATTTGATTTCAATTTTACTTTTAAAGATATATCCTATAGATTCATCAAAGACTCTAATGAAATGAATCGTTGACATTGTAGAAATAAAAAAAAAAAAAATAGAAAAAATCTATTGGGATTTGGAAAGAAAGAAGCAAAAATTTAGATATTGCAAGTTGTTATCATTTCTTCACCTATCACTACGTATTCCGTGATAAGAAAGAAATTCAACGAAAATATATGTGAGTTTGGAACTTTGGAAAATTGATGTCTGTATTAATATAAAATTGTTATCTGGATTATTTTTTATTTTTTATTTTTTTTAAAAGGTGGATTTCAATTAAAACCAGAAAACATTGCAAAGAACTTCTGGTTTTCTCAAAGCCCCACCCAAAAAATCTCTAGCTCGTGGTCTGGCCCTGTGTCTCCTCGGATGTGGAAGCCCCACTAGGATCTCTCCACACAAGGTTCTAAAAACTCCAAGCTTCGCCGGATGGTAGAAATTGAATTTTCCATCTTCACTCTACACCCTTCTACGGCTCCGGTATTGAATCTTTCAGTGCCAATAAATCAAGAAATCATTGGTTATTTATAATGATTCAATGTAGTTAATTAAGTTAAAGCTATAATTTCATTTACATTCCATCTTCACTCTGCACCCTTCTACGGCTCCGGTATTGAATCTTTCAGTGCCAATAAATCAAGAAATCATTGGTTATTTATAATGATTCAATGTAGTTAATTAAGTTAAAGCTATAATTTCATTTACATTCTGTTTATTCTCATTTACAGTTGCCAAAACTAAATTTATTAGTACTGTGGAGAGATTAAGAGTTTATAAGAAGCCCTTTATTTTGTTTTGTTTTTGTTTTTGTTTTTTAAAGTTTACTTTTTTTTTTTTAATATACAAGACATTTCCATTCCAAAGGATGTAATTCTCAAAAATTAAGTGGAACATAATTTCATAATATTTAACGTCACTGTAAATAAATAAATAAATAAAAATACTAACAAACCAAGTCCTTTCAATTAGACTATTTAATATTATCAGGTGCTGATATTTGGAATGTTTTTCAATATTGTCTTTTTCTTAGAATTTATTTTATACATAAATTATAAGTTATATGTGAATATATAAACATATAATGTTTTTAATGAATATATAATTACAGTAAGTGATTTGTTTTCCTCCCAAGTAGAAGGTTGAAGATTAGACTCCTTTTTAATGTAATTGTTAAGAGTTTGTGAATTGTCCATATTTATAAAAACAAAAGATATAGATGTTCATGAGAACGGGGATTTATATTAACATCCGTTAAATATAAATACTATTTTAAAGAAAATCAACTGAAATCCTGGAACCCAAAACAAAGGAAGAAATTAATTCTATGCAGCATGTGAATATTTTGAACAAATCCCCTGTTGATAGGGTAGGGATTTCAGCCAAGAAAAATTACAAAGACTAAGAAATAGTGGGAGCTCTTGGCCAAACTAGATATATCCTTCCCATTCCCAGCTAATCAACACTTAAAAAAAATGTATTCCTATACAGCAACGTTGGAAATCTAATGAATTGGGACTAATATTTAGTAATCCTATTCTGTACAAATGCAATTCACAGTCTAATTGTAATGCAATCGATTGATTAGTCTCTTCAATCTTAATGTTGTTCAAATTAATCATACACTTGAAGAAGAAAGTGAGTTTTAATACTAAAAGCACAACAGTTTCCAAAAGAATGTTTGATAATGTAACATGCTCAGCTTTCCAGAATCAGTATCAACCAGACATAAACATCACCCCTATTTGTAGAAGGAATAAAAGAATGTTGGCTATTCAGTCTGGTAAAATAATACTCACAGCGGTGCAGCAGCTTTAGAAACATTGCATTGGAGCAAACAATCTGTCAAGTAATTCACAGCAGCTATCTTCTGAAAGGAATGTTTAAACATTTATTTCATAATGAGGATTTTTCGCACCCTGTGTAACGGTGAAATAAACACTACTCGACAACTCGACAATACGACAATATAAAATCTGTCCAACTTCATTGGTTGCAATCACTTGAATAAACACCAATACATACAAACAGTTTGTCATTATTCACACATGGAACAATTTCAATTCATTGTAATCATTTGAATAAAACACCCACAACAAGAAAAATCCATACAGACAGACATACAAACAATTTATCATTGCTCACGCATGGAGCAATTTCACTGCCCCAGTTGAAATCATAAACACCATACGACAAAAGTTCGCATACAAACAATTCATCATCATTTGCTTGTGGGTAAATTTCCTGGAAACCTGGAATATATCTAATAGCGTAAACACCACACAACAAGCAAAATACAAAAAAGGAATACATCTTTACTAGCTCGTGGAGCAATTTCATTACCTGGTCGAATATATCCAAAATCTTTGAGTAGGATAAGATTTTCCAACAAGAAGCATCCAATAAAAAATAAAGGTTATCATAAATAAATAGCACAATGGTTTGGCAAATGTTGCAAAATGTTTTCTAACATTAAATAAGAAGAGACATACATGCTATAGTATCATCTCTTCAGATTACATATGTTTATAAACTTAAAGACTGGTACAAAGTTAGCAAGATAAATACTAGGTTCAGAACCTTTATGTCAGGATTAGCCATACAACAAATGCCAAGGATCCCAAATGCATCAGCAGCACTAACTCTGTTTCCTTTTCCACATCTAGCAACCCTAAATCTCCAAGACCTTTAAAACAAGCATAAAAGATGGAATCCACAACTAGGATGATATGTACAGAGAGCACTTCACTCAAATTCTTGTCTTTAAAATTCGAGCTTCTTGCAGATATCAAGACTAATCTTCCTTGTCTTCAGGACGGGCCTCACAGGTGCAGGGGGGCATGTCTCAGCAATGCCAGTTAACAGAGGCAATGATGTCGGAGTTTGAAAACCTTCCACCTGGTGACCTTCCAAGTGAGGCTCCACAATCAAGTCCTCGCCATATATATCCTTCACTTGATTTGCAACAATCACTTCAAGGAAGGATCTATAAATAGAATCCAACAAAAGCTCTTCCTCTGCAGCATCATCGGAATCAATGCATGAGTCGAAGTTCAGCTGGCGACGGAGAGGTGCCCTAACTTCTTTCAGCAACTTCTTCTTAGGGGCACAACACATGGCCTCTTCTGGGCCCGGAGCAAATGGATCAAAGATATTTCCAGTTGGAGTCTGACACCCAGAAATCAAATCATCCTCCGTTTGATCCAAAGATGAAATCTCCAAATTTTCTTGATCAGGCGACATTAGCACATCAGCAACAGCAACCGAATTCTCCACCTTATTGTCATCATCACTCAAATTCAAAGCCTGAATTTTCTCCAAGCAGGAGGCTTTCTGAGAGGCTGACTCCACTGCAGTGCTCATCTTCACTGAAACAAATCCTTGATCCACTCTACCGATCTCCACACTGCTAGCATCTGCTACAATGATCTCATCTACACCCATAGTCCTATATGAAATGCCAAACTCCTGTCCTGCTTCCAAACTCCAATATCAATCATTGCTTAAAAAAGCCCAAACCCTAATTTTCACATATTCCAACAAGATATCAGATCTATCACCAAGAGAAAGATCAGATCCACTCAAGCAGTAAAATAACACACAAATCAAAATGATCATCGAAATTAAACAAAAAGCTCCCAAATTTCATGCTCACCACGAACAATGAGAACACCAAACCCATTCCACAGATCAAGAAAACACCATAATCACAAGAACCAGCCACCTCCACCTACAACTCATGAATCTCAAAAAACCTAACTAAAAACCCTAAATCACAAAGCCCCAACAAGCACACAAGCAAAACCATAAAAATATCACCTTTTACCAGTAATCCGACGAGAAAAACAAAAATCCATTAACAAACACAACAAAACATCCAAACAAAAACCCTAACCCTAACAATCCTAGATCTCAAAAAACCACGCAAGAATCCAAACCAAGAGAACCAATCACACATCAAAGAAAGCATAAAGCAACAAAGCCAAGGGATTCACAAGAACAAAGCATACCTTTGAAGGCGAAACCCAGAGGAAACTAACGCGAAGAACATCCAAAATGAGAAGGAGCTCGAGAAAGAGGGGCGCCGAAAAGGGCGAATTGGGGAAGCCGCTATTTATAGCAGACGAGGCGGGAACATGGACGGCCAAGATTGCTTGAGATCCAACGGTTGACATCTCTTGTCAGAGCATCTAATGAGTCAAAGTTCGTGTGGCTTTGACTTGAGAACCTCATCATAGTACAGTGCTTCCCCACCGTTGGATCTCTTCATCACCTGTTTTGAATGGCTGTGATTATTGGGTTCTTGTTTATGAAATTTAGAAAAGAAAATAGTTTTGAAGTAACAAATGTGAAGTTAGTTCTGTAATTTTTTCTTAGATTTTCTTCTGCTCTATTTTATTTTGATTCAAAAAAATATGGTAAACTTGGATTGTTTCTCCAATGATGATCTTGAACTTTAGTAACTAGTGATGCGGTGGTTGTAGTAATTGTCATATTTATTTTATTTTTATACCTGATATGTTGGCCAAAAGAATATAATACAGTCACGTTTGTCGTATTTAAATTTATGTTTGTTATATATTGCAAGCCGGGTTTAATTTCATAATTTTTAATTGATAAAAAGTTCATGTGAATATGCATCATTATGTTTCATTGGTTGGATATATAAGATATGATCTCATTTTCGTAACAAAAAAAAGTATTGTGAAACTCTAATTATTGTATTTGAAGATATGGTATAATTCCATTGCCATTTCTTGGATTCCACATTAAATATATTTTATTAAAAGATTATGTAATATCACTTGTCAAAACTAGTGTTATAATGTATATATAAAAGGGATTTTATGGTAGTCCGTAGACGTCCGCAGTTGGTAACAGTTTGACAAATGGATATGTTTTTGTTTTTAGATTTTGTACTGTAAGTATTAGTAGGAATATAATTGAACGGTTGTAATTTGTTTAGTTATTGTGCAGAAAATGATTGAACGATTGAGATTAAAAACTATGCACTGCATACTATTCATAAGAACAGTAATCAAAATTCACTTGTATAGTAAAACATTGAATTTAAATCCAACGATTCAAATTAACTTCTGTAAATTCAAAATCTACAGATTTTTTTAGAGTACTCAACATCTTATATATATATATATATATATATGATTTGAAGAATTTAGTGTGTAATTTTTTTTTTATCAGTGTATCATTATGATTGGTTGAAACTAGTTTTAAAGACAATAAATTGAAGTCTTCATTATTTTTACAAATAAATAATAGCAATCTAGGATATTTAAAGAAACAAATGTTAACAAGAAAAACTCTCAAACAAATGTAATTTTATACAACTTGATGAAAATAAAATAGTTATTATTCATTTAAGAAAGTTAATAGGGAAATTATAATTCATAAAAAAATAGCTTTAAAGACCGGAAATCAAGAAAAAAAATAAATATTATTATTTTCTTCTATAATTGTTTAAAAATTTATTGGAGATTTGAGATTCCTTAACCTTAATTTTAGTGAAAAATTGTTTATTGAATTTATGGGTGTGTATTGTGTTTTTTTTGTTAGTGTTACAATTATCAAAATTATTTTTTAATTTATGGGTGTGTATTGTGGTTTTTTTTTTTTTTTGTTAGTGTTACAATTATCAAAATTATTTTTTATATTAACATTATTTGTATTCCATAGTTGTTCTTTATTTTATGGTTTTCATATTAATAATAATAGTATTTTCTTTTTTCTAGTGCTCATATGTTCGGTGATGTTATTATGTTAATTAATTAATTCATCACCATAGTGATAAATAAATACCCTGATAAATGGTAAGATAGCAATTAGTTAGTTGATGCAAGAAGTTAAATAAAACTGTTCAATAAGGAAAATAATAAATAAATAAGAATTCGGAGAATGCCTAGTTTTAATACTAATATGTAAAACGCAAGACAAGAGTTAAACAATTTTTTTATAAAAAGATACTCATATGATATTTGTTGAAATTTCTCATGAGCAACAATGGTAAGTACAATGTGATGATGCAAAAGGATATGAATAATTGCAAGTTAAAACTCTACATGATGTGTTGGCCACATTTGATAGTGGTTAGTCAACCTTCATATAAATAATGAATTTTTGACATATGTGATTAAAAAAAATTAGAAGATTGGGAACTAACAAATAAACTTATTAGAACCATGAAAATATTTATTGAGAATCACTTGAATGAATTCTTTAGGTTGGTGAATGAATTTGGCATTTGGAATACATCAATTGCAATGAGTTTTAGCATATCCATATTTAGATATATCTTTAACAAATGATATTTTTTAACCAGTATGGGTAAGGTCCCATTGATAATAGTGAAAAGAGATATTATCTCTTGAAAGACTAGCTCCGTGTTTGACTCTGTTTTTTTTTTTTTAAATCCGATGGAGGGGTGATTTAATGCTTCACTTTTCATATACCATGCTCATCTAATTTGGGTTTTTTTTTTGGAGGAGTGGAATTATTGAAATATTTTTTTAAAAGAAAAATCCACGGGTAAAGACAATAATACTCTTCATTTATTTGAAGAAAAACTATTATATCATTCACTTGTTCAAAAGCTTAATTTCATCTCAGGGAAAAAAAGGAGATTCACAACGGCAACCCTCAGCTTAACTATGGAGGAGACTTGCAACCTGTGTTCCTCTTCACTGGGGAGTGCTTCTACCTCCACGGTATTACCTTTGTGGACTTTAAAAAGGTTAGTTGTTTAAGTTCTATTTTCCATCCTCTTTTCATCTATCATAGTGTTTATTTCTCATTTTTTTTGAATTTTCTTGAATCTTATCATATATTGATAGGATTTATATAGGACCGGTGATTTTGGTGTGTGTTGTTATATTAATTAGTCTTCTCAAGTTGCTATTTCTAGATTAATTGAATTTACGCAAAACATTAAATTTAATTCTTGATGACACTATTATCTTTCTTAGTTATTTGGTCCAGAGTTTTTTTTTTTATGTGTGGAAATTTCAGTCATGACACTTGCCACTTCTTGTTAGACTAAAGTCATCATTGATGTTTGATTATGTAGATTATGGTTCATTTACGTATCAAATTTAAAAATTGAATCTTTAAGATTTTTGGCTTTATTTATTTATTTATTACTAATGTCGGCAAGCCACATCAAAGACATACACAAGCGAGGAGTTAATACTTCAACTCACCTATGCTCAACCTGTATTGGCTTAAGTTATTATGTTAGTTTGGTTTTTTTTTTTTTTTTTTTTTGGAATTTGATATACATATTATTCTTAGTTTATACCATGGTATCTTGTTTAAAACAATGTCATCATGCTATTGGCTTAATAATAAAAATATGTAAAAAAAAATTGACCATCATTCATTTTATATAAAAAGGTAAATGGGCTAAATACCAATTAGGGATGTAATCGATCGAGTTCGAGCCGAGCAGCAAGCTACTCGAGCTCGAGCTCGGTTGAAAACTTGCTGCTCAATGCTCGACTCGAACACGATCGAGTTTTATTTTGTAGCTCGAGCTCGACTCGATACATAAATCGAGCTACTCGAGCTCGCTCAATTAATCTCGATAAAAGCTAATAAACTAGATTTAATCATAGATAATTTTATACTCGAACTCGAATTTGGGCTCGAGCTCGAGCTCGAACTTAATTATACACACACACACACACAAATACAATTACTCAATTAAGCTCATGAGCACTCGAGTCAAGTATTAAGATGCTCGAACTCGGCTCACTCAACTACTATAGCTACTCGAATTTGAGCTCGAGCTCGACTTGACCCTAAGCGAGTTGAGTTCGAGCTTTGCTCAAATCGAACTCTAGTAGCTTGCAAGTAGTAGTGTATCATTTACACCCCTAATACCAATCACGCTCCTCACTTCTCCTTCAAAATATAAAAATTTAAAAAAAAAATAAAAAAAACACTTCTCCCCCTCCAATACCCCTTTGAACCAAACAAAAGAGATGATAGGAAAACTTAGTTAGTAAAATGACATTGTGGTATATATGGACCTTAGAGCATAAAATTCAAGGTATTTGAAGTTAAAAAAATGAAAGTATACTTTGGAAACTGGAGGTATGTTGCTCTCATCTACCAAGTAGTTGTACATGTATATAACATCTTAATTGAAATACTGATTTGAAGATATTAGATATTACTTGTGTTAAATCAAGTAATAGATTTATTTTTAGATTTAATTAGTTGCATTGAAAGATAAGTTTAGTTAAAGTAGAGAATGACATGTTAGGTAAAAATTATCTTGGAAAAATTAGTCAAATGTTTTCTCATAAATTTCTTTTTCTGTGCTACTTCATTAAAATATTTTTCTTATTTCCAAACATGAGATTTTTGAATTGTTATTTTTAATTCTAAACTTTTCGATTACCCACAATAAAACCTTCAACTAATTTCCCATTGTCTTTTAATATGTAACTACAAACAACAAGCAAAAATATGTAATTTAGTTAACTTTATGTGCAATTAATTAAGTGGATAATTCTAACTTTATTAATCATATATGGCATATTTAAAAGTTATATTTAGATATTTCATAATCATTTGTATGTCCTCATTAGCATCTGCATTTAAATGATCCTATGTATATTATGATTAATCAATTGGATTTTAAATTAGTTAATTATTTTGGATAACTAAATTGGTTGATAACTTCTAGTTGATCAATTAAATTTAGTATCACTAAAGAGTTAAATTTGAATTTTACTGGCCCATGGCAGATATGAAGGAAAGAAAAATACATTTATAAATATTGCTTGACTATGGCGGAGTAGAGGTGGAGTTTGGAGAAATTAATTAATACCCTTATGAGAAGCTACAAGAAAAGTTTTTATTTTTTATTTTTGACAAAGGTGATAAGCTTCGTCTCATTAAAGGATTCTCAAGGGATAGACATGTATAACGGTGTACCAATTATTGGGGTTCCCAGCACTGCAACAATTGAAAATTTCAGTGAAAGTTACTGTTTATACTATTGTAGTAAGTTATTGTAGTACTATTACTGTCCACGTATATGGTCATGTATGCGAGCGTACACCTGTCGGCACACCCCTCTGTCAATTCTATGCGGTCTTTTGTCCGGACGCATAGTAGCCGCAAGCTCTTTGGACGATGTTGTGAGACAATATATTTGTTGTATGCAGGTGCACATTTACCTGTATGGCTCCCAAGATGGGTTGTGAGGCCTCTTATACGAGTGTATGACTTCTTTATGACAACACAACTTTTACAAATACAAAAAATAACCCCTCATTGTAATCTAGAATGGGATAATGACCTCTAAAGGCAACAAATACACACAATCAATGTAAGACACCGATTTTAGCGTGGAGAACCCTTCAAATCAAGAGAAAACCCACGAGACTCTTTTGAACCACTTAAAATGCTTCCACTATATCAACATTGGAGTTATAAATGATTTTTCTTTAGCTAACTAGAGGTGTACAAGCACAATGACATTAGTATTCAATAGGTGAAGCTCTCAACAATACACACATCCATCATCGTCACTCAAAGATGGAAACATGGCTTCAAGGAGAGTTTAAAGGAAATCAAACAGATGGATTAAGAGATTTTCTAATAAGGATACTCTACCCGAAGTGTGGGAGAAATCTCTCTCTCTAAATGAGAGTGTTTTACACATATATGCTTCTCATGTGGAAAACCCAAGTTTACCCTTGTCATGTGTTTAATTGACATATCTTCATTTCTTTCATTAAGTGGGGTGAACCACTTTTATTCACTTGTCGGGCCCCCAAATGTGGCAGCACCCAACACCAATTAGAGTGATTTATCAACCAATTTATTAACCCTGTCATGCGTAGTGATGAAAATTTTTCCATATGTACGTATATGTACACATATACAAGATTTTTAAGAACTAAACCAAATTAATAAATCTTGCCCATTACTGTTTTGTGACAATACCAATGGGCTACTTGTGACTTGTTATAACAACAAGCAATTAGTCAACCGATGAAAATTTGAATATATATATATATAACTTCACGTTTTAACTTGTAGGATAAGTATCTTAATATAATTGAAACAATAGTAATATTGTAACTACACAAAACTTATTGCATAATAAAAATATAATTAATAATTAATTGATGAATCAATCAATATAAAATCATCAAAGGGCTTGTAGCCCAGCGGTACCTCGGGTCCCCTCGTTGGGAGAGACGCGAGTTCGATTCCCCCTGACCGCGCTCTCCAGTTTCAAGAGGGTGAGAACGTTGTGGCAATTCCCCCGCCCGCGTACGCCCCTGAGGGTTGGCGCTTGTCGCCCTACCTAAAAAAAAATCAATATAAAATCTATTTTCGAACTAAGAAAACTATTTGTCAGCCAGTGGTTGTCAGTTAATTTTAACTCGTTGGTATCATAACCTTTACATTGAAATAGCATCTCCATCTACAGCACTGTTTTACGCATCATATCTTTCCGCATTTTCATGTATTTCCAAAGTGTTCTTGAAGAATACATCAAGTTTATTTGCAAGACTCACTTCAGGCAATAAAAGGATTTGTCCAAGATTTTGTGCACCATAAGCAAATGCACTACGTATCCGATAAAAATTACCTATAAAGGAACAAAAAATTATTATTATTAATAAAAAAACAACTCAAGTGAGAATCGAAACAAAACACAAAAAATAATAAAAAAACATAAACACTATTTGATGTAGTGGAATATTATGGGAACGGTGAAGGAATGGATTTCGGGTCAAATATATGGATAAACAGTACTACTGTTGTTTCTTTTTCTTCCAAAGTTACATAACAGGGAAATTTATTAACTCTGTTTGGTCGAATATCTGGATCGACAGTACTGATGTAATACTGTCGTTTTCTTTCCTTAGGGATTTTCTAGAGGGTAGTTAAACCACCGTAACTGGTGCACCATTCTATCTGCTAGTCCCTCAACACTCACAAACAACGCTTGCCATTTTTGTCATTTAAAAAAAAAAGTAATCAAAACCTTGTGTAATACAACGTCCTAGATTATTGTTCTCTCTGATTGGATCCATTATATTTAGGTATTTCTGCATAAACGCTGAAGAATTATTCTCTCCTCCTCCATATGAACTTGACAGAAATCTCATACTGTTAAGAAAGTCTTTACTGAATAAAAATTCACTTTCATTGTTTTTTGGTACTTCCACTGCATAAATAAAATGAAACATTATGCTGGTAAATTTACTTTGGAAAATTGAGTGAATCAAGTTAATTAGAAATCACTTACCAATAATTTCTTGTAGAGAAGCCAAAGAAATTGAACCATGTAAACTGATAAAATAATTGTCCCAGTCATATTTACTGTAAAAGTCCAAAAACCTGTATAAAACCTGTAAAATATGCAATGTTTAATGATTATATAATATAACAAACATTACATTTGAAGAAGTCATAATAATGATGAACTTAGGTAAGTTGCCATCATTCTCCAACCAAACACCCAAAACTTATCCCTTAATCAAATTTTGGTTTAAATGCACTCTTAGACTGTTAATTAGTATGAGTATTTTTGAAATAGAGTCTCCGTTATCTACGGATGTCTATAAACACTTTTGAATCAACATCCAATGGTACCGCAAAACTAAATAATATGATTAAATATGAAGGTCAAAAACGTGCATTTAAATTTTTATTTTGTTAAAAGATCCAATATTAATAAATATTTATAATTATAAAAATAAAGTCATAATTTTAAAAATTAATTTTTATTAGTATTAATTATATTACAATCATCTCAAATAAAAGTTTTTCTGTAAATAAATTATTATAAACATTCAAACACTACAAAAACTCACCTCTAAAGGGCCTTGCAAAGATGAATGAAAACATTGGAAAATGTACAACACCAATATCTCCAATGCATAATTTGATATTAAACCATAGCGAGCACCAAGAGTTCTACTCTCATAACAACACCAAGCCCTTATCAGTATCATACTTTGTTTGAAAAGATTATTCTTTCCAATGAGTTTGTTAACCTAAATTAAAAAATAATCTTGATCATATACACGCACCTAAAAACACATATATAATGATCTTAATAAAATAATGGTAAAGATGATAAAGTAAACTCCATGTCTACAATGGTACCTTGTCCAGAAAATATAGCCTGCAGAGCTCTTCAATTTGATTGAATGAGATACATAAAAGAATATTTTGAACCATGCATCTCACATGTTTTTCCTAGAAGTCAAAATAAAAAAATATATATATTATTTTCAAAAAATATAATTTTGTTTCTAAAATATTAAGGTGGCAAGTGATTTTTTTTTCCCAAATAAATGATAAACGGCCCCTATGTAAAGGATGTGAATAGGCCAGTGTGGAGGGCAACTACAAGCTTAGCAACACATGTACTCTCTCTCATCTTGCGTGGATTTTGGGTTTTAATCTCCGGTCTTCCCCAAAATGAACGCCTTATACAAAAGACTTGGTATCACTAGACCAAAAAACTAATAGTAGTGGCATGGCTTAATTAGCCAATAAGATTTGTTGATGCCAAACTGCAAGTAGTTCATGGTCAGTTCATGCACTCTTGAACATGAAGAAAGAACAACACTTCTATCTATCAACATTGCTTAATGCAATTAAATTTTAATAATGGAGCTGTTATAAATTTTTAATAATAATCAGCAGCTTTTAATTAAAAACCAAGCCATGAATCAATGAAAAAATCTTCATAATATATTGCAAATCGATATAATAAAAGATGTTATCTTGATGGTGGAGCAGGATACAATGTCATTATGCAATGATCTCAAATGATTCAGAAATGATGCAAAATGGACAAATCCAAATCCATATTGTGGAGTACTTTACATGCTCTATAGTTTATAGTGAAAAATTTTAACATGATATGAAACTAAAACACTCATGCTCATGAACAAGAAGTTAGCAGAAATTGTACCTCTGCAGTTATTCTGGGTTCGATGTCTTTCACTTCAAACTCTGCATTGCTATTGCCCTCTTCGGCGACGAGTACACGAAGCACGCCTGCGACTAAAGCGTCTTCAGATTCGGGCTCGCAAAGTGCAGTAATCTCAATAGAATCAGTTTGAAGATAGGTCTCAAATGGAACACAACCAACTGGAAAAACCTGTGGATTGTTGCATAAAACAAACTAAGAAACCAAGAGATTTGTTTAACAATGTAGAAGTGATTCAGAAAAAAATGTATTTTCTGGTTAACTGCAGTCAGACAACATTGATTACACAAATCAAACCATAAAACAATGCATTCAATGTATTAATTTTCCAACTAGCCAAAAGACAAACAATGTTATAATATATGACCAATCTGATTCTTCATACTACATCAAGTAAGCAAAGATTAGTTCTCAAAAGTATCCCAATTACTTTAAATCAATTTAGTATCGGTGTGAGTTGTATTAAAGTAACTAGTTTCACACCAATTAATTTGGAAAATATAAATTTGAATACGCAAGCCTGAGTTTTTCATCATATAAGTTTAAGTTTTTGAGTTGAATCAGACTTGGATAATATATTTAGTTTGCATGAATTAGAAAAATCACCTCTACGCTAAGATTATTTTTAAACAACCTCTGCACATAGTCCAAAATAGCTTTTCTTCTATCCTGAGACGTTGAGATGGGCTGAATTTTTTCTATGATCACTCCGGTAACACTTTCAGCGAGCCGCCATCGTTCAACATTAATCCCCATCCGATGAGAGTTTTCTGTCACCGTCGGAGAAGACCCTGACACTTGATTCAATTCCTCCATGCCAAAAAAACCTTCATAAACAGATCGAATAGAAATAAAATAAATAAATAAGCACTAGAATCATATCCTAACATCAAATACATGCAATATTTCAGGCATGAAAGTTATGAGGAAAAGTGATCACCAATAAATAAACAAAAATCTAAGGAAAAAAAATTCTCTCTTGGATTGTACAATTGACTTGTCATAAGACTATTATATATTCTCTCTTGGAAACAATGGCTCATTCCTTGAACAAATCTCATGTATGACCTTAAAACAATGTCTACATATAGGAATCAACAATACAATACAATGATACAAATATACCCCAAGTATACCTCTGTACATGTACAAACATACATACATATATCTAATAAGTATAAAATCAAAGCTTAACAAAATTTAATTGTAGGTGAATATGAATACTACAGAATATAAAAAGATTATGAATTGACATTACTTTATGTTATTGGAATAAAATTTGCATACCTGCAATAATGATCTCTGTTAATAGGATTAATGATTTGAAATCAATTTCATCTTGTTTATATAGAGATTATTTTATTTATTTATTTATTTATTTTGGGGAAATTTGAATTACATTAAAACAAGAGTTGAAGTTGTAATTGAAATCATAATAATAATAATAATAATAATAATAATAATAATAATAATAATAATAATAATAATAAAGAGAATCAAAAGAGATAATCATAGAGAGCGGAAGAAATTGCTGCATACTTTCAAGAGGCCTTTTCTTAAAAAAAATCTTTTTAGGATATACACATACAGTTAGTTAATTATAATATTTATTATTATTATTATTATAAGTTTTTCTTTTTTTTACTGGGGCTTGATGGTAAAAAGAATCTAAGTTCTGGTGAACTCTAGACAGGGACGGAGCTATAGCCCTCATTGGTTTTTTATAAATTAATACCTATAATAAAAAAATGTATTTAAAAAAAATATATTATAAATCGATAGTTTGACACGTTTGGCATTCTACAAAGTATATATAGTTTAAAAAAATTCTAATTTTAAAAAAATATTTATAAAAAATTATAATTTGATCCCATAGCTCTTTACAAATAAGTATATATTATAAAATTTAGTCACCAGGATCTTTACAAATCCATACATGTCATAAAAAAACGTTACATTTTTAAGAAAATATTTATAAAATTTACAATTTGGCCCTTGTGTTTTTTTTAATAAATTATTATACATATTTATAAAATATAATAATTTATAAAAAAAAATATTATTTAATCATTTTAAAAAATTGCTTATTAATTTATCCCTCTAAAAAAAACTCCTACCTCATCTACTGCTCCAGTGATGGACCGTTGGCTAGCCTAGTTATAACAGAAACATCAAACACAAAGTGACTGATAAGAACTATCTCTGCTATAAAATAGATGTTATTGCAATTACCGATGACGATGTTAATTGGTTGTTCAAGAGTTATTTTATTTATGGGGAGAACTTACATGAAGTGTTTTATGTGCATTTCATATAGTGCCCAATTATATATTGACACATGTCCCATGTGCAGCTCATTTGCTTTTTCTTTTTTCTCCCGTTAACTCAAGCTAGTTTTCGTTAACTTTGAAGATAAAAATACTATATGTTAGTTCCACCGGTGTGGTTTGTGGGCTAGAAGAACACTCAAACACTCAAGAAAATCTTACACAAACCAAACAAGAGAAGATACAAGAAATTAGTAACCCGGTTCGGCATCCACTTGTCTACATCTGGGGAGCCAAGCCCAGAGATAAACAATCCACTAAAAGAGGTGATAAAATATGAGTACAAAACACTTTGTCACTTTTCCTCACAAATAAAATATCACTACCCTCTCTAGATTGTCTAATGCCTTCCCACTCTCTTCCTCAAGAGTCACACCCAATCTCAGAGCAAGGTAGTTTATATAGACGTCTTAACGTCCCAAATATAATCCATATCTTTTTTAGAATTTCTGCGGCTACTAACTTTGAAACCTTCCAAAATTAGCTGTTGCAACTCCTGTTGTAACACAACTTGCAACATAGCACCGACTGCTGACTTGACTGAGTTTTGGTTCCGTTGCGAAGCAACCTCAAGACCCATCAACCTCCCAGTCATGCTTAGTCCGAATTAATGCAGCCAGATCACTAGATCCCGCCTACCGACAACTAGCCTACCTCCTCAGTCTCATCACGCAGTCCCCTCGCAAGGAGCGCACGCATTTGTGCGTCTTCACAAAACTTTCCAAACTTGATATTCAATTCATCCAAGTTTGGCAGTTAAATCTCCCAAGAAAGATCTTCAATCAATAATACCAATCATAAGCTTGTCTTCAATCGTACCCTTAATAGTCTTCAATCATATCTATTAAGAATCTTCAAATCATACCATCAATAGCCTTCAATCATACTATTGATAGGTAATTCTTTAATTAAGCTCCATCCATATTTAGTCTTCAATCAAATTTCTTAAATATGGTCTTGATGAGATCTTGCTTTTAGTTGTAACACACACCAAAAATAGCTCCACCAAAATCTTCCAAGATATTTTCCTCTAAGCCAAGACTCCTTGCCATGTCACCATGCTTTCCATGTCATCTTCTATGCCACGTCACTATGGATGCTACATCACCTTAACTTGGTGTCAAATCATGCCAACTTAAAGTGCATTTGCACTAACACTATATTATGTTATGAAGCTGCTCAAATGACATGGTGATAAACACTGAAGTAAGTAGACTATTAATAAATAACATTCAGCTGTGACAAAAATTTAACTAAAATTAGGCTAAATTGAATAGTTTGGACAATTAACTAGAATTACAACCACAAAGATCTTCCATGATGTCCAGCAGTTTCAAAACAAGAAATAAAAGATTTGTTCATCACAATCCTAACACTCCTAACCATTACATCGTAATAATAAACAAAATCATGAGATAACAAGCAAAACTTATTATATATTTCATGACAATATCATTCAGTTTTGTTTTTTCTTAAAACATCTAATCTTCAGTTAAATACATCTTATCTTCTATAAGTATTCTCTTTGAAGCAGAATTGCTTGATGTAGATATGAAAACTTCCATATTGGATATTTGGATATGTCGGGTAGCTGGTTTTATCAGCTGAGAGGTCACACATGAAGATGACACCTACAACAAAAACAAGAAAAAAAAAGTTTAGCACATCATATTTGTTTGGAAAATTAGAAACAATATCGGCCATAAACTTGTAGGTAATTTATTTTGATATCATATAAACATTTCACTTGCCATTTTATTTAAGAATAGGATCACATCTATTTGAACTTAAAATTTCCTACTACTAAAAGTTGGCACTTGATATCATCTCTAACCACTCTTTGTCGGATAACAACATTGAGATGACAACATAAATAACTCATTGAGGATCATTTCAGCTTATTAGGTAAGTGTGTATCATAGGATGATGCAAATACAAAAAAAAAAAAAAAAAAAAAAACTACAGGTTGACCTCTACATTCTGCTGCAATGAAGATAATCAAAACTAACTAATTCATCAAATAACTAAATCGAATTATATATGAAAGCAAGGTTGACCTTTGTCAGGATCATATGTCAACCAAGAACTTAAATTGAGATGTTACTTCAGATAAAGTCTAACTCTTTGTACATTAATATTTTTCTCAGAGAAGTCTATTTATAACCTAGAGAAACAACAAAAAAATCCAGCACCACAAAACTGCTGTACAATTTTTAGCACCTTAATCATTCCCTTAATTATTCCCAATTTACTTTTTATTGTTTGCACAACCAACAAAAATGCATCTGATGAGATTCTAAACCATAATCTTTGTAAGAAGTTCCAGCTTATAAGAGCAAACATTGGGATTTATTCATCAAACACAAGTTATAATTCATGCTTTATCAAAGGGCCACCGTGCAAAGAAAAAGTAAGAAGGGACATATCATTATAATGCCTTGTGATCATTATAAAGCACAATTAAATTGTTTAGCAAAATTAACACAAAAGCTAAAAATGCCGTAAAAGAATTATTACCTCCAGTGTGCTCACTGAAGCAATAATTGGAATGTTATCTCTAGATAATGGAATAGTTAGTGAAGCACTCCTTGCTACATATGGAGTTGAATTTTTTCCCATCTCTGTTATAGCACTTTGCAATTTACAAAGATACCATTGCTCCAATCAATCAAGTTTTCAGAAACTGTAGATAATTAATTTGAGGACACAAAATAATTAATAGGAAAGGACTCCCAAGATGCCTCATTTTCCATTTAGAAAAATAAAAAAGTCAACTGAACACACATGAACAAGAACTTGAATAGAAGAGATTATCAAATTTGATGCAAATCAAGAATGAATTGAAATTATTGAAATCTCATAACACACTTGTGAAACCAGAAGTTGTAGCAAAAAAACAAAACATCAAGCAAAGAAGAATATCTACTTATTACAACAAAAAAAAATAATAGAAATAAAACCAAATAAGTATGAGAAGAATGAAGAGATCCATCACAAACAGAGGGAAAACCAATAAAAAAAAGATAATAAAACAAAAGAAAGGGAGTTTCCAATACCTTGATATCAACAACTAATGTCCCCAAAATCCAAGCTTTACTTTTTCAATTGATATGAAATCCCTTTCTTTTTATTTAACCACCGACTGGAAAAAGCTTTGAATAGTCCGAAAGATGGCATCTTTTACAAAAACCTCATTAGCCAAATAGGGGAAAAAAGTTATGAAGGAGATGAAGATGAGCACCTGAAAACAAAGATGGAACAATGGTTAGAGAGAGTAGCTCCGGCAACACATGACAGCCCGGTGACACGTGGCGGTCTGATCAGAGTAGCTCAAGCTTGGAGAAGCAGCTTCAAAATATACTATAATATTTTTTTCTTCAAGGTTAATTAACGGATCGAGGCCAGCTTGAGTTAACGGGAGAAAAAAGAAAAGGCAAATGAGCTATACATGGGACATGTGTTAATTGAGCACTACATGATATGCACATAAAGCACTTCATATAAGTTCTCCCCTTTATTTATAGTGTTGCACTACTTGGTATGGATATAATTAGTAGCTGATTTTTTTATATATATAATTTTATTGACGAATGCGATAAGCAAAAGAGAAATGGATATACACACAACTCTAGGTATTAAAAATCCGACTGTACACTCTAACCTAGTGATATGTATGGGAGTTATAAGCTGGCTCTCACACCAATCAAGAACCTTTTATGGCACCCTGTGTGACACTAATGATTTTTTCTTTGGTTTTGTCTTCCATTCTGGGTGTGCTCTAAAGTGTTTTGTTCAGTTTGGGGAGTACATGATTGTAGAATAGTTTTTTTTTTTTTTTTTTTTTGCATTTTTCTGTAGAATTCATGGCCAAAGATTTACATGGGAGGGTACATGGCCGTGTACCTGCCTGTGTAACTCTCTAGAAAAAAACTCAAAGAAATGTACTATATTGCATGTAGCAACCGTGTAAACTCTCTAGAAACTCAAAACACAAACAGAGAATTATTAGTGTCAACCTGTAGAAACTAGGGTATTTTACAGAAAAATGCAAAAAACAAAAAAAGGTACATGGGCGCCTACCCATGAAACTCTCTGGAAAAAAGGTACATGGGCGCCCATGTACCTTTCCAACCAATTTCTGCCTGTGTAACTCTCTGGAATTCAGAATGATGGTACTACAACAGTGATACTGTAGTAGTAACATTGTAGCATATTACTATAGTAATTACATGCAGGGGTGATACACGACCATGTAGATGTGATACATGCTTGTGTAAAGCTTTTCCAAGCCACGAAACTAGGGTATTTTAGTCATTTATCAACTTTGAACCCTTTATTCTTTTCCCTTCCCTCGTTACAACAAAAAGAAGGATTGAGAATATTTTTTTTTTTTTTAAAAAGAAGATTGAATTTAATTGGGATGAGATCTTCCAAAAAAATATATATTTAAAAAAAAAATTAAAATGTGTTTTCGTTTTTCTCCTTGCCGATGTGATGATGGGATGTCATGATAGTGGTCATGGCATAGATCTAAGGCTTCAATCCTTAAGATTTCCCTTTTTTTTATTTAACCATAGTTTTATTGAAGTTTTAGAATTAGCTCCATTTTTTTATTTTTTTTATAAGCTTGAGACACTAATAGCTTTGGTGAAGTTTTGCAATTTGCCTCTTATATACTTTTATTTTTTATAGAGTTATCGTTATAGTTATGATCCACAGATGATAGGTTTATTAAAGTTTTATATTTTATCCTTTATCCATTTAAATAAAAAATTTTATTTGTATTCTTTTTATGCAAATTATATATCCTCCACATAGTTTTTTTTTAATATTTCAAATTATTATATTATTGATTTTAATATATCATATATGTTGATATTTAATTTAATGTTTATTGTTGTATTATGTTGATTTTGTTAAATATAAAAATTGTTGTAGGTTGGTGATAGTACTTCTCAATTAACTATTTCTCAATTTCATTATAATGATAATGATCATATGATTTTTATAATATCGTCTAATTACATTTTTTAATTTTTAATTTTATTATTTATTAATCACTTTTATTTTTTAAATTGAATTTGATATCTACTTATGTATTTTTATATTTTATTTTTGCAGACAAGAGACATGATAAATTTAAAGATAATTTCAATGATTGAAGTCTTAATATTTGAAAGCTATTTCCTTGAGATGTGTAGATCATGTTAATATTATTTAAATTAATAATTACATTTTTAAAATTTAAAATTTAAAATTTTATTATTTAGTTATCACTTTTCTTTTTTAAATTGATTTGAATATCTATTAATGTATTTGTATATTTTATTTTTGTAGATAAGAGACCACTATGATAAATTTAAAGACCGCTTTGTTATAATTTTTTAAAAACTTTTTTTTTTAGATTTATAGATCATGTTAATATTATTTTAATTAGTAATTATATTTTAAATTTTAAATTTTATTATTTATTTATCATTTTTTTAAAAATTTATTTGGATATTGTATATTTTATTTTGGAGATAAGAAACCACCATGATAAATTTGAAGACAATTTAAAGGATTGAAGCATTAGCTTTATTATAATGTTTGAAATCTATTGCTTTAAGATTTGTAGATCATGTTAATAGTATTTTAATTAGTGTTTTAGTGCTAGGTAGATTTTTGTATTTTTGATAAATAATTTTAATTACTATTTTATTATATTATGTAAATTAATTTTATAGAATTTAAATTTTATCTCATATTTATATATTTAAATTGTATATACATAATATTGAAATTATTATTGTGAAAAATTATACAATATTTCTTCACCACTTGCAAATGTTGCATTTCATTTTTATCAACAAATACTATACAGTTAAAACAACAATAATGAAATGTCGATATAAAAGTTTTAAGAAACACTTAACGAAAGTTACTAAATAATTTTTGTACAAACATTTATAAATAAAATTTAATTTTAAAATTAAATATGATGAATAACTTTTACCAATATTTAAAAATATTGACTTAAATTAGGATTCACAATTTCTATTTTGTTAAACCAATATTTACAAAAAAGTCAATATAAATAATTTAAGAGACCTTTAACAAATGTTATTATATAATCTTTATAACAATAATTACAAATGTTGCAATATTTCTAAATTAATGTAATAAAAATTTATGGCGACACTTGCAAATGTTGCACAAAATAACAAAAGTGTTGCTCAAGCCATATACAAATGTTGGAATAAAATTCATATTGAAACTATTTACAAATGTTGAGAAAATATCACAATAAATGTCGGAATATATAGATATTGAAGTTTCATGGAAATGTCATAACAAAGTATACAGACTATGGCAATTACAACATACAATCGACATTTGTTACAAAAGTTGATATAGAGCTATTGCAATGGTTTTTGGCTATTTTAAGACACATGACAAATGTTACAAAAACCTAATTTTGTTATAGTGCCTTTACCTTTCACCCTTTCATCTTCATCTTCATCTTCATCTTCATCTTCCTTGAATGAGAGAAACCCAAACCCTTGATTTCTTAACCTTTGCTCTTGTGGTTGAAGGTTCATTCATCATCTCCTCTACTTCGTCGAATCAGCAAGGTAAGTCATATTCCTCGTCCTTGTTCTCGGATCATGCTTTGGTTTGTATTTTGATTGCTAGACCTAGCTTTATGATGGATGAGCATGAGAGCTTGATTTTTGTGAATTTGTTTCTTTTCTCTTGTTTTCTTGGTTTGGAATGAAGCCAACCTCCATAAAAACTCTTTGGAAGCCCTTGAACCCAAGTGTGAGTCCATCCTAGGCCTCTTATAGGGTTACATTGCATATTAAGTTAGGGTTTTCTCTATACATTTCTCTTTTCTCATTCTTCTTTGTTGTTTGGCTCTTGTGTGTTTTTGTTTGATAAGTGGTGAATTCTCTAAAAAAGAGAAGGAAGTGGGAAAGTAAACCCCGCCAAGTGGATTTTGCGTTGTATTATGAGTGATGATTTTGTTAAATGCATAGCTTTATATAGTGCTAGAGTATTTTTAAACATGGTATGACATTTATATTATCTTGTTCTTTCTCTCAAAAGCAATGAATGGTTTTCTTATGGAACTTGAAACTCATATTATGCTTGTATATGCATTAAGTTTCATGGGTAATTATATATCTATTTTTCCTTCTTATTATTTATGAGTAAAATGTTTTTCATAGTATGTTTGTTTGGACTAAGACTTAGCGATGAAAAGTGATCCTTTATACTGAAAATAGTTTCATAAACTTATTGGGATTTGATGGTGATAGCAGACTACGGCCCGCAAGCATTTTCCCGAAATTGTGGACAAGATCCAACATTGTAGTGTAGGGATATCCTCGGTCCAACCTATGTAGAGATGGCGTGGTTGATATTGAGTTTTCCCATGCAAGAGCTCTTGATAGGTGTAATCTTGAGCGACCTGGAATTACCCCTGGGGAACCTCAATAGCCAATGCCAAGGGGTTTTTCCTTAATTTGTTTTCAAATCCTTAGCGGTCCCAAGACTAGTTGAGGTCACAACCAAATTGGAAGAATTTTAATGGCCAACAACAAAACTTATTTTATACTTCTGGTATTAATTTATTAATCTACATATGGACGTTTTTTAAAATATTTTACTTGATGTTAAGAAAACTACTATTAAATTTTTTATTGTTGTTAAATGCTTTAGGACTCTATTTATCTAAGCACTCACCATTTCCCTTTTTCATCTTGACACAAGTCGTGGTGTGGTCGATTGTCTTGCTATGCGGGTTTAATGTCAAGTTCAACATCTTTTAGTATAGGTTTGTCTGCATTTTCGAGTATAGACCAATTTATTGGTCATATTATATACTTTATCATTAGTTATGTGTGTATTTTTTATTTATTTTAGTGTTGTTAGGTGCCTTGACACCTTGCCTTAACTTGAGGGTGGGGTATGACTCACCCCATCTCAAGTTACAACACAGTGTATTGTTGGCCACTATACTTCAGGTGGGATTTGAACACCCAATCGACCCCTGTATGAGAATAAATGCCCTATCCATTGCGCTAATCCAATGTTGGTTTAGTAGCTAGGTCTTTCTTGGTTGAATCAATGGAGTCCTCATTGGGTTCCTTTACTAGATTTATTATAATTATATGTTTTTCTCTTCCACATATAATGCTATGCGGTGGTGCTAAAAGTCCCTAGTTGTGGGAGCTGGCATATTATCATTACTTCTATACGCATACCCCCTCACTGTATTTGTCATTATCGTATTTATAAAAAATAAAAAATAAAAAAAATAAAAAATTGTGAACACCAACTAAAGTCAGACTTTTACCAATAATTAATCAACTATCTTCTTGAATTAAAAATATTAAGTTGGAGATTATTACCTGAAATCTATATATTATGGCTATGTATATGATAATTTTTTTCAATAAATATGATAAATTTAATATCACATCATAACGAGCAGTCCGTCAGTAATAATTTATATCTTCCTCATATTTGAGCAAAAATTTAGAGTGGACTATGATTAAAGTAGAATATAATTTAATTAATCGTACGTAATAAAAATTTATCTTAACTTATTTTGAAATAAAACTTCTTAATTTATCAAATTGATGATAATAATTTGTTGGAATAAGAATTTTTTTAAATGAATGAAGTACATGATGTTGATCAAGGAAGCAACACTGAATGAGACATCTTATTATAATTTTTCTCATTTTCAAAACATCACTTGCAACTCTTTTTAATTTATCTTATAAATAATTAATACTTTATTCTTAGAAAGAAAAAAGAAATGTCTAATCTCTTAATTAGCATTATAATTATGGGTTTACTTGTGACTTTATTTATTTACACTGTCATCATCACATCATTTTTCACATGAAACTTTTCTAATCAGAGAGTGATGTCTCACCAACTATGTTTTCAATTGGAAATCCAAGTTAATATTTTTTACATAATTATTACTTCATATTCTTTTTTTTTTTCCCACTGAAATTTCTTCTTTTAATTAGTTGGCGAAAAAAAAAGTTCGGAGTGAGTCTTTATCTTATATTAATAGTGATTTATCTGTAAAAGCATAATCTAATAGACAATGACGTGTTTACATATATAGAAGTTGAATATAATGTTAATTTTATAAGATAAAACTTAAAGAACTGTTACGATTAATAAGACAATTTCACAATGTGCTGAGTCATTTATTATATATATTCTCATAGCTTAAGAAATAAGTTAAATATTAAATTTTTTTTCTTACAGAGTTTATTTATAATATTGGATTTTTTAAATTTAAAATCTTGTGTTATTTATATTATTATTTTCTTTATGATTTCCTTGTTTTTATGATGATTTGAGTATAACATTTCCAATTAAAATTACCCTGTCAAAAGATTTTTTTTTTTTTTTAATGCAACGGGAGCATATACAATCAAAGGTGTAGGCATAATTTGAAATTAAATATCTAATCAAAAAGTCCTCACCAAGTGACACGGGGTTTGAATTGAAACCCCACATCTACAACCGTTGATCCATTAGAACTTACCATCACTACATTCAATAGTATTTGAACTTGAGCAATAAAATTTTTATACAAACGCCTTTCATAATGAAGGCAATGCTGGATCAAAAACATGTTGACCTATCAAAAGAAATTCAAGAAGTTATATATATATATATGATAGTTGTAGACAAGCCATAATTAATGTAGTTTTACTTATATTTGAAATTATAGAATGATATCATAGAAAATGCACGCCAAAAGACTTATAACCCAATGACATTGGTTCCTCTCAAAAGATGTTGATATGAAAAAGTTAAATATTAATAAATATAGTGATGATAATAAGGCCTTGTTTGGATCGGCTTCTAGTAGAAGTGCTTTTTTTAAGTTTGATGAAAGCACTTTTTTCAAAAGTGCTTTTCAGAGTAAGTTAAGTGCTTTTCTTTATTTTATGTTTGGATAAGTTGAGTCAAAAGCACTTTTATATGTGTGAAGTTATTTGGATGTGAATTGTAAAAGCACTTTTGGATATAGCAAATTACTAAAATAAGCACTGTTTATGGAAATAATGAGGGAACTATTCATTTATCAAAGGTAACTTAGTAATTTTACACCCCAAAAACAGCTTCTAAGAAGTGCTTTTCTGAAAAGCACCCGTTGGCCAGCTTCTAAAAAAAGCTGAATTTTAGCTTTTTCACAGCTTCTGCTTCTGTCCAAAAGCCCAAACAAACATGATTTTTAAAACCCAGAAGTGCTTAACTTATAAAAAAGCACTTCTAGGCTTAAAAGCACTTATGAGAAGCCTATCCAAACAACCCCTAAATCTGAAATTATGGGTATATACTTGCAGTCCAAATTTTATGCCATACAGGCTAGACCATTATATCTAAGCCTGTACATTCTCTTGCTTTTCGCATTTCTTAAAAAAAACAAATAGTCCGCATAATTTATTTTTAATTATATTGGTAGCAAACTGACTTCATGGCACACGTAACGCTTGAATGTTCATTTAGTTTCCATTGAATAATTGTCTAAAAATCATTTATTTAGTCATATCATGGAAACGTGGGAGCTCAAGTTGTGCATGTTCTTGCCTTTTATTTTATTAAAATTTAGTTGCTAAGAAAATTGTTAGTTTAATATATATATTAATTAAGCTACTTGTTAAGGATCAAAACCAGATTTAGTCCCTATATTTTGTTTCAATATTTTTTTATTGTTATACTGCAATTATTATATATAATGTCATTATATCATGTTTTTACTTTTAATTCATTCTAGAAGTAAAAGCAGTGCAATATGATGCCATGACACTCTGTATTATATATCATTCTTAGAAATTAAAATATTTAAAAATAATAAATTATTATTTTTGTCATGTTACCATGCCATAGGTTCTAAAAAAATATGTTAAGAAAAAAAATAAATAATCCACATGTAATGTTACATTTCTCTTATCCGCCGTATTAGTATTAAGAGCAAAACCGTAAAATTTACACTAAAATTGTTCCATTGTTTAATTTATCCAATTAATCAAATTCCTTCTCCAATTTAACATGATGAAATTTATTACTATTTTCTCTTTAATCCTTCTCCTTATTATCATCTTGCATCTTAATATTTTATTGATTTCATTTTTTATTCTTTAGAAAAGCCAATAATTTTAGTTAAAATAATCTTAGTTTTTTTTCTCAATTATTTTTTAAAAAGAAAATTATAGTTATATTTATACGTTTCTAACTAAGCATTTACAAATCTTAGTGCAAATGTTTTTCCTTCTCAATTTATCCTTTTCAAGTAAATGCTATCAAACTTCTAGTTTTTACTTTAATTATTCTTTTAATCAAAGAGTTATTTAAATTTTATCATCAATTTAAATTACTGATTGCATCAATATACTATTTACAAAATCATCTTAAGATTTATCAATTATTAATATTTGCACTCTCTTAATTTCAACCTTTTAACTCATCCCCTCACCTACAATAAATATTCCAACAAACATATATATATATGTTCTATTAAATATATGACATAAAACCATAATATTAACCATATGATCAAGTGCATTAATATATGTATTAAGTATATACACATAAAGTTAAAATAAGCTAAAGTGTTTTTTTTTTTTTTTTTCTAAGAATGATATCAACAGGTTATCACACCCATTTTATTTTTGTCTCAATCAGTACTGAAAAAAAGTGACCCCCAAAGCTCGTGGTATTATGACGTTGGCCCTACACTAATATTATTTAAACCCTCTTAACAATGAGATGAACCCCAAACTCAGGCTCAACAATCAATCTAAAAGCAGGAGAATGGCAATAGTGTGGAGACAAAGCAAAAGTGAACTTCATCAACAGCATGGAGAGCACCACCTTCAACTCCACCATTGCAAAGTTAAGTCCCAAACAAGTCCTAGCTCCAAAACCAAAGGGCATGAACATGTACCCATGGCCATTGCATGCACCTAATACACCATTCACAAATCTCTCTGGATTAAACTTTCCTGCATCCATTCCCCATATCTCCATGTCTTGATGCATTGTCGACACAGGTATCCATATGTTAATCCCCTTCGGAATACATACATCGCCAAACTTCATCTCTTTGAATGTCTCTCTTGCAATGAATGATGCCGGAGGGTAAAGCCTTAGTGTCTCTTGTATCACCATTGTTAACTGTAACGCCGATAAGATGAGAGACCCAAACTTATATATATTCTTATAGGACATAGAAATGGATTCATTCAAAGACTAAAGATAAATTTATTTTACCGTTTTCATTTTTTGGATCATGTCGGCATTGGGTGGTTGTCCCTTGCAAAGCTCCATGACTTCTTCTCTTGCAAGATCTTGCCATCTTGGATAGGAAGCAAGAAGCATCAAGCACCAAGTAGCGGTGACCGCTATCGTCTCATGCCCGGCGTAGTAGATGTTCTTGCAGTTATCAACAATGAAGCAATCGGTGGAGCTCGAGGAGTTCAGTGTTGTCTCATTGGTAGTGTTTACACTCTCTAGCAAAGATGTCAGGAAGTCTTTCCTCGATGACACTAGAGTGTCGTCTTTCCGTTCTTTCACTAAATTCAGTATCAATGTTCCTGTCTCTTTTTCTAGCTTTCTTATTAACTTATTTCGTTTTGTCGGTAAAAATCTGACCAACAAAAAGTACATATATGAATAAATAAGCTTGAGTTTCTCATTCTATCGGTTAGATTAAGATAATATTGACAATATACCTTAGATGAGAAATGTCAAATAAGTTATTTGATCTTAATATTGTTAATGAGAGAACCCTTAGCTTTTCAAAAATCTCCCTCCCTTCAGCATAATTACTCCCAAAAGACGCTCTTGAAATCACATCTGCTGAAAAATTTCTAAAGTCTTCGTCTACTATTATTTCTGCAACACCTCCTCCATTCTTGGCTTTACTGTCCCATGAATCCACCAGTGGAATAACAGACTCCACCATTAACTCTACCATGCTCTGCATTTATGATAAATAAAAAGATCATGTGTTTATATGTATGACTAGAAATTTTTTTTAACATAACAGAATTTATATCTTACCTTAACTTTGTCCATGAAAAATTCAGGAGCCATGAGTTTTCTTTGATGGAACCATTCCATGCCATTTGCCTTGAGGATGCCCTTACCAAAGAGAGGCATGTGTGCCTTCTGAAGGAGCACTGGCTTGCCCAAATCTAAGGACACACAAAGACTTATGTCCCTCACCAAGTCTTTCTGGCTCACATATAATGCTGGTTTATTCCCTATCCAATACATGAACATTGGACCTACAAAAACAAACACATTATATAACTATAAATAAGAATTCATTTTTATTAATTAAGCATATAATTTTATTGGTAAGAACATACAAATTTGAGTCTTTTTTTTATATTATCTATGGATTTCGGTTCTAATCATGTCAATTTAATAAACAGTATTAAACTTACAAATATGATTATGAATATCACTTTAGTTTGTAAAAGAACATTATTGAATGCACAAGGCATGAGTTTTGAATAATTTATTAATTAAATATCGGTCTATTTAAATAAATAATTGTTATGGTGTTGCTAAGATCTTTTAAAAATAAATAAATAAATCACATTCATTTAAAGACGAAGGCAGCTATAACAAAAATAAATTAAACACACACAATACACTAGGAGTGGAGGTTAAGACAGTTATTAATACAACTATAGGAAAAAGAATAAAAAACAAAAAAACAAAATAGATTCTGCGGAACTTAGAGAGTCAAATAGGAACAGTCCGTTAAAGTTTGCTCCCTGCTAATCTATCCTACCTAATTTTAAAATTTATCAAAAAAAAATGGAAATACAATAACATTAAAGTCAAATTCGACTAAGTCTTAGCGTATAAACACAAAATTCGGCTTTAATGGAAGCACAACTATTTTTAATGCAATATATATATAATAAATTAGTCAAGGTTTTGATGTTTAGTTCTTAATCTCGGAATAATTAATCATCCAAGTGATATTTTAACCATGGCTAGGATTGCTTGTCAAGGAAGTAATTAATAAATGTTTAATAAAACTACTGTTTATTTCTAAGATAAATATACTATATAAAATAATCAAATGCACAGCTACATTGGTTAAGGAGATGCAAGTGATTAAAAATTATATCATAGTTTGGTCACTCAACATTATTATTAATATTATTTATTTTAATAATTTTTATGTACACTGTCGTCATCATAGGATTTGAACATGAAGCTTTGTCTGACCGGAGAATGATGTCTCACCAACTATGGTATCATTTGAAAGACTCAGTCCTAAGTAATATCTTTATATAATTATTACTTCAAATTGTTTTTGATATCCATCTTTGAAAATAATTTTCTCTTATACTTTGTGGTTTATAAAAAATATATTTGATCAAACAATTGAAACCCCTTTTTCAAAGATGGCAACGTTTCAAAGATGGGAACGTGGCGGGATGGGAGGAGAGGGTAATTAAGGACCAAGTCCTCCATGAAGGGAAGACTTTTGATAATTTTTTCTCTTTAATTAAACCAATCTTCCCCATGACTTTTTGGTCTATTAGTACGGAGTCCTTTATATAAAATAATTTTATCTATAAAAAAAGTGGGTTCAAACTTTAGCTAGCTCATATAAGATGAGGGTATGAATAAGTTGAATTATTAATACCTCTCCTGTGCACACCCCCGACATAAGTTGTCTACATTCGTCCAAAAAAAAATCTCTCAACTAGAAACATTGCAGAACACTAGATAATATATTATATTATATGATTAATTACTAATTAAAGTTTTAATTATTAGTTATTTTTTTAGTAATAATGTATAATATCAATAAATTCTATTTATAAATTTAAAAATTATTACATATTACATTGATGTTTAATTGTGCTACCGGAACATGTATGGACATGAGTACAAATAAGGGCAAAGTGAAGGCCGAAGTCTCTTTTTTGTTTCAACTAGAATAAATATCAATGGGATTCGTCCAAATCGCTATCTTTGAAAATGTGCAAATTTTAAAAATACGAAAGAGTACAACATAAGAATTTTGATGTTGAAATTTTTTTGTATGAATTAGATCATAATTAAAGATATATTTGCTTTAATCTAAATAATTATAAAATCAACCCATAGAATTCAAGTGTATCCCATGCTTAATCTCCTTCTATACAAAAAATAATAATAAATTCCTCAAAACCCTAATATTCATATAAACGTGCTTCTATGAAAGCTATCTTCAAACATTCAACCAGAGTTTAAGCTTATACACACACAAACACACACACAGATATATATATATATAATGCATAAGTATGATTCAAAACCCTAATTTTCTTATAACTAAAACAAGAAGAAAAACAAAGTTAAGAACAAGATATGAATTAACTCATACCATATTTTCTTCTCCATTGAAGAAGATAAGGGAAGAGAACCTTGGCATAGTCTTCAGTGAAAGAACAGTACTCTTCTCTTGCCTTCTTGGAAGCCATGATCTTTCCCATCTCTGGGACATTCCCTGCAAGAAATGAAGGCTTAGGGCCATTGATACCTTGCTTCCTTAACTCTTTAATGATCCTATTAGGTCTCAACCATGCAGTGTTGTAAAAATAAAGACCTAAACCACAAGAACAAACACACAATAAAGACACAAAGATTAACATGATGTCCTCCATATGTCTCATATATTTTGTAATATGGACTACCATTTGAGTTTATGTTTCTTAGCTTTATTTATAGTTGGTGTTTGGCTTTCTTCTTCTTGATTTTTATGTTTGACCAAAGATATCAAAGTTGTTGGTGAATTCATATGTTTCCTTGTTATATATAAAATATTTATATACACATATATATATACACACACACATAGTTTAATTGGCCGGCCTGAAAGAAGCACTATAGCTCCATTTCATGCACCCAAATTCCATGTCAAAGTCATGCTTTGACAAAGAGAATGGAGGGATTAACAAAGGAGGACTTCAAATGAGACAAAGTTATTTGGCTTGTTTTGTGAAGTTCTTGGAGAAATTTATTTTAAAACAGAAGGTTATTTTAATATTTATATATAATTAATTGAATTCTTGCCACATGTACCTGACTTGAATTTTTATTTAATTTTTCTAATGAATGATTGTTCAAAAACATTGTAGACATATATCTAAATACAGTAGTTAGCTTTATCAAGTTTTAAATATAAAAAAAGGGCAAGTTTTTAAAAATTAAAACAAATTAATGTTAATTATTGAAGATAAGGCATGGTTGGAAAATTAGAATGCTTTGGTAAAAAAGGAAATAATTACAATGAATTTGTGTAAGCTCTTGTGGTTTGATTAATAAAAAGGGTGGATTAAAATTAAAGAGTAAGGTGGATTTTCCTATTTGAAAAATAAATTAAAATCAATAAATTTTAATAAATTAATTTTAAAATAAAAACCTTTTTCACAAATATTGAAGCAATTTAAGTTTTCGCCATTAATTAAAAGAGCATTTCATGATGTCAGAGTATAGTTTTTTATATTATCTGTCTTAAATAATCCATGTATTTAATTCACTCGACCTACAATAGATTAATTTTGGAAAAACTATAAACTTTGTAATTAGGATTTTATTATATGTATATTAAGACTTTGTCAACTTTAGATCAGTAATTGTTTAATAATGATAGAATAAGAGATTGGCAAAATTATTTGATTATTAGAATAAAAAAAAGAGTATTTCATTATCATTTTATATATATATATATATATATATATATATATATATATATATATATATATATATATATATATATATATATATATATATATATATATATATATATATATAATTCAAATTATTTAATCCTCAATCATGATATTCAAAATACTAAAAAATTATGCTGTCTTTCCGATTTTCATCACCTCTTTTTAGGTATATCTTATCTATTGTATAAGTAACTAATAATTCATCCTCAATATAAACATACATATAAATATCTATAAATATATTATAAGTATAAAAAGAATAATAAAAGCCAAAAAATTTACTAAACACTTTAAATAATTTAGTTCTTCTTTGCTCCTTTATCTATCTCTTCTTCTCTTCTATATCTCTGCAATACATAAGTAAGAGTATTTATAGGCATTTAAGGGTTGAATGAACGGTAAGGATTGATTTGATCCAATGATTCAAAATACACTAGTTGGTAGTAGGTGAAATAGTAACAATATTGGTGACTGCTACAGTGAAATACTGCAGATTGCTGCAGCAACATCTAAATGGTTGCTACAGCAATACTGACTACTACAGTGTTGTATGCTACAGCAGGTATCCATTATTTTTATAATATTCATAATATTATCCATTTTATTTCTTAATTTTCATTCAAATAGTCAATTACTTTTACAACAATTAATTAGCTCTTCTTATCAAATTTAAAATTTTGCCAAAAAGAAAAAGAAAAAGAAAAGAAATCAACAGCATCAAAAAGAGATGAACTCAAGTATATAAAAGAGTTTTTACTGCAATAAAACAAGCATTCAACATAACTTACAAGATCAAACCTTGTTAACAGAAAGTGGTACACCAAACTCAGGTTCAATAGTCAATCTGAAAGCAGGAGCATGAACATAGCTTGGAGAAAGAGAGAAACTGAATTTCAACAGAATGAGAGAAAGAATGATCTTCAATTCAACCATGGCTAAATTCTGGCCTAAACATGTTCGAGCACCGAGGCCGAACGGTATATAAGCATGTGGGAATTTGCAAGCACCAGAGATTCCATTCGTGAATCTTTCCGGTTTGAATTCATCGGCATCAGGCCCCCAAATCTCTTGCTCATGGTGGAGTATCGATGTCGGTATCACCATAGTGATACCTTTTGGAATATTGAGCTTTCCGAGCTTTATGTCTTTAAAGGCCTCTCTTGTAACAAATGCCGTAGGAGGATACAGACGCAACGATTCTTGAATCACCATCGTTAACTGTATTTTCCGAACACATTCTTAGACTATTATAATATTCATCATCTTTGTTTGAATGAAAAGTCACACCGATGATACTTACTGTTTTCATCTTGCGGAGCATGTCAGCATTCGGCGGTCCACCTTGACAAACCTCAATCACCTCGGCACGGGCTTGAGCTTGCCATTTTGGATGAGAAGCCAGTAGCATTAAGCACCATGACGCAGAAGTTGCAGCTGTTTCATGACCTGCAAAGAAGATGTTCTTGCAGTTGTCAACAATGAAGTTATCATGATCTTTGGTGCTGACTAAGTTGTCTTTGGCACCATCAAGGATCGATTGTAAAAGATCCTTCTTGGGTGAAGCCTGCGATCCTTCTCTCCGTTCCTCCACTAATTTTAAGATCAATGTTCGTATTTCCCGGTTTAGTCTCCATATCTCTCTATTAGCTTTTGTCGGGAGATACCTTAAGTGCAAATTGAAGAGCTAATTAAATCAAGAAAAAGAAAGAGATATCGAAAGTGTGATACACTATGAGAGCAAGCACAATAATCAAGTTACACTGGCATACCTTAAACCGGGAATTCCGATAAGTAAATTTGTTTTCGACATGAGATTCTGAAGTTGCCTTAGTTTTAAAAACATTTCTTTGCCTTCTAAATAATTGCTGCCGAAACTAGCTCTTGAGATTACATCAGCCGAAAAACTCCTCAAATCCTCACCCACAGTTATAAGTCCAATCCCACCTCCACTCTCAACTATTGTATCCCATGATTTCAGTAACGGCACAGCGGCATCCAATATCAAATCAACCATGCCCTGTAAATGGTTCGACTTTGAGTATCATCTCGATGATTTATATTGTTATGAACTTTTTGACATTGCTACAAAGATGATGAATTCATATACCTTAACCTTGTCTGCGTAGAACTCCGGTGCTATGACTTTCCTTTGGTGAGTCCAAACCTCCCCGTTTGATGTTAAAATGCCATTACCAAAAAGTGCTCCCCTTTCTTTAGTCAAGTATACAGGTTTGCCAATATCTAGAGGCTTGTAAAGGCCTATCTCCTTGATAAGATCAGGATCACTCACATATAATAGCTGTATGCTCCCAGTTGAATACATGAACAGTGGACCTAAATAAATGGATCGAAGGAATTGCGTCACGCTCATAGAGAACATTATTTTAAAACACTACTAGCAAGGGAAAATGTCATATATAGTAAGAAGAAGATGGTGAATATCTTGTGTAAAGACTCATCATTAATGCATGCATTTATGCATATCAAATAGATATATTTAAATGTAAGAAGATGATTGACCATGTCATCGTTGAAGTTCATCAAATTACAGGATCTTTTTGCATTGGTGTCAGTTCAGGAAACAAAATTCAACTGTCAAAAAATGGAGACATAAGAAGACGAAGAAGTAGCCAAAGAGTCTAAAATCATAAAGCCTTCCTCTACTAATCATTGTAAGTAATTATATGAACATATACGCTTATCATGAATGTATGAATTTTAGCAAATCAAAACTATATAAAGTTATAGTAAAGAGACAAAAAGATCATTTCATTGCTGAAGTTCATGATTAAATTAAAGGTTCTCTTTCACTCAATCAATTTAGCAGATCAATTTAAATTGTCAAAACACTAAAACATAGAGAATGAAACATAAGAAGATGAATTAGCCAAAGAGTCATATATACTATATTCATTCCTCCACTATTTAGAGTAAGTAAACAGAAAATAGTAGTCAAATTTGACTAAATACTTCACATGAATGCATGAATTTAAGCATATAAAAACTATAAATTTCCAATAAAGAAACAAATCAAACAGTTCATTGTTGAAGTACATGATCAAATTAAAGGCTAACTTCCGCCTAATCAATTCATGAAGTTGAAATTGTCACACAGGAAGAAATAAGCATTAACACATACAGAATAGAGCATAAGAAGAAGAATTAGCCTAAGAAACTAAAAGCATAAAACCATATAAACATGAGAATATACCATATTCAGTCCTCCACACAACAAAGTAAACAGAGCAGCATAACAGTCAGTACTTGGCTAAATACTTATCATAAATACATAAATTTTTAGCATAAAAAAACTATAAATTTACAGAAAAGAAACAGATAGATCACTTCATTGTTGAAGTCAATGATCAAATTAAAGGCTCTCAACCACTCAATCAACACAGCAAACCAAATTCAATAACCAAAAAAAATTATACTAAATGGAACAAAAAGAAGAACAAGAAGAAGAAGACTATAAAATCAGAAATAAAATAAAAACAGGAAGATATATATATACCAAACTCATTCCTCCACTTCTTGAAGTAAGGAAAGAGAGCAACAGAGTAGTCAACCATGACATTAGCACTGCTCCCTATAAGACCCTTCTCCTCCATTTGAATCTTCTTCATCTCAGTGATGTTCCCAAAGAGTAATGAAGGGGGAGGACCTCTCATCCCTTGCTTCCTCAGCTTCTCTCTCATCCTCTCTGGCTTCAGCCATAGGAATCCATACAAGTAGTGAAGGAGAAAACATAGAATCCCTGAGAAACAAAGAACAACTAGGGTTCCCCAATTGAACTCTATCTCCATTGAACCAAGTTCTTCTTCTCAAACTCTCTGAGAAGAACACAACTTGTTACTTGTTAGTTGTTGTTTGGGGAAGAACTGTGTTTTGTTTTGCAATACTACCCCTGAAAATTTTGTATTTGTGCTTATTTTGTCAAACATTTTACATGTATATCCCTGAAAAATTATGAAATTATACACACACCTCAAGAAAAATTGAAATTTAGAAATGAAGTATTTTTTTTATCAAAAGAAAAAAAAACATCATAATTCGCTCTTTTATTTATGTTTTACTAATGACATTTGGAGCAATTTTTAAATTGTGTTAAAATGATTTTTCACCATTTTATTTGTTATAAATATTTACAATATTATATATCATTTGATATTATATAAAATTATACTCCCTCCCTTTTATATTAATAGTTACATTTAAAAAATTCTTTTTTTAAAATATTTTTCACATTTAAAAATTTTATAAGTATTAAATTTTATTAATAAGTATTACTCTTGTTTTTATTTAAAAAAAATGTGTTAGAAAAATAGAGAATCCAAGGAGAATCAAGAGAACAATAAAACAATGCAAACACACCAAATTTATGAGGTTTGACAACATGCATTTGTCCGTGTTCCTCTCGTTCACTCATCTCTCTTCTATCTCAGAAATAAAAAAACTAGAATTACATGAATTTATAGGTAAAAACCTACTTTTATCCAAATACAAACCCCTATCCAAATCCTAAAACTTATCTGATGCAATTTACACGATTATTAAATCATAATTCTAATCAAATACAAATTACCTCTTTATATCGTATCGTGAGAGTGGTACCTCTGCACCCCAATCTATCATACCAACAAATGTTGTCACTTTTCTCCACTTCTTTCCCGCATCAGCTCATTTACTTGTATATATGAATCATACACAACAATACAAGTAAATAATTTTAATAAGAGTAAAAATTTTAATAATAATTTTAATATTTGTGCAAAGCTGAAATGTAACCGTTAATATAAAATGAAAAGAGTACCATGTGTTTTTTAATAAAAAAAAATTTCATTATTTTTTATTAGTAATTACCATCGAATATATATCTCACTGATAACACATTATCAAAGAGTTTTTATATAAATAAAAGTACAGATAAAAAATATTTTAAACAAAGTCAAAACGTCAAAATAGTTTGAAAAATGATAAGCAAAATAAAGTTAAATGAAGAGTTTGGATTTCTAAAACAACAAGGGTGTGGCGGGTAATTTTATTTTTTATAAATAATACTTTTTTTTTATGAAATTTTATAAATAATACTTGATTAGCATGTGATCAAGTTGAATACTTAAGCTATTTTTAATTTTTTAAAATTCAATTTTCAGTGTGTACTTTGTATTAAATAATTAATAATAAATGACGAACGGCCAACTAACACAAATTAATTAATTAATTAATTTTATTATAAAATAAATTTATAATTTATAATTACCTCAATTGAAGACATTAGAATGCGTTGACACTTCTCACACTATTCTCTTGTCACTTTCTATGGAAAAGCATCCTTCTTTAAATACTTGTGGAAGACCACACATCCAACGAATATCATTATAATATAAAAGAAGATAAGATCAATCATAGACATTTGATAAGAAAAAATTTACAAAGATACAAACAAGTACTTTCATAAATTAATTGAAAACTTTTATTAAATCTCAAAAATCTTGGCTCAAATTCAGCTTGTTTATTAATCAAACAAGTTTGAGCAAGCCAAAATCGAATGGAAATTGCTCTCACAATTGAAACAAATAACAAGATTTGCTCAAACTGGTAAATTTTTTTTTTTTAAGGGTCAAAACTATGGCATGAGTCCAAACTTCAATTTAAATCAAAATAGTTACTCAACTTTAATTTTGTTTTACTAGATGGTTATTGAAGAGATTCTATTTTTTTTTTTTTATGATGTAAATACTGAAAATTTTCTATCATAACATACATGACACACTATCCACATAGCTGATAATTTCATCTGATTTGCTAACAAAGAATTTCCAACATCAAATCATCAAAAAATAGACCAAATTCCTTTGGGTGAACACTCAATGAAATAAAATTTAAGTTGAATAACCATTTTGATTTAAATTGGAATTTGAGCCCAAAATAAAAAAATAAAAAAATAAAAACTTTAGTTTAATGCTTTATCACAAAATATACCAGCTTACAAACATTGAATTCCATAACTCTGCTATAATCAAGTTTTCTACCCTGCTACATCTGCACCATTTTAGTGTGTCATTTTGTTCTCTAGAGAGCTCATGAAATTTTTGAAGCATTTTACTCTTGACAAGCTCCAACGCAAACCATCGAGGTTCTTGCTCTTGCTCAGAACAGATGATCAATCATGGATAATATGCGCACCCGCCATTCATATCTGACCACCTGTTCCTGCATAAGTTTTTTCGTGCACATACAATGTAGCTCTAATTTCCATCGGAATGCTTTCGCGATGAACCATCTTGACCTAATGGTAACAACCATCTCCCATTGACATGGTGCTGTGCCATATAACCGGCTAAATCATCTTCAGCTTCTGGTGAATGAGTTTTCTTGTTAGAAGATTTGCATAGCATTATCTAATCCTTTTTGATTTCTTCTTTTCCTTGAACCCTTTTGGACCAATAAGCTTAGAATTGGGAGAGTTCATCTCTTCCCATAACTCCAATGCTATATCAAACTTACCGGCTTTCTTCAGATTGCTAATCAGTGACCGATAAACATATATTGAAGGATTATGCAACTTCTTTAACTCATCAAACATCCTTATTGCATCTCTAACGTGTCCGGCTCTTCCAAGAACATCAATAAGTGCAGTGTAAGTTTGCAAGTCCAACTCAAATCCTTTGTCTAACATCTCCTGTGCAAACAACTTGCACAATTCCAATCTACCAAGTCTTCGAAGACAGTTGACTAATGTGTTATATGTTACGGCATCAGGAGTGTATCCGAGATCTTTCATTGATGCAAACTCCGCTAGCATTTTATCAACCTGGCCAGCTCTGCCTAAACTCGCAAGAACAGTGTTGAATGTGACAGTGTCCATCTTTAAGTTGAGATTTTTCATCATCTCAAAAATCTTAGTGCTTTTAGTAATCTGACCAGATTCAGCGGTAACGAAAACTATCCTGTTCATTACAGTCGGATCCCTATTAACTGTTATTTCAGCTACTTCCCTGATAAACTTTAGCAAATCTGGATCGGAAGCCTTGCAGAGAACCTTTGCAACATTATCATAAGAAGTTGAATCAGGAGGTAATCTAGAAAGCAGTAAGTTCTTGAAGATCTCAGAGAAAACATCAAACTGATCATTTTTGCATGACGTGGCAAGAACAATATTATACGAGTTAATATCAACAGGGATATTCCTATAGCGCAAATGCCTCAACACAAGAACAGCATCTGCAATGTTGCCTGATTCACAAAGCTTCTCAATGTAACTAGCATACAACTTCTTCCTCGAAACGGTTTCATCATTTGCAGTACTAACAAAGTGTTCTAAGGACTTTATCACATTCTGCTCAGTAACAGAAACTTGTGTTGTAATTAATCGAAAATGGCAATGCACTAATATGAATACAAACTGTACTTCTGCAAAGATTCCGATCCCATTACTCAAAATAGGATTCTGAATTTTTTTTGTCTGCAGGACAGAATATAGAAAGCAAATGGTTATGTAAGGATTGATTAAAGATTCGAATTAACCCAAACATTGATAATTGTCTTAATCCACTCATAACAAAGCAGCAATATAAACAAGGAAAAGCTAATTAATCAGGGACTAAAATATTAGAATTCACATGATTCTAAGAGAAGCTAGCATTTCTTAGATGCACACCAACTGTAGCCAAATTACAAACTCTAAAGCAATTAAAATTTTCAAGTAAATAAACCAGCAAGTATAATAAATACTTCAAAAACTGAAATTTTTAAATGAAAGGAAAGATTTCTCAATTGCTCTGACATAAATATGAACTGAACTTCAGTGAATAATCTGATCTCAATATCAAAATAGGATTCTGAATTGTTCTTGTCTGCAAAATAGATTGTAAGAAAGTAAATAGTTCTATTAAATTTGAAAAGCTAGTCAATCATCTGAATTCACAATAATTAGAGTTTCTTAGATGAGTAGCAACTGCATCAAAATTAAAGCCTCTAAATCAATTACAGAATCCAAGTAGAAGTAAACACGCCAGAAAGCATAATACTTGAAAAAAAAAAAAAGAAATTGCATTCATGGACTTTCAAAGCATTCCAAATTAATGAGATAAGACAAAGACAAAGACTTGACAAGCATTCACAGATGATTCAGAGCGATGAAATTCAGTGAAAGAATGGGATCAGAATTGAACTTGAGTTACCAATCTGGAGGTAGAAGCCACGAAAGAAGCGATAGACAAAGTGTGAGTGGCGAGACGCCGGATCATCGCCGGCCGTCGGAGAGGCGAAAGAAACCATAACCCTAACCCTAATCGGGCTGGAACTTGGCTGCTTGGCGTGAAGTATGGTAAAACAGGGTGAAATTTTATTTAGGGCATTTTCGGTTTGAAAATGTTTTTAAATTTTTTTATTTTTTGTTTTTACAAAACATATATTTTTCTTTTTTTGTGTTTTATTTTTCGTTTTCAAAAGATGCGTCCGTTTCAATTATTTTTGAAAACGAGGTCTTAGAAATAAAAATAAATAAATTTATTTGTTAGAAATCCACTATCAATGTAAGCTTTATATATATATATACCAATTCTCTATACATGTTTACTTGTATGTTGAATATTCAGATTAAATTTATTAAATAAAAAATAATTTTAATTATTATAGTTAATATTTACTCACATAAGTCTGTAAAATATACTGGTAGATATGTTTTTTATGTGGGTAGTGGACAATTATATATTGTAGACTATTTTATATAATATATCGATTTTTTAAATATCAAATTACTTATTTCACTTTTATAAATTGTGTGGTTCCTATTATTATTATTATTATTATTATTTTTTTTTTTTTGAAATACAACAAGCGGCGGAACCTCAGGGACGGACACGTGGGGTAGTCGCGCTCACCACCGACCCGTGCCCTCATCTTGGGCGTGATAGGTTTCGAACCGGGGAGCCACGCTCGACCATCGAGACGAAGACTCTACGCAAGGGACCCGGTGCCAATAAACCAAATGGTCGTTGGCCTATTAAAATTTTTACGCTTTGATACATTGTAAAAAATAAAAAATATATTTTTTTCTATGATGAAATGGTTAAAACACTCACGTCAACTGTTATGAGCTTGAGTTGATCTGCAGTAAAAAATTACCATCCTTCTGTGATAAAAATAGCAATAAAATAAAATATTGTATATAATAAAAATAATAATAATAACAACAAAAGAAACAGGTCTTGGATTGAAGCATTTGAAGCATCAGAAACCAAATAAAAGAGATCTTAAATTTACAAAAAAAACAATAAATGACGTAAGAAATCCCAAGTTTATGCGAAAATGTCACAAATCATTAACTATGCATCACCTACTGTTCTGAAAAGAAATGGCAAGAACCAAAGAGGTTATTCTGACAACAAAACCCTTCACAAGCAGCAACAACAACAACACCACCACCAACAATTCGCCAAACAAGTCCTGTGTGTCAAGACATTGATTATCAAACTGTTAACTTGTACTTTGATATCGTCGTCAGTTATTCGAACCTTCAACAGCAACCTGATGCACACAATAAGTTGAATTCAGAACAAAGACCACCATCTCCGGTTACTTCGATTTGCCGGTGATGAGATGCTATGGCTATTCTGAATTTGATGAGGATCTCCTGCCCGGTGGTTGTAGCAGATGCTTGAATTTCCAAAGGAATTCCTGAGCCACAAAACAACTGCAACACCGACCATACTAACTATGGGGGCGGCGGCAAGAAATAGCCACCGTCCTCGACCACCACCTGCTCGGTTTGAACTCTCCGCTTGGTTATCACTAGCATTAGCATTAGCATTAGCATTAGCTTGCATTGCCTCATCGGTTTCCATGTCAGTTGATATTTCAGATGAGCTTTCCTCAGTTTGAAGATGATAGTGACCCTCATGGTCACTTGTGTTCATTCTTTGTTTACCCTCCTCATAATCGGGGTCGTCAGTAGGAAGCTCATAACGGCAGACGGGACAAGAATTCCTTGTGCTTAACCAAGGTAATATACAGTTTGAATGGTAGAGATGCTTGCAGGGGAGTTGTTTCGCTTCGGCACAGATAAGTAGGGGATCCTTACAAACAGGACAAATCAAACTGCCGTTCTTCTCGTGATCCTTTGAAATTATCACAGTGGGGAGACTTTCAACAAAACAGGCAGAAGCAGGAGGAGCTCCTCTTCTTGAGCCATCGTCGTTTTCTGCTAGCTGTTCAAGGACCTCCTCGAAGCCTCTTGCATCAAGATAGGGCCCTGTGTTCTCCAAATATGGAGGGATTTCAGATCCTTCCACATCGAAGAAAAAGTCAGAATAATATCTAAGTTGATTTTCCCTAAGCATCCAACGGACGACTGTACTTTCCCGAAAGCCTCCACTATTGCCGGTGATCTGACTGCCAGTAGCATCCCTCATCGATGTGTGTGACTCAGACCTTGGTGCTTCATCAACATCAGCCTCTTCCCATTCACCATCGTCATCTTCTTCGTTATCAGAATTCCACTGATCCAAGCCTGCATGCATTGGATCAATGTCGCTATCAACGTAAAAACGGTTCTCATTGTCAAGCGGAACAAGAATTTCTCTATCATTTATACTGCGTCCATCCACAGAAGTGTCCGACTCACCTCCATATCCACCAAAACTGAGAATCGAGTCACTTTCACCATTTAAGGACTCGACATAATCAACACTATCACTGTCATTATCAGAAAACGCCCTCCATCTTCTAGACCTGCTTCGAGAAGCAGTATGGCTTGTATGATTGTGCAAAATACTCGCAGAATCACCATCAATTAATGCCTCATGATTCTGCCTCACCAAACTGATGAGCTGTGAGAACTGATGAGAAAACAAATCCTCTATTGATTCTGAGCTCCCCAACCTGTTTCTCCGACCATATCTTCTTCTCCGGATTAAGTTTCTCATGTTTGCTCCTGTGTCAGTGTCATCTAGAACTGAGAGTTTACAACCTCTGCATATAGGTATTGCCTCAAAAGCTTCATTCAGCTCAGCCTCTGGAGAAAATAATCTCCTGCATAACAAACATTGTGCTTCATGTTGATCAGGTTGCCGATATGATCGATCTATTGACTGGGGAGATTGATTCAACTGCAGAGGTTCCTCGTCCATCTTCGAAATAAAAATAAGAAAATTCAATAGGTCTCTATAGTTGATAATTTACAGGTAGCCATCAAAAGAAACAAAATGATGAGAAACATTCAAGACATCTGACAATTGCAGTAAAGAAAATGAAGGTTCAGATTAAACCAGGCTTAAATAACACTTGCTTCCCTGCCAACAAAAGAATAAGAAAGATTGTCCTACCATGTAATTGAACTAGTGATGCAAGATAACCTGGAAGTCCAAGCAATCACACCAAGGGTTTCTAGGCAATAGCAACTAGAAGTCCAAGTAATCACACTTGCAATAAGAAAGCAATCACACCCTCCAAAATAAAATAAAGCTAAAAAAACTATATTCATCCATTAATTCATCCCTGGAAAAAATATCCAATTGCACCTGGAAGTTCAAGCAATCGAATCTTGGTTTGGAGCCAATTGCGCCTAAAAGTTCAAGCAATCATACTTATGGTCTCCAGGCAATTGCAACAAGAATCCAAGTAAGCACAATCGCAAGGAGAAAGCAATCACACCCTCCAAAATAGAATAAAGCTAAAAAAAAATGTTCATTCCTTCATTTGTTCGTCCATTCGTACATCCCTCGCAAAAATATCCCTATCTATCTTTCATAGAGATTGGATACCTTATCCAGTGAAATATTATATATAAATAAACTTGATGATCAAATAAACACAATAGAACTTGTCTAAAATTCAAGACTTGTTGATCAACTCGAACTTCACATAATATTTAAAAACCTACCCACCAAATTTAGCATGCTCCTTCATGCTAAAAATTTGAAATTACCAAAGTAGGCCCTAAGGCGCTAATGCTGAAATTCATTGAAAAAAAATTTTAACTCTAAAACAGCTTCTAAAGCTAACTATGTCAAATAATAGTGTCAAAAAGCACATAATCTGCCTCAACCAATCTTGCAGAATCTCATAGAATCTCATGCAAGAACAAGTTAAACTTTGCACACATGCCAATCTTTAAAGGCACAAAATAAATCATATGAAGTAACTAGAGTGAAGAATTTCTTGAAAGGTGTGCATAAATTTAAAATGCAATGAAACACAAAACCCAGCAACAAGTAATAGTTTTCATTGAAACACTACTGAAACTTTTAAACAGGCTTAATCAAGGAGCCATTTAATTGACACATGCTACAGAAGAGTATATTCTAGCATTTCAGAAAGAGGCCTCATCCAGCTAGAAATGATGGGTAGACTGACTTGCTAAAATAATTTATAAGAGAGACTTAAGAGGCCATGAACCAAAAGCTCCCAAAATTGAACACATACCTTGAAAGAATTGTGAATGATTAAATAAAAACTGAAAGAAATTTGAAAGATGAATCTAAATTTCCATTTCAGGAATAAGTAAAAAAGACACCTCAAATCAGTATTTGGTTCAAGGAAAAAGAGATTGAGATCTAAATAGCAAACACAAGAATTGCATCAAGGCACTCACATTGGGAAAGAAGGACTGAGGTAATTCCTAACAGTCATTGATGTCTGTAGCTTACCACCAAGAGCATACAAACTTGGCATATTCAACAGATGCTCACACCTCTGTATACTTCAATCTCTTTTCCAACATATATTTGCACAAGCAATGGAGTTGGCTCTATTTTATTTACATTATATATTTAGGTTTGTAAACTATGTATTGATTTCATTTGTAGCATACGAAAATGATAACCAAAAAGAATACAAATTTGGCTTAACTATTGTCACTACCATCATAATATGGTAATAGCTTCCAAATAAGCCATACAACATGAAATATCAATCCCAGGCTCACAACAAACTAATATAAAGGTAGGAAGGACTGCATAGCAAATGAAGGGGCGAAAAAGGTTTTCACGCAACATGGAAAGTTCTTAATAAAAAATATTGACTAAAATGTTGATACAATATATGTTGATGCCACCTAAAATGATCATGCATATAATTCTAACAGTCCACTTCAGTGTCAAACTAAGAAATATAGAAGACATGCAGCGCAAATAAAAAAAGGAAAATTCATTCATGCCAATTTATGAATGAAAATGAAAACATTGGTTAGTCCAGCTCCTCTTAAAAAACAGCATGAGAATATCAATTCCCAAACTCCACCTCTAATTTCCCAATAACACTAATCAACAAAGTTATACCAGCACAGAAAATCTCTGTATATTGTTCATGCATTTGCAAAAAAGAGATTAACCATCAAATTCAAACACAAAATGGACCAAATTTACTCTTCACAACAAAGACAAATGATTAAAAACATCATTAACTGAACTAATAATCATATACCACCGGTCGACTGATTCGATAATCGAACAACAAGAAACCTAAACCATCAATAATAGGAAAAAAAATTCGATTTTTATGAGGTTAAAGATTTAGGTCAAACCTTAGCTCCAACTTGAAACTTCTCCACAAATTTACAGCTCCTTCAGCTCCATCAAAACACCACCAACTGACATGAATTCAAATCCAAAAAAAAAAAAAAAAGGAATCCAAGACGATCAAAATTGACCAGTGAGATTAAATCAAGAGATCGAAAGCATTGAAAAGGGAATCAAGGATCGCTACTAAGAATCCACCAGAGTTTTTTATTCACGAATCAATCGCAGGTCGCAAGCAAGATTGGAACGGCGGAATTGGGGGAAAAAATCCGATTTTTGAGATTTTTGTTTTTTTTTTGGGAGTTTCAAAGCTTTTATTTTTTTCGATGAGAAGTGAAACGAAGTAGAGTTTTCACTTCAACTGCGGAACAGGATTAGTATCCTGGACTTGCTACGTGGCTAATTTATAGAGCGTTATTTTAACCAATAATAACTTGCCAGGTAGAGTGTTTATTTTAGGAAATTGTATGGAAGGGAGCAGATTAATTTATTAATTTAAAATGGGAAAATGTTAACCTTTTTATTTATTTATTTATTTATTTATTATATTCCCTTTGCATCATCATTTATTAGCCATTTTTAATATTATTTATAGGAACCAGACTTTCCAAATAGTTATTTTAAATGAATAATAATCCATTGGTTTTTTTCTTATAAAATTGCCATTTTTTTAACACAAAGTTACAAACAATACATTTATATAACCCATCACCCGTTCATCTCACAATTAACGAAGAGTGAATGATCAAATTAGGTTGACTTCTTTCAATCCGGTTGTTCATTTCACCATAAGCAAAATACTTTTTCTCTTTTTTTTATTTATTTATTTTAACTAATTTATAAAAATGGTTAAAGTTAATAAAAATCTAAAATTTATAAAAAAATTATATTAATTTTTCAAAATTATTTTTATTTAAAATATAATTTATTAAAAATATGAGGTTAATATGAATTTATTGGAAGATGTAAAAATATTTTAAATATAAAAGATAAATTAAAAAAAAATATTTAATAGTTCATGAATTTACTAAATGAACAAGTAAAAAAGAAAAAAAACTTAAAATGAGATAAGTAAAAATGACAGAAGAGTAATAATTTTCATACTTTTTATTTTCTTTGTTTTAATTAAACACTATTTTAATATTTTTATAATTGAAGTTGAAAAATCCCCGCAACATTTACAGTCTTACTTCTTCCCATTTTCCCCAACCATCCCAATTCTATGAAAAGGAATGCCCCTAAACTGTAATTTTTTTCCCCACTTCTCACATTTCTAGGAAATGAACACAGCCTTGATGCAGCCATGTTTATCTTGGAAATTTTTATAAATTATAGAATCTTCTTTTTTATTAAAAAAAAAAAGAAAAAAGGCATTTTTCTCATTTTTATTGACTTTCATCTTGGGTAAATTTTACTGCATCTTCACTCACATCATATTTGAGTGAAGAAATATCTAATATAGTGAAAGTCGTGAAAGTCATTGACGATGCTCACTTTAATAATAATAATAATAATAACTAGTGTGGCTGGCCCGTGCTGACGCTACGGGGTTATAAATAAATATATATATATATATATATATATATATATATATATATATATATATATATATATATATATTCATTATTTATGTTAATTGGGAAAAACTTTAAATGTGATTAATATTCTATTTGATGATAATTGTTGTTCATTAGAAGTGTTGTAGTATTTTTTTCTGGGAAAAAGCACATCTATTTTGTAAGCATTTCCTCATGGATTACATAGAAGCAAAAGTTCAAGTTTTTATTGTCCATTCAACATAGCAACATAAAAGGGTACAAAATAAAATATCTTAATTTCGTTCATGATTTTCATTATGGATGCGCATCAGAAACACTTGTGTGTTCAACATTGTCATCCATGGTAGCTGGAAGGTTGAGGTCGATCTGAGTAATTTCTGATGGGTTTTTGGGAGATGGATTGGATTTGAGAGGTTTTTTGCCATTGTTGTTTGATGAGTCAACCTGAATAAAGCAATAATGGATTAGTTCAATTTTTCCATTAAGTAATGTGAAGTTGTTATATGTGTTTTTTTTTCATAAGTCATGATCAAGCTAAGATGCATTTGTAGTTAACTTGATATTTGCACATATTTAAATTGAACTTACATTTTTTTGGGAGTGTTCTTGTTGCTCATAGTTCCAATTTAGTTTTGATGGCACTTGTTCAGGACATGGGTAGTAGTCCTGTCATTTCAGTGGAATTTTTCATGCATTAACAATAATTATTAACATATTCATATTTTGGAATTTTTTTTCAAAAACATTTGTAAAAATTTACTTCGAGCTTCTCAATAAGTTGTTTTGCATTTGAAGCGCAGACAATGATATGTCTTGCACTTGGGTTGATGAAACCTTCTTCTACAGCTTGGTCAATGAAAGAAAGCAATGAGTTGTAGTAGCCATTACTATTCAATAATCCAACCTAAAACAACGAATAAATTTGTCATAATTTGGTTATAATTTCCATTATATAAGTCTATAATTGCCATTGAATTACCGGCTTGTTATGTATGCCTAATTGTGCCCATGTAATCACTTCAAAAAGTTCTTTGAGAGTACCATAACCTCCTGCATAATAATTTCAATTGAGATTAATTAGTTTTTTTTTTTATATTTCAAGAGAAGAAATTTATGACTTGTGAGAGGATATATAATTTTTTTTTTAAAATATAATGAATGATAATAGTATGATATCAAAATCAAACAATGTTAGTGAATATATCATCAATATGACATGTAGGTTGTGTACTAACCAGGCATAGCAATAAAAGCATCAGCATTGCGAGTCATCTCTGCTTTTCTTTGGTGCATATTTTCAACTGGTTTTACTTCTCCTATAGTGACACCAGTGATCTGACAAATTTACAAAACAATATGTTACTGAATAGGCATTGTTATTTGTGGCCCTGGAATGGTTTGTCATAAAATTCAATAATTTTTTGTCATACCTCTTTATCCATTAGAGCTTTGGGAATGATACTGAGTATATGGAGAGAAAATGTTAATAACTTAATTTTTTTTCAAATAAATGTTTTTTTTCTTTTTACAATAAACCTTACCCAAGAACTTGTCTTCCACCATTGAAGACAGTTTGAGATATCAAGCCCATTAATCCAATATTGCCTCCTCCGTATACTAAATTGATGTTTTTCATCACCTGAAGGGATTTGCAAGGTCAGTTCATATTTTTGTAGTTGAGCATATACAAATGAGTAGGCTATATGATTATAAGAACAATAACAGAGGAAGAAAAGTAAAAGTAAGAAGCCAGACCAATTCTTTGCCAAGATCAATAGCAGCATCTTGATAACTCTTTTGCTTTCCTAGGTTGCTACCGCAAAAAACGCAAATTGTCTTGAATTTGGATGTACTCATTCTTGTTTTTTTGTTTTGCTTTACTAACACTGCAAATTGTGTTCAATTATAATAAGAGAAAATAAACTCAAGATGCAAGTATTATATGCTTTTTTATCGCTATAAATAAAGCAAATTGGCTGACGATAGAATAATAATAATAATAAGGAAGGAGAAACAAAAGAGGATCTTGGAATTGTAGGAAAATTAGGCTGATGATACGTATTTTTTGTTGGAGTTTTACCGCGTCTGATTTAGGAGATTGTTGATTGAGTGGGAAGAGTACTCTATTTCTATCAGGTGTTATATATATATATATATATATATATATATATATATATTTGGGATAGCCACTACTACATTAGAGATGCATATATAGAGAGAAAGATAGTTATCTTGCATTATTATTCTTTGGTTAATTTTGTCAGATTTTCTGAGAAAAAATAGATTCGTTTTCAATTCGTACAACTTAAAAAATAATTTTAAATGTTTAAATTATGATAAAATCCAAAAGAAGAGTAGATTTTCTTAAAAGAAGAGCAGATTTTTTATACCAATTCAGCCAAAAGCTAGCAAACCCTAGAATTTTGGATCTTGATGATAAACAAATTTCATTCCAATCTCACCATAAGCTAGCAAAACCTTGATTAATGTGCAGATCCGCGCCGAATTGTCATCTTGACTGGATTGGAATAATGAACAACATATATTGTACTTATAACATATAATGGGCAAAGACCAAGAAGTGAAGCTTAAATACAAAAAATGGATCTAACTGTTAGTTGTCGATCTTAACATCCATACCCATTTTAAAATTCAATTAGATTTGAATTAAATGTTATACCTTTAAAAACTTATGAGGATCCTTCCATTCAGAATCTATAAAAAGTACTTAATTTATTTTTTTCATTTGTATTGTAGAGTGTGCGGTATAGTAATAATGAGATTTGTTTAAAGAAAGGACTGCTTTTTTTTAAATTTTTCCAATGTTTTTTTTTTTTTTTTTTTTTTGTTTTTTGCATGATCTCACTAAAAACTTTCATAAAGGCATTTTTTTAAAATTAATTTATTTTGGCATAACTCACTTGGTTTATATTCCAACAAAAGTTATATTTGAATTTGTAAATTGTGTTCTTGTTTGAATCGGTAACTTGTTGAAATGTGTTTTTATTTGGATTTGTAATAGTGTTCTTGTAATCTAAATGGGGTATTAATTAGTTTTTTATTAATCAAACAAATGGTTGAACATGTGATCGTTATGGTTTGGTTTTGCTTTCTTTGCAAAACCTAAAATGATATGGCATGACAAATTAATGAAAAGTAATGCTGGTATGCTCACTCGGGGGTGTTCCTAACATTATGTTGCTGTCGGCTTCTCATTGGCCCGTTGACTAATAATGGGGAATTAGGAAGGATGTTAAAATGGGCTAGCGGAGGTATTGATGATAGAGGAGATTGTGATGTTTTGGTTTTATCAAACTTGTTAAAAAGACAAAACACCCAATTAATAAGGGATGGCCAAATGTCCAATAAAGACAAACTTTTGAGAAATAGCGATTTTGGGGGATTCTTGTTTTGATATGTTTTGTAAGGGTGTCATTTCGAATGTTTAAATTCTGATAACATCCAAAAGAAAAGTAGATTTTCTTAAAAGAAGAGTAGATTTTTTATACAAATCCAGCCAAAAGCTAGCAAACCCTACAATTTTGGATCCCGATGACAAAATTCCATTCCAATCCTGGCATAAGCTACCAAACCCTTAACTTTTTCAAATATGATTTTTTCTATCATTTGTTTGCATCTTTTGACAAAAATATGAAGGAATATGTTATTAATACATTGTCCAAGAAGATAAGATTTGCTTTTGATTTTCAACATTTTCAAAAAGTAAAAATATGAATAAATAAATCTTTTTGTAGTTATTTTGGTCAAAGGATTTTCTCAAGTTATTAGTTGGCTCTTTGCAAAACCTAAAATGATTTGGCAGGACAAATTTATGAAAAGTGATGGCTGGGTATGCTTACTCATGGGTGTGTCTAATATTATATTGTTGTTGGCTTCTCATTAGCCCGTTGATTGACAATGAGAAATATATATATATATATATATATATATATATATATAGTGATGATATGATGAAGAGATAATGAAAGATGGAGAAGATGACAGAAGAGAGAGAGCATTGTTAATCAACATTGGTTAAAGAATTATTCCATGTTGTTTTAATTGTGCTCTCTACTCTATCTGTCATCATTATCATATTTATTTCCTTCTTTTTACGGTGTTTTCTTTGCTTATATATATCAATATATATACATCCATTTCTAACGACTTAGGTTGGGAGTTTGGAATTGTGCCAATCTTAGTTGTTTAGTTTGTTACAACTGTTTTTTCCATTATTTAGGTTTAATTTTTTTTTTGTATTTTTTCCCAATGTTTGTTGTTTTTCTTTGTCTTCTATTTGGTTTCTCAAATTCTTAACGATTATTATTTTTATTATGTTAGAATGGGAGAGAGGTCTTGTAACTATTTTCTTGACGTTATCCCTCAAGATATTATTGAAGAAATTGTTGCATACATCGCTTCAACATCTTCTAGATCTCTTCATGATCTAAAAATGTTACGCACTTGGTAATGTTCTTGATTATTCACAGCATTAAGCTCATTGTTGTTTTTTTTTTTTTTTTTGCATTATGAATATATATATTGATATATATTTAAATATATATTTGTTTGCAGTTGTAAAAGTTTTTATGCGGCATCTAAAAGCCGCAAAGTTGCCCAGTTTATGCGAGTTGATAATTTATGGTGTCTTGATATGAAGGAGTACATTATTTTTCTTCAAAATTGTGCCCGGAGAGACAATTTGGAAGCTCTTTTAGTGCTTGGATTGGTGAAAAACTTTTCATTTTTTTTTGTTTTCATGTTAGATAAGTTATAATTGTCATTTTTTTTTTCAGATCGAATGTATTCAGTTGAAAATGGATTCAGGCATCCAACATCTAACAAAGGCAGCTTTTAAAGGTCATTTAGTTGCTGGCTATGTAGGGGGGATTCTTTTGTACAAAAATCAAAAAACACGTTATTCTGGAATGGAAATGCTTAACATGGTTGCTGATGGAAGAGTTGATCGTGCGTCAAAACCATTTGAAAGCAAAAAAACTGGTAATTATAGGATAAGTAATTGCAGATATTCCGCGGTAAAATTATTTAGAGATATCGCATGGAGTATAGACTATAAATGGATAGAAAAAGAGGGATGGGAGTGTGAGACCCATTTGTGTGGTCGAAAAGTAGATGATATCCTTTGTAATGAATGGTTAGGTGAAGATGGATTAGTGAGAGAGTTTTGTAGCCAACTTTGTAGATGGAAATATGAATTTAATTTGTTTATTAAACTTTTGTAATGTTTGTTTAATTCTTGGTTTACTTTTTAAAGTTGTTTGTGTATATAATGTAATCTTATATGGGTGTTTTCTTGAATGAATATTATATGTAATGAAATTTTTAAACAATGGCTTAAATGTTATTGTTATGATTTTCTTATAGTAGCAAGTTATGTAGATGAACGAATGAAACAAAAAATATATATAATTGTATTAAAATTTTTTGAAGCTAATGTTTGCTTTTATGAGCTTTAGTTCTAGGGAAAAAGAACTAAATGTGTAGTAGTGAATTTGTATGTTTGCTTTTAAGTATGAATGCCATATACTAAAAGTGTGTTGTTTCGATTTTAAATAAGATAAGGTAAAAATATAACATTTATGAAAGATTTGCATAAAAATATTAAAAAAACTAATGCATTTAAAAAATTGAATCACTGCATTTTTGTTTTTTTTTTTTTTCTTACTGGAATATTATATATGTATTGTATATAATTTTAAATATTTTATCTGTCCGCAATATATTATTTGATATATTGTTTTGTTTCAAAAACATGTATATATATGTTTCGTTTACAATATTATATTATTTCTTGTTATGTAAGGTAATATATAGTAAATATGTGACATATATTTTATCAAACTCATTCAACTTTAAAAACGAAATGTATATATTTTATCTAGAAGATAAAAAATATTAATGTAAATACCAAACAAATAGCCATATCAGTACACTATAACAATATAAATATATATATTTCGGATTGTTCAAACACTATTCACTAACATATATATATATACAGGAATAATTATTATATGTAATATATAATACTATATATTGTAATATATGTAAATAAGGATTGTTAGAGGTTTCCAAATCTTTTAAAACAATATCTATATTATTTTTATTTTTAAAGAAAATTTAAACATACCAATTTATATGGATAAAATAAACCGTTACATCCTTTGTTATCTTGTTTTCTGGGTTTTTTTTTTGTTTTTAAATATCTATATATAATTTTAAAAGGGAAAAGAAACAATGGATAAGAAATAACTATATAACTATAATTATAAATATGTTTGCTATACATATATTCTGAAAACACTATTATAAACCACAAAGTAGAACATTAAGTATATCATCTTTATAATATATTAGAATAATATAAGTACAATATTAAATGACCATTTAATGATATGTACCTGAATTGGTTGATCTTTATTTGATTCTGTTGATGCAAGTTGTAGGTTTTTTTTTAAAGTTTCTTGCTTTTTTTTTTTAGCTGCATAAGAATTGTAAGTGTTAATTTATTGTGTTTAACTATAAATTAATGCTTACAAATAAAACTACCTATAAATAAAAGAAATAATGTCAAATAATACAAAGCTTAAGTAAAAAAAAGAACCTGAAACTTGAGTGGTTGATTTGTTCATAAAAACATAGGCGATACTGATAATGAGATATATAGACGAACCAACACATGCAATTATATGAATACTGAGAAAAAAATATTTAATTACAATTTATAAAAATTTAGAGATAAGGTTAGGCTTATATCTCTTCAGCTAAAATGTTTTTTTGCATGACCTGGTTTAGTGTGGCACAAATAACGAAATATTCACCAATAATTATGTTATTTTTAAAAAATATTTACACATTGATTCAAAAGCAGTGTAATAAACATTAAAACTTATTTAAAAATTGGTTACTTCAATCATGCATCTTATATATATATATATATATATATATATATATATATATATATATATATATATATATATATATATATTTCATTATTCTGTGACGGAGATAATGACATTTATTAAGAAAATTTTGATTTAGACTTTAATGATTGAGAAGATGGAGAAGAAGGTAAAGCATATCAACATGGATAACAAAACTGAATCAATAGTATGGTTAAAAAAATAAAAAAAAAACGTACATACAAAATTTACTCTTAATAGTCATAAATAATGTTTCTGTAAATTACATATATAATAATATTTGCTAAATAAAATATAATTAAATTTTGTCAGTTTAAAAAAAAAAATATGAAACAAAAGGAAATGAGTGATTGTGAATATGAACCAACAAAAACAGATGGCAGCTGAGCCTCCGGCCTTTGAAGTGGAAGTATAGTTCCAAAACCAGAGCGGCGGAACAAAGGTAAAGCAAAGCGAAATAAAATGCGAACTCTTCAAACGATGCTGCGAGACACTGATGGAAGAGAACCGGCAACTCCACAATGAACTCGCCAAGCTCTGAGCTGTCAAGCACTGTCCAGACCTTTACATGCACATTGTTTCAAAGTGGCAGCAGTGGCATGAGAGGCTATTACATTGACAATCTCTTGCGCCAACCGACTTCAATCTCCTATTTTTTTTTCTTTCATTTTTGCTTCATCGCCTCTGGTCAACCTCCTTCCCATCAGCTTTTGCTTGCCTTCTTTCCCAATTGTCCACCAACACTAACGTTATTCTCAAAATAAAATGAGCAATGAGAAGAATTAAATTAACATGCATAGAAGAAAGGAAGTAAAAAAAAAAAAAGAGAATGTTATTATTGGAAAGGTTTTTTTTAGTTGTTTATATTTGAATGTTTTGTCAGGATGTTCTTGTCACTCGCATATTGTCACGGGATGTAAATTGACAGGAGAAGAGTACTGTTCTGTGTATCTTTTTATTAAATTTTTTTTGTCATATTGTTTTTGTCTATGATCAACTCATCATCCCATATATGAATTTAATATAATTAAGGAATTATATTTAATGATTTTATAATCTTTAAATTTTAAAATCCACACTTAGAAAATATTTTCTGATTAGTTAAATATTCTTGTTTACAATATATAAATGAATAATAATGTCTTCTTTGGAGAAAAAAACATTAAATATTGATAAAAAAAATTATAAAGTTTGGTGATAAAGAAGATGATATAAGGGATATTCTTGTTTACAATATATAAATGAATAATAATATCTTCTTTGGAAAAACATAAAATATTGATAAAAAAAATTATAATGTTTGCTGATAAGGATGGATGATATAAGGGAGCAAGACAACTCTTTTACAATCAGATATTTTTCTTGACATTGGAAAGCAAATGTCATTATTGGATAATTTAAGCTATGGCAGGTAACACACTGTTGCGATTTGTTTTTATGTACGGTTAAAAACTATTTTTTCGAATTAGTAGGTTTTTCTCTTAAAGTTTTTTTTTTATTTTGATTTTGGATGGTTTCTAAATTTATTTATTACATTAATTTCCACAAGATTCTAGATTAATTTTAAACTATATTTTATTAATGTAAATTTATAGATCTGAAGAAGTATAAAAACAACATTATATTTACATAACTTTTTTTTTCAATGCCATATTCGGTTAGGCCGACGATCAACATTATATTTAGTAAAATATAATAATAATATTAATTAATATATAAACAGGTTCACATTTTTTTTTTCACAATAACAACTAAAGGGGGAAAAAACATAAATTATAATTATAATTTGTGGCAAAACCGTTTATTCATTTCAGCCCTCCATACTTTAGCTCTCATCATCTTTCTTTTTTTTGGCCTTGATTCAGGATTTCTCACATCCGATGGTATTGACGGTTCAGATGATCGTGAATCAACAACTTCATGTATATTTTGATTCACACAAATACAATTGTTATACTCATTGTTTTTAATCCCATCTAGAAATATATTAATCACATATTCCAAGCGGTTAAGGACACCCTCAAGTCGTTGTAATTGCGCAACAAAATGGTCTGATTGATCTTTTCCTACTCCTTCCATATATACTTTCTCTTGAATTTGTTTGCAAACTTGTAAGGCCATAAATAGCAGCACAAAAAAAAAAAAACTATTATAGTCATTTTTCACATACATATATATATAACTCAAAGCAAGCATACATTTATGAAGGAAGGAAAACTTTTATTTTCAAATTAATGAAATATTTAAAGACTCTACATTAAAATTCTGCATGCTGTCAATTATCAAGTCTTTTATATACCATGGTTAAGATGTAAATAAATAGTCTATAATCACACATTCAAATATTTAACCATGCCTTTTTAAAATATTTATATATTAAATTCACATTAATTAGAACAAATTAAAGCAAACCAATTTTTCAATATATATATATATATCTATAAATGAGTTTTTTTTAAAATTGGATTTAAATACACCGAATGTATATCATGCATTGAATCTAAACATAATAATTACACAGAATGTATATCATGCTTTCAATCTAAACATAATAACAACCTATCATATCATATAATGTTATTAGTTAAAAAAATTCTTAATAGTATTTGTCAACTGACCATTTACAATTGTTATATATATATATATATATATATATATATATATATATATATATATATATATATATATCCAATTCCATGTTCTCCCTTTCTCTTATTTCCCTTACTCTTCTTCCCCCGTCTCTCTCTCTCTCTCTCTCTCTCTCTCTCTCTGGCTTTCTGGCAAAGTTTGCATCAATGGAATCATAAGCACTCAGAGACATGTTTGAGTTGTGGGTTTTACTTTTTTTTTTTTTTTGCCACTATTAGGTTTAGGTGTGTGGTTACTTTGGGTTGGATGGGAGTTTGAGAAGGCTGTCGTTGTCATTAAGACGGGCCATGGCGACTAAGATCCCGGCAATTGAACAGGTAAACTCATGTTTTTTTTGGTTAGATTTTTGTTTGGCTTCTTCCTCTTTAGGTGTGCTTTGAGCTAGGGTTTTCATCTTTGATTGCTACAGGTTTTTGGAATTAAGCTGAGAAACATCGAGACGGTGCACTGCCGTTATCTCCCTCTTCATCCCATCAACCTCTCTTCTTCCCCTTTCAAGTGAATTTGTATGGTTTTATATAATATAATTATTTGTAATACTATATGCTTGAATGAAAATATATATGATAACACTGGTATAGATCACATGCTGATTGAGTTGAACAATTTACCTTCTGCTAATGTTTACGATTGGATGCACTGTGTTTACTGATGGATGCCACTATGTTTACTGATGTTTCGGCCGGCGATGTTGGGTTTTTTTTTTCAGAATGGTTGGATCTAAATTTTGGAGTGAGGGGAGAGAGTAGAATATGATTTTGATCATGATTGGAATTGCAATCTGTCTTTCAGAGTATATAAATTTGGTTGAAGAATAAAACTACTCAGAGTTGGTGTTGATCCCAAAAAATTGAGAAACAACCAATGCTTATGTGACAATTGGTCTACTGATAAGATTTAAAATTGTGTTTTTACTAATTGTGTTTCTCTCAAATTAATTGTGTTTAAATTATTCTAATTTCATTTAGAGTAGGTGAAATGATTTTTAAGGGCTATTAAGTACTTTCATGATTTATCAAACCAATCTTGGCAGCCCAAATGTCAGATGTAGAGCTTATGAGGAACTATCAACTAAGATTAATATATAGTTATATAATGATGATGTTTGAGAGCACACTTTTCTTCTTTTATAGTTCTGAACCAATGGGCATACCCGAAATTTCGGTGAAAATAATGGGTATATAAATACAAAATTATATGTAATTTAAAAATACACATGAAAAAGTCAATTTTTTTTTTTTTAAAAACAAACCCTGACAAGAAATTGCGAGATTTTTAATTATACCACATACCTCTATTTTACGATAAAAATGAGTAGTGATATCAACTATATACAAGGATCTACGTGTTCATAAATCAAGAGTTGGTTGGTCAATTTTACGTTTATCAAATAATTCCTATGTGACACTTCATTAATAAAAAAAAAAATCTTAAGAGCATAAATGTCCATCCCAGTGCCATTTTATAATGATGAATCTGATAATGAAGCATAAAGATACATCGAAGAGGTCGTTCAGAAATGGCCCACTGTGATCAACCAACCCCTCAACTAATTATATATATATATATATATATATATATATATATATATATATATATATATATATATATATCATGACTATTACTTCAGTTTCAAAGATGATGACATACATCATTGTCAAGACTAAGTGTCTTCACCTAAAGTTTGGCTCAAATATGTCAGTCTAACTTAAAAATATATTTGAGCAAAGTGTTTATCTGACCTCCGAAAAATAAAAATTTACACCCTCACAAATTTTCCAAAGCAATGAAACTATTTCAAAAAAAAATTTAATTGTTAGTATTATTCACAAAAATAATTTGTTCTCAGAAGAAAACTAATTACTAAAGTACAAATTTTCATATTATATTTATTGGCGCAATAAATACACTGCAAATATATATTGTACAAATGCATGAGATACAAACCAGTTATAATGTCGTCAACATTATCGTCTTCCTCCTTATCATCCTGTTAACACCATAATTTTGTTTTTGTTTATGATTTCCGTCACCGAAGTTTATTAACCAAAGCCAACAGTAAAAAAATGGCAACATTTAGTAATATCCAGCCAACAACTCACTAAGAAAGAATGCACTAATAATGATTAAAAGAACATGTAATTAACTTGTCTTGCATGATGTGTTTGATAAGATTTAGATGGCCAGGGAATAATGGTATGAGGAATTGAATGTCAACTTATACATGCTCTGATACAAGTGAAAGGTTGTAAACGCACCAAAAGTAAAAACAACTAATCATACCAAAATTTGCTTATACATTGCTCCTCCACAAAAGTAATAAAAATGACAACCTCTGGCAAAATGTAGCAGTACTTAGAATTCTAGCTTTGAATGTCATAAACTCAGCTTAAGAATGAATAAACATGGTAATCTGATTTGGAAACCAAATTCCATTAATCAATCTATTTGAAATTCCTCATCAGGTAAACCTAGGTTCAGATTGGCTAAAGACTTCCGATCAACAGTGAAGAAACAATTAGTTTATTGACTATATGTATTCTTTATAGTTTCATCAACTCCTAGCTCAAATAAATTAAACAATTTCAAACTCTTCTTTAATCAAACTAAAATTAAAATAATAATAATAATAATTACCTCCAAGCAAGAAAATGTTCAACAGAGGGCTCATGTAGCAGTCCTCGGTGCACCTACAACATTACCTTTCATTGCAATGTGTATGAATAATGGCAAATCTTAACTAAGAACTGGACATTAATTTTCAAGGGAACAAACATTTCCTACAGGATATCCACATGCATTCTTAAATCTACTACATAAATCCTGCAATGTTTCTAGCGTATCAGTGAGAGTGGCATCATGCCTGGAAACTTGGCATGTGATGAATTATCCTTGGAGATCAAAATATAACAAAATCAGTAAAAGTAGTCAGCCCCGTGCTTCAAAATGACCAGGCAGGAACAAACGCAAACGAGAATTTATATGCATCATCCAGAATAAGTATAGCATTAGCAATTCAAGATTCAAGCATCAAAATGCATGAGAAAAAAATACTTTTTGTTATAAGAAGTCATTTCTAATTGAGATCAGGCAAGCATTACCTCTTGAGGACGTGCTCCATTCAAAGTGTTAAATATCCTAATTAAAGTCCCTTTCACACTTGCACTCGACGGAAGAAGGCTATACATGGTCAAGATCAAGCACATAATGCTGGAATCATGAGCAATACTAAATTTTGTCACCTTCCAGCCAAAGTGTCCAACCCGAATTTGTCCCAGTTTGCCAGGACAAGTGAAAACTTGACAAGAGAACTATATATTTCCCAGTCAGCATACGGTATTTGTGACACTGAGACAAGCGGAATAGAGGTACTTAACTCCCTAAAAAGACGCTCGACTACATTCAAATATGATGCCACGCTTAGCCACATTCAAATATGGTGATATACAGAAGTTGAATTCACCATGTAAATGTGTAAAGGCAAAATGTCAAAGAAAGTCGGCACCGATTTATGTTCATCCACTCATCAACTCAGCTGCTGTTAGACATGCGCTTACATTTTCAATTTTCAACATTACTAACTAAATTAACAAAGTTCAAATATTGTTTATGGTCATTTCTTGCCAAATATGGCAACAAAAATTTGGTTCACCAAATATCTTATCAATACAAAACAGTGTCAAGGAAGACATCATTTTTAAAATTTAAGAGTTACACCTAGATCACTAGCTCTATGGTTCACGTGATCATGCCTACCCTACTATACTAGTTCTGTTTAAAAGTAAAAAGAATTCTACAACTATCGTGGATGCATAAGTCTAGATTACTTCCTCAAAGCATATACCCTAATTTAAAGAAAACCCAAGTCTTTATAGAAAAGCGAATATGGGAAGTCTTTGAAATTTAGCATAACAGATTCAAATGCTCTCCATTATCGATTTATTTAGGTATTAGACAAGATAATCATTTCAACAACTTATGAACCATATAGTATGGCGATGACATGCGATAAACCTAGATTCTAGTGGTATTTGAAAATAAAAACATTGTAAATGAAAATATGTGGTTAATACTAAATTCTTAATCAAAGTTAATTTTGAGAAGAGAGACAAAGGAAAACCTGCCATCCATGCCGACAACCATAACAGTATTTTGACTTTCAAATGCAACAATATATCAAGTAACTTCTGGTAAGTGAAATTGAGCAAAGGACCACTCCGAACTAAAGTACTTTGGCAGCACACCTGAAAGATTGCAATGATTAAACAAATAGTACATTCTCCAACAATGTTAGTGGGCATAAAAAATATATATATAATTTTCAGCTGAAAACAATAAAATTTACTCGTAAATAAAAACAATTGTCATGAAGTTCCAAATTGAAACAATTACTGCACTGCTATTCTTCACTGTGATCTTGATAACTCAAGACACATACCAACTATTTTGCAAAACAAATGAACAATTAAAACATCCCAAAAAGATCTCCAAGAATTAAAGAAAATTAAAACCAAAAATCAAATCCACTTATCTGATCAACCAAATCCAAATTCCAAATTCCATTACCAATCAATTCAAAATTCATCATCACATAAACCTAAGTTCAAAATGGCTAAACAAAGACTAACGGTTGAGAAAACACCAATTAATCAACCAATCTATTCATTATAATTTTATCAATTCCTAGTGATAAGTGTTCGAGTAATAGCAAGTTGCATGTTACGAACTTCTAAAAATCATGAAAGTCAAGAAGAAGAAAAAAATGCTTCCTCAAATTATGAGATATCTTACGATCTGTCTGTCTAGAGTATTTGTCTATCAGCAGTTCAAAATATTAAAATAACCCAGGCTTCTGGAATTACAATCGATAAAACTAAGTGCACTTTTTGTGATATAATCAGAAAAAATGTCAACCAATTCACAGGAGTTGGTTTGGGTACTTCTGTAAGCTGCAAGTAACAACCAGCAAAAAAACCTTAAGGTCAAAGCATAACAATAATACACTAGAAATCCTCAGGCATATATATATATATATATCATTTTCTGGCATCTAAATCTAGAAATGGGTACATACTCCAATAAAATGCTACATCCTTACCTCTCATAAATGATGATGATGAGCTGGCATTGGCACCCATAATTTGGTGATATAAGAGCATCAAGAGAAGTTGAAGAATTTTGATGAACCATGCCTGGAGCTTGACCAGATGTAGTCTGGCTGGATGCATCCTCCCCTGAAACCCGGACTCTAAGACAGAACAGGTGCACAGTGCCTTTATCACTCGAAGCTGCCAGCCACTGGACAGTTGGAGAGAGAGAAATGCTATAGATTTCAGCTTTGTCCACTCCTCTGCGCACCTACAACATAACCATTCATTACATTATGTAAGAAGACAAGGCAGCACATAACTGAGAACCTGATATTCATTTTCTAGGAAACAAGCATTTCCCTCAGGAGATCACCCACTCTGTTAATATTTAATATTACTTTTAGAAGCATACATGCATTCCTAAGTCTAAGAGATAAATCATGCAATCTTTCTAACATCCGATTCATGTGGCATTCCAAACAGAAAATTAGCACATGTTGAATTACACTTGAAGATCAAAATGCATCAAAGTCTGTAAAAAGTAGCAAGCACTAACCTCATAAATGACTAGACCAACAAAAGCAAACTAGAATTTACATACATCATCCAAAATCAACTACAGAAAAACAATTTAAAATTCTACCATAAAAATGCACAGGGAAAACCACTTCTCTTTGACAGAAGTCATTTCAAAGTGAGATCACAGGCATTACCTTTTGAAGACGTGTTCCATCCATAGTGTTAAATATCCTAATTAAAATCCCTTTCAAACTTGCAGTTGCAAGAAGAAGACCATCCATTGTCAAGGTCAAGCAGGCAATGCTGGACTCATGAGCACTAATGAATTTTGTCACCTTCAGACCAAAGTGTTCAACCCGAACCTGTCTTGTTTGCCAGGACAAGCGAAAACTGACGTGCTTGACTGACATTGAAGGCAGCAAAACCCTTTTGGACAAAAACTAGCATTTCACGAGTTCACAGGCACCTCTTAACAGCTTCCAACGTCACCATCACCTCCTCCCATGCAATGCTCCTCAACCCAAACAACCAAAACCCTGCAAAACCTCATAAATCTTCTCCATCTCTGGGTGCCTTCTATCTCCAGTAACAAACTCATGCACTCCCTTCCCTGCCACCTCCACCCAACTGCACCCGGCCATCTTTCTCACCCTCCTTTCCTTCATCGTCCCCCTCATCTTCTCCACCTCCCTATACCTCCCCGCCCTCCCATATGCATTTGCCACCAACACCCAACCCCCACTTCCCCCCTCGTCCCTCCCCACCACCCTCTCCACCACCTCCTCCACCCTCCCCACCTCCTCCCCGCTCGCCCACAAATAAGCCCTCCAAGCTGCCATCTCCCCAGCCCTCTCTGCCAACTCCTTCGCCTCCTCCAACCTTCCAGCCCGCCCCAGCATATCCACTGCACACACATAATGCTCCATCTCCGGCTCCACTCCAAACTCCCCTTTCATCCTCTCCATCACCTTCTTCCCCTCACTCACCAACCCAGCATGGCTACATGCTGTCAAAACTCCAACAAATGTCACTGCATCTGGCTCCACCCCAGCCTCACACATCCGTTCAAACAGCTTCAATGCTTCCTGTGCTAACCCATGCGCCGCATGTGCTACAATCAGGATGTTCCATGATGCTGTGTCCCGCTGTGGCATTTCATCAAACAATCTCTGTGCATCATCCAATGAACCACTTTTTCCATACATATCCATGAGGGCGTTGTCAACAAACACAGCCTTTCCTGTGATTCCCATTACAACCATAAGCGCATGGATTTCCCTCCCGTGGGATAGTGCAGCGATCTGTGAACATGCAGGGAGGGCGGTTGCCATACTGACGGCATCTGGCCAGACCCCACTGCGCCGCATCAATGCAAAGAGTCTTAAGCTTTTGGCATGGTCTCCAGAGTTCTCGTGCGCCGAGATCATTGCATTCCATGAGTAGATATCTCTTTCAGGCATTAAATCAAACACCTTCACTGCATCCTCTGAAACTTCACATTTCCCATACAAATCAATCAACGCATTGCACACTGCATTCCCATCATCATACCCTACCTTGAGTGCAAATCCATGGATCATCCTGCCATGGAGTAAATCACCGGTGGTTGTGAACACAGACAACACTCCGGTAATGGTGAACCGACTCAACGGAACTCCCTCACGCAGCATCCGATCAAAAAACTCAATTGCACGAGGGAAATATCCAAGCTGCGCGAATCCATTAACCATCGCATTCCATAACACAACATCTCTCTCAGGCAATTCAACAAATACCTTCTCAGCGTCAGCGACAAGGCCGAACTTGAGATAAGCATGGATGAGAGCGCTGGAGATAAAGACATCAGTTTCGAGACAGGACTTGAAGAGAACCGCATGGATCGCGAGGAGATGCTCGGAGGCAGCGAGGTCGGCGCAGGAGCGGATGGCGCAGGGGAAGGAGAAGCGGTCAGGGCGGAGAACAGGGTGGGAGTGGAGGAGGTGGAAGTGGTGAAGGGCGAGGGAGGGGAGGGAGTTGGAGGAGAGAGCAGAGATGAGGGAGTTGTGGACGAAGAGGGAAGGGGGGTGGTGGGGGAGGGAGGAGGAGAGGAAGACGGAGTAAGAGAGGGAAGGAAGGGAGAGGTTGGAGTAGAGGGAGATGAGGGCGGAGATGGCGAAGGGGGATGAATGGAGGCCGGAGACGAGGAGGCGGGCGTGGAGACGGAGGGCGGTGGAGAGGGAGGAGCGCTGGAGCTGGGCGATGAGAGCATGAAGGTCTAGGGTTTTGTTCATTGCGGTGAGGATGAAGAAGCCTCACTAATGGTGGCGGGGAGCGATCAAATTTTAAAAAAAAATAATTATTATAATAAAATAAATCAGAGATTTTACTCACCGCACCCTGAAAATTAGAGGAATTACTTTGCGACTTTATTTTTTCAAGAATACCTGTTAATATTATTATGAATAAATGGTAGCAGGAGGCAAATTTACTGCATGACTAAGCTTTGGTTCAGCAGAATGCAAGCCTGTTAGCCTGGTATCATTAAATAATTATAAAAAAAAAAAAACAAAAGGGGAGGCATTACCTGAACAATATCTCTATTTTTTTATTTTTTATTTTTTATTAATAGTCAGAGACGTGCACTAATTTGAAAGCCATTCACAAACTCTACAACATTTGTTTTATTTAATCTCTCTATTTTAAATAATAACCTTTTAGTCATTTGCTGTTAGTTTCTCTAAACCCTAAATTTTGACCCTAAACTCTTAAAAACATAAAACTGGCATAGCTCACTTAAAAATAGTAGATTGATCAAAAAATTACACTTTAATCTAAATGATTAAAAAAATAAATTTTAAAAAATAGAAGGATAAAAGGTTAACATAGCATGAAAAAGATAAATTTATAAAAAAAAAAATGGAAGGCCTATTTAAGAATTATAAAAAATAAATAAAAAGTATGGGACAACAAATATGCTGAATTAAAAACCACAAATAAAAGGGCCCACTAAACAAATATTTATTAATACATAATTGATAGATCATATAATATCTATGCTGGTATGAAATTTGGCAAGCAGAGGAACATACTATGGGTAAACAGCTATAGAACATGCACAGATAGATCAAGGTTTTATACATGCTCCAGTAGTTAATATAGAATATACAGGTAAAAACAAGGGTGGGCATTTACTGATGTATTGTAGATAGCTTCAGTATGTTATTTACATGATTTGGTAGGAAGTTTGGCTGCTCAGGGACTTCAGGTTGTGGTAGATCTTGGCCTATGGATGTCAGTTTTCAGATATCGGACATACTCCTGCTGTTCCATTTCTCCGCCATTTACAGGGTCAAAGCGGAGCCGGTAGAAACTGGAGAGAGCAGAAAAAATAAACATAAAGACAGTTGTGTTAATTGTATCCTCCTAAAGGAAAGAAAAGCAAATGCATTCATATTACAATCAACTTGATTGCTCGTATTTCTTTACGCAATTTTTTTCTCGACAATAATTTCTAACCATTGTCCCTTATTTTCTCATTCTTGTAAGAAGGATTTTGTTGTCCTTCAGACAGCATGTGTTGTGCCCAACCTAATGACTTTACCTTGAGAACATTAATAGAAAACAAGGTTACATCATGTTCCCATTTTCTCTGGCCAGCTTGCTCGGTTTAGTTTCTTACACAAGTATATCTACAATTCTACACGTGAGAAGAACGAAGGTTTACCAAATAAGAGAGCTATAAAACTCATTCTCATCTTTGACATTTGTGACACTGAGACAAGCAGAATGAAGGTACTTAACTCCCTTAGTGGAGACGCTCAGCCACATTCAAATATGATGCCACGCTTGGCCACATTCAAATATGGTGCCGTACAGAAGTTGAATTCACCATGTAAACGTGTAAATGCAAAATGTAAAAGAAAGTTGGCACCAATTTATGTTCATCTACTCATCAACTCAGCTGCTGTTAGACATGCACTTACGTTTACAATTTTTAACATTACTAACTAAATTAACAAAGTTCAAATATTGTTTATGGTCTTGCCAAATATGCAACAAAAATTTGGTTCACCGTTCACCTAATATCTTATCAATACAACACAGTGTCAAGGAAGACATCATTTTAAAATTTAAGAGTTACACCTAGATCACTAGATCCATGGCTCATGTGGTCATGCCTACCCCACTATACTAGTTCTGTTTAAAAGTAAAAAGAATTCTACAACTATTGTAGATACATAAGTCTAGATTACTTCCTCAAAGCATATACCCTAATTTAAAGAAAACCAAAGTCTTTATAGAAAAGCGAATATGGGAAGTCTTTGAAATTTAGCATAACAGATTCAAATGCTCTCCATTATCGATTTATTTAGGTGTTAGACGAGATAATCATGAATTCAACAACTTATGAACCATATAGTATGGCAATGACATGCAATAAAGCTAGATTCTAGTGGCATTTGAAAATAAAAACATTGTAAATGGAAATGTGGTTAATACTAAATTCTTAAAGTCAATTTTGAGAAGAGAGACAAAGGAAAACCTGCCATCCATGCCGACAACCATAACAGTATTTTGACTTCCAAATGCAACAATATATCGAGTAACTTCTGGTAAGTGAAATTGAGCGAAGGACCACTCTGAACTAAAGTACTTTGGCAGCACACCTGAAAGATTGTAATGGTTAAACAAGTACATTCTCCAACAATGTTAGTGTAAAAAAAAATATATAATTTTCAGCTGAAAACAATAAAATTTAATCATAAATAAACACAACTGTCATGAAGTTCCAAATTGAAACAATTACCGCACAGCCATTCTTCATTGTGATCTTGGCAACTCAAGACATGTACCAACCATTTTGCAAAACAAATGAACAATTGGAACACCCCAAAAAGACCTCCAAGAATTAAAAAAAATTAAAACCAAAAGACAAATCCACTTTTATGATCATCCAAGTCCAAATTCCAAATTCCATTACCAATCAATTCAAAATTCATCATCACATAAACCTAAGTTCAAAATGGCTAAACACAGACTAACAGTTGATAAAGCACCAATTAATCAACCAATCTATTCATTATAATTTTATCAATTCCCAGTGATAAGTGTTCAAGTAATAGCAAGTTGCATGTTACGAACTTCTGAAAATCATGAAAGTCACGAAGAAGAAAAAAAATGCTTCCTCAAATTGAGAAATCTTCCGATCTGTCTGTGTAGAGTATTTGTCTATGACTCTATCAGCAGCTCAAAATATTAAAATAACCAAGCTTCCGGAATTACAATAAATAAAACTATGTGCACTTTTGTGATATAATCAGATAATATGTCAACCAATTCACAGAAAGTTGTTTTGGGTACTTCTGTAAACTGCAAGATAAGTAACAACCAGCAAAAACACCTTAAGGCCAAAGCATAACAGTAATACACTAGAAATCCCCATACATATGTGTGTGTGTGTGTGTGTGTGTGTGTGTGTATCATTTTCTGGCATCTAAATCTAGAAATGGGTGCATACTCCAATAAAATGCTTCATCTTTACCTCTCATAAATGATAATGATGAGCTGGCATTGGCACCCATGTTTGGAGATATAAGAGCATCAAGAGAAGTTGAAGAATTTTGATGAACCATGCCTGGAGCTTGACCAGATGTAGTCTGGCTGGATGCATCCTCCCCTGAAACCCGGACTTTAAGACAGAACAGGTGTACAGTGCCTTTATCACTCGAAGCTGCCAGCCACTGGACAGTTGGAGAGAGAGAAATGCTATAGATTTCAGCTTTGTCCACTCCTCTGCGCACCTACAACATAACCATTCATTACATTATGTAAGAAGACAAGGCAGCACATAACTGAGAACCTGATATTCATTTTCTAGGAAACAAACATTTCCCTCAGGATATCACCCACCCTGTTAATATTTAATATTACTTTTAGAAGCATACATGCATTCCTAAGTCTAAGAGATAAATCATGCAATCTTTCTAACATCCGATTCATGTGCCATTCCAAAAGAAACATAGCACATGTTGAATTACACTTGAAGATCAAAATGCATCAAAGTCTGTAAAAAGTAGCAAGCACTAACCTTCATAAATGACCAGACAGAAAGAAAAGCAAACTAGAATTTACATACATCATCCAAAATCAACTACAGAAAAACAATTTAAAATTCTATCATCAAAATGCACAGGGAAAACAGCTTCTCTTTGAGAGAAGTCATTTCAAATTGAGATCACAAGCATTACCTCTTGAAGACGCGTTCCATCCATAGTGTTAAATATCCTAATTAAAGTCCCTTTCACACTTGCAGTTGCAAGAAGAAGACCATCCATTGTCAAGGTCAAGCAGGCGATGCTGGACTCATGCGCGCTAATGAATTTTGTCACCTTCAGGCCAAAGTGTTCAACCCGAACCTCTCCTCGTCGCATACCAGGACAAGCCAAAACTGATGTGTTTGACTGATGTGAAAGGCAGCAAAGCCCCTTTGGATTAGCCAGAGTTTCAATTTGGTTAAGAAGCTTAAGATCTGTGAAGTTATAGACATATATTTTGTGTTCGAGAACCACCACAATGCGATCTCGCCTTAGTTTCACACCACGAACATCAGATCGGAATGCAAATTCCCCAATGCATCGACTTTGATGATCATCCCAGATCATAACTTTATTCGGCGGATACTGTGGATTAGCACCACCACCAACAAGGGCCAAAATATTGCAGCGGAATAGCATCTCAACTATTCCAAAGCCACCACTTTTTAAGTCCCTTCTAAAGGTTTCTTTAAAAGGGTTGCAGTTATAGATCCGGAAACCATGACTCGTGCCAGCAGAAAAGCATCCATAGTCCTGATTCCAAGAAACTGATAGAAGTTCAGTTTGTTCTGCATCATTAACATCTGATTCAGGCTGCCCAAAAGCAGCAGATGTTGTCTGTGAAGGTGCAGATTCCAGTGAATTGAGTCTCATTGGTGGATGTACTCCGCAGGATGTTGATACGGTTGAGCTCATGATTAGGAATATAGCAATCAACAGTTACTAAAGCCAATCCAATGTCATTATTTAGTGAATCTAGTTTTCTTGATTGTCGCTTTTACACAAACCTACAGCATCATGATAAAACACCCCATAAGCAAGCAAACTCAAGAAATGTACATTGCATCAACATCTGATATGAAAGAGTAAAAAGAGAAAATTATTTTATACTATACTGAGAGGAAAAAAAAAAGATGGAAATGATTTAAGCCAACTATACCACAAATTTGCCCTGATTTGCAAATGAGCCACATAACTATAAAAAAAAAAATGCACCAAATATCAATTTCCCAAAACTTCATAAGGAAATAGCATATCAGAGATGAAGTTAATGACTGGCTGTGAGCCTGAAACAACAAACCTATTGTGCATTGTATATGATTCCTCCTCAAAACAGATCACAACCGCACTTCAAATTTGCTTCAAGTTATGATCTTTGAGTTGAAATTTGAACTTAATAAATTATATACAATGAACACGCAGTTTTCATCTAAATCACGCATTGATCCAGAGAACTCAAGAGTCTGAGACTGAGCTCTAGAATTCATCTAAATCTTTAAGATTGACAAGTTAAAGAAGTAAACCAGCACAGGCGGCTAACAAATAATAAAAACAAATGCAATTAAAGAACTATAATTCACCTCCAATTCTGCACAAAGATCATTCAATTCAACACATCTCACAACTATTCAGCAATCAAAACAGTAACAAAAGGAAAATTTTTAATGCACAAGAAAACTAAACATCCCAAATAAAACAACCAAACAATCTCAATTTCAGGAAAACCAATCTAACAATAAATCCTGAAAAGAAAAATCCCAGAAAAGAAGAGACAAACAATACCCACACCAAATGGATGCCATACCAAAAGATAGAGAGCACGATCAACAGCAAGAACCCCAGAACTGAAGCAAGGGATCAAATTCCACAGCGCAAGTCAAGGGGATGAATGCGATGGCCTCGGATCTGAGAAGAAGTTGAGGATTTAAGCAACGAAAAAGGAGGAGGAGCGAGAGAGAGATTAGGGTTTCGAACGAATGAATGAGTAGTAGTACCTGAAGGAATTTCGCGGATCTCTCCTTCGTTCCAGGGAATCAAAGAGAAAAGCACAGATGATGAACTTCGTGCTTATTATTGCGACTTTTTTTTCTTTTACACCCTCGTACATTTTATTATTACATTTTGGGATTTTTTCACATATACCACTGTAAAATTGTATATTTTATTATATATTATATCTTCTTGATATTTTGTGAAAATTTTTTGGGAAAAAAAATTTCCATTTCAATGTGTGGTTTCTAGGATTAAAAATATTTTGAAAAATCATTAATAATATTAAATTTTTTATTTAACAGTGATAAAATAGTTATTTCATTTAAAAATTTGATAATATAGCCTAAAGAAATTATTTTTGTAGCTTTTAGTGAATTAAAGTTTTTGTTCATGTTAAATAAAAAAGAGAAATCACTTGTTCTTTAAACAAAACAAAAAAACTTCGTCCCTATTTTGTAAATATGTGAAACCACAATTTTTTTTTTTTTTTTTAACCAATATTTTAAAAAAAATCTATTTCGCCAGTTTTTCTTTTAGAATTTGAGAGATTATCCCACGGAACCAGTTCCATGATAATTACTATAGAACCAAGATGTGGCTCAACCTCATCCATCATATTACCTCGATTAATAACTTCTAGGGGCCGTTTAGTTCATGGTAATAACATATTACCAGTTCACAGTGACGGAACCAGAACTTACCGGTAGGGGGGCTAAAGTCAAAGTGTAAAAAAATTATCAAATAAAATAATTATTTACAGTTAAAATAGGTCAATAATATAACTATAATTTGAATATACATATTGTAAAAAAAAAACATTAACTATAATTTGAACTACTATCGTTGTCATGATGTATCTGATTAAAAAAATAACTATGTTCAACTAGACAGCTAAACAATCATTCATTCACTCTAACATGTATATTATTATATTATAACAACTAATTTATATTTGCTATGCAACATTATCAACTTAATTTTTTAATTATTAATTTGTTTTTTATAAATTTTATTAATGTTATTCATAAACTTTTATTGAAAAATTAAATGGCACATTAAATTTTTATAAGCTTTAAAATTTCGGCAACTTTTTGAAAATAAGAAAACTTGTTAATTAGTAAAAGTATCAAAAACTTAACATTCCAACCTATTATTAACTTATTTTTTTTAAATTATTAATTTATTTTATAAATTTTATTAATATTATTCATAAATTTTTATTAAAAACTTGAAATTTCAATCCCTCATTATCAAGTTAATTTTTTCCTTAAATTATTTTAAAATTTAAAATTTCAGCAATTTTTTAAAAATTAAAAAAAAATAATTAGCAAAAGTATAAAAAAAACTCAAGATTGTCACCAATAGGATTTGAACCAAGGTGGGCTCTAACCATCTACTCCCCACCAACCACTCAAGCACACTACCATTACACAACAACTAGACACAAATAAAATATTATCTACCATTAACATATATATATATACCCTAACTTCATCGGTGCCGGAAAGCAAGCTCACCGGAGCCGAGGGGGGGCTGAAGCCCCTGCTAGCCCCCCCTTGGTTCCGCCCCTGCCAGTTCATTACTTTGTTTGGTTCATGGTAATCAATTTGGTAAAATATAAAAAATTATGAGATTACCATGGTAATCAAGATAGACATCAAATTTGGTGGTAATAGGTAATCCTATTACCACCTTTTTTTTGTAATATTATCATGTTGGTAATGTGATATTACCATCCAGATTACCACGTAATAAGTGGTAATCTTTCTCAGTGCAATGCCAAGCGTGGTAATATTTTCATATTACCACGTACACACATGGTAATCTTTTTACATTACCGCAAACCAGACGGCCCCCTAAAGTAAAGAGCATGAATTTTTTAAAATAATTACCAATCTATCCTAGATTATAAAATAAAAAACAATAAAATTTATAAACTCATGTTTAAGAATGAACCACATCTTGGTTCCGTGATAGTTACCACTAAACTGAGTTTATTGTGTCAAAATTCTAAGAAAAATAGTTACTATGGAACGGAGGTGTAGCTCAACCTCAACTGTTCTTAAAAGGCATCTTTTTAATAAATGAGATTCTAAGGATTAAAAAGCATTTTTTTAATAATTTTTTTTTTGACTTTTGACCATTTATTTAGGCAATTATTGGTACCATGGTGTATATATATTTTGCAATTTTGAAGTTTGTTAGGGTTATACATGTAAATATCAGCTTTGTAAATATTAGTTTTATTTTAAGTTTTTTATAAATAAAAGCATTCTCAACTACAAGTTATTTTCTTATTTTAAAATTTTCATGGTACCAAAAATATTGTTTGTTTTATTTTATTTTATTTATTTTATTATTATTATTATTATTATTATTATTATTATTATTATTATTATTATTATTATTATTATATCTCAGTGTGCCACTGACTTAGCAGCAAAGCAAAGTTATGTCATTACGGTGGTGCCTTCACGACTTTTAAGATTCATATTAGTATTTAATTATGTAATAAGTTATCTGCCATAAATATGTTTTTACTTGAGAATGTTACTGATATGTCTATAAATTAAAAAAAAATTATATTTAGTTATACCAAAATATATTCTTAAAAATATGTATTAATTAATTATTTAAGAAAATTTATATGTACCACCATTGGAAGGATGGTAACTCATACTAAATACATTAGAAAAAATAATGCATAAAAATATCATATATAATTAAATTATAAATTATCAAAATATAATTGTATATATACTTTTTTTAATAATATCATAAACAAATAACTTTTGATGACCAAGGTATCCTTTATATATATATATATATATATATATATATATATATATATATATATATATATATATATTGTTTTAATAGTTAAACCAGTCGTTTGTATTTGATTGATGAAATTATTAAATAACTTCTTCATATATTTTTTTAAAACTACAAAATAAAATAAAAAGGAAAATTATGTTGGTCAGCTTTAGACATAATGATATTTTTATTTTTTTTAAATAAAATAAAAATATGAGTATAATTATAAAAAAAAAATAACTAATGAAATAAAGTATAAATCAAGGGGCATAATGGTGATTTTCTTTTGTTGTATTCTGTCGTGAAAGAAATATGACAATACCAACCACTAGAGTTTCATATTCCCATGTTTTATAGAAATATAAAACTCGTGCAAATCAAATTTGCCTGTGGCTTTTAATATTCACACGTCAAATATTCAAAATTTGAATATGATACTGTATATGTACTGTTAATCCATTATTCATTAAATACCAGTATGAGACCCTTACGAAAAATACCGTATTCTGCACCCTTACAAAATTATATGATATTAAGATTTACAATTATGAGTTATGCTCTCTGATATATCATTTTGGTGTTTGCGATATGTCTTTTATTATCCAGTGTAACAACGCTCGTAGACCATGAGCCCTTATATATGTATTATAAAGAGAAAACATCAACGGCGGTCGTCCGCAGTTGAGTATAGTAATAATTGTAAAGAGAGACAGACACATGGGTGGGTTAATTAGGTTTAGTTTGAGTTGATTAGTTTGTATATATATATAATAAAGATAAAACATCAACGACGGACGTCCGCAGTTAAGTACAGTAATAATTAGAGAGAGACAGACACATGGGTGGGTTAATTAGGTTTAGTTTGGGTGATTAGTTTTTTTTTTTATATAAAGTTGTTATAGTTTTAGTAGAAATAGAATTCAACAATTGTGATTGATTGAATCACTATACATATTTTATTGAATGGTTTAGATGATAATAACTGTGCATTCTTACTTTTTACTTTTCTACTATTTATAAGCACAATATGACTGTTAAATGAACAATGCACAACGGTTGATACAAACGAATGTTCTTAGATGATTCGTTCTCTATTATAAATAGGGATTCAAAGATATTGAGTAGGCTCAACAAACACCTAGGCTCTCACTTTGTGGGAGCTTTAGAGCTCAATATTGGGTTTTTTTCAAAACAAAGACCTTACGTAAGAGACCCAGTGCTAATAGAGTAAGAGACCATTTGACAAAACTTATAATTTAGTATTAAAAATATAATTAAAAAAATATTTCTAGTTGATAATAAGGGGAAATTTTGTAAAACTACCATATGCTTTGCCTATTTATTAATTCGGTACTTATGGTTTGAGTTATAACACTACTATGTGGTCTAATTTTTTTGCAAGAAAAGCACCAAAACGTTTGACTCCGTTAGTTTAAACCTTGATTTACCTTTTTGTCTTTATTTACATTACTTAAACACGTATTAATTAAGAACCAATCAAATCTACATCTAATTATAACTTGAATGGTTTTTAAATAGTATGCAAATAGATCTGAATGGTTGTTACTAATACATGTTTTAGTAACGTAAATAATGGCAAAAAAAAAGTAAATTCAAGTCCAAAAATTAACGGAAATAAGTGTTTTGGCACTTTTTGCAAATGATTTAAACTATAGGGTACTACAGTGTTACAACTCAAACTACAAGTCCTGAATTAGCCAAACCACAAGATTGTTTTGCAAAATTTTCCCAATTTTTTTTTTAATGAATATGCAAGGTCAAGTCTTATTAATAAAAAAATAGAAATAAACTTTATGTAAAAAAAATAATGATGCATAATTTGACCTAGTCTCCAAATGTGGATAAAATTATTACTTAGGATCCTTAACACCTCATATGAGAAAGCAACCTGTATTCTTCACTTCTTGATATTGCTGGTCATTTTCATGAAATAATGGTGTGTGTGTGTGTGTATTATAATTACACGTTCACGTATTTTATTTTATTTATTTATTAATATTATTTTTTTTAACAGTGTTGTTTTCTAAGATAAGTAATTTTTTACATAAATGAGAAAATGACTTGCATATCTCTTGGAAAAATGGATAACTACTAATATACCTTCGGAAAAAATCATATTTTTATACTAATAATTTTTTATAAAATATAATTGTTTTTTAATTTCTTATGGTTGAATGAAAAATAGAGAGTAAATAAAAGTTTAGAAGTAAATTTTTCCAGTGAATATCTAAGTTTGGCTTTATTTCAGTTTAAGCACTAATATTCAATTTGTATTAAAATGAGCACTAACTTTTAATTTCATTTTTTCGGCGGGGTAATTAGAGATTTCCGGTGGTTTTTTGTTACGTGGACCCTAAAGCGCTTGCATGGATGCCCTTAGTCCACATCAGAGACTCGCCAACTCAGCCACTTAACCAACGTATGAGGGACACATTGCTTGTTCTTTTCCTCTTTCTCTCCCTAGAACGGTAACTCCAATTTTGTCATTGGTGCGTTAGATGCGCCATTGGGGCCCGCATGAATTGGATAACAATTATCCCATTCCCACCATAAACATGATCTCCTCTCTTATTGTTTGCTAGGGTTATTCTATTCTTCCGTTGATCCCCTCTCTGTGAGAGATCGACCCACCTCAGTGAGACTCGGAACAGAACTCATCACAAGCCAGGTATTGTTTTGCTTAGTCGCACAATAATTCGCACTCCCCCGGAGTCGAACCCGCGACCTAAGCCTTTTGTCTCACTTAAAGTGAGACAAAAGGCTTAGGTCGCGGGTTCGACTCCGGGGGAGTGTGAATTATTGTGCGACTAAGCAAAACAATACCTGGCTTGTGATGAGTTCTGTTCCGAGTCTCACTGAGGTGGGTCGATCTCTCACAAAAAGGCGCCTTTTTTGTGAGAGACCGACCGTAGATCAATTGGTGAGAGGCGCTCACTTTAAGTGAGACAAAAGGCTTAGGTCGCGGGTTCGACTCCGGGGGAGTGCGAATTATTGTGTGACTAAGCAAAACAATACCTGGCTTGTGATGAGTTCTGTTCCGAGTCTCACTGAGGTAGGTCGGTCTCTCACACTCTCGCTCTACTCCATTGATCGAATTCTTGGATCGATATATCATTTTCTCTTATGCCGTTCTTTGAGGTTTCGTTGTGTTGGAACATGAAAAATGAGCTCCTTGACACTTCGCGGCAGTAAAAAAGGTGGCCCATGTCGCAACGGTAGCCCCACTAAAGGATTCTTGTTACCATCAAGGATATTGTGAACATGTAGGTTCCTTTTGTTTTTTTTTTTTCAATCTGATTAAATTTCATTTTTTTTTTTTTGTCTATTTATTGGTTAATTTTGATTGCCTTTTCTTGAGGCCATTTCTTGCAATGTTTGGTTTTCCTAGAAACTCCGAAAGAAAAGGGTTCTGTTATTATGATTGTTATGCTCATCTAATCAAGATGAGTTTTTGGATCTAATAAATAGAAAATTTCTTGAAAATTTTTTGTTATCTAATGAGAATTTTCCCTGCAATGGTTTATGTATGTTGGTTCTCTCTCTTGATTTTCTTTCTTCTTGTTATTTTTTATTTTGTGTGTATTTCTGTTTAATGTCTGGTTATATTTTGGGTTTTAGTGGATGGTGGGAAAGATGACTGTTATCCGACAGTGGACGTTGGTGGCACATCTGACACACCGATGAGGAAACTAGGGTTACCGTTCTCGGGAGAGATAGAGGAAAATAATGAGATGATGGGAGAGAAGCTGACGTGTCCCTCATATATGGATAAAAATGCCACATTGGTGAGTCGATGACGTGGACCAATGGCATCCACGCAAGTGCTCCGGCATCCATGTCACCCAAAAACCACCGAAAATACCCAATTATCCTGTTGGAGAAATAAAATTAAAAATTAGTGCTCATTTTGATATAAATTGAATGTTAGTGCCAAAGTTGGGTACTCACTAGAAAAATTTACTCAAAAGTTTAGTGTATTTATAATTTTTTTTCTCACTAAAGTGGTATATAGCAGATAAAATGATTTGCAGGGATATATAAATCAATATTTTTTTTTAACCAGGGCACTTGTACAAATTCTCATTTTTACAAGGGTATGCAAGCAAAAATAAATAAATAAATTATCAATTTATTCAAAGGATTATAGTTGTCAAATAAATAATATATAATTGCCACAAATAATACTTATAAAATGTTAACCAAAATTAATTTGTCCTAATCAATTTTTTTTTTTTTTTTTTTTTTGAGAAAGATGACAAGCGTGGGAGAGCCACGCTTACCACCGAACCGTGCCCTCACTTTACGCGTGATAGGTTTCGAACTCGGAGCGAAGACCCTACGCAAGGGACCCGGTGCTAATAGACCAAATGGTTATTCAATATTCATTGAGGGAATATTTAATTGTGGCATAATTTTGGGTAAGTGATAATTGTTATTCATAATACATATAACATGTTTATTTTTTATTTTATAGAAAAATATCTTTATATATATATACACGAATCAAACTAAGATAGCATTTTGGTAATTGTATAAATAGACTCAAATGAAACAAGCTTCAAGGAATTATTTTTTTTTAATCTTTTTAAATTATTTTAATGTTAATATATTTATTTGAATATCAATAGACTCGTTTGAACTAATTCTTCAATGGGTCTCTTAATTAAAGTATTAGAGATGATATATTTTTTTATCCATATTAATTTATGAGTTTATAGAAAATGGGCCAAGATTTCCTCAATTGTTATACTTTCAGCCCTATTTTCGCAACATCAAATTATTAATTTATTTATTCAGATAAACTTCAATGAAACACTACATTAATTTGACCCAAATTGATAAAATATTTTGGGTTGGGTTAATGAATAATAAAAATAAAACAAAATTTAAAAAAATTCTCAGAAATTAGCTTTAGTCCAGGGCTAATTCACTATAAAATGGTCAAGTGAGTGAAAATTTGCCGCCTTGCTCCAATAATAATGATCATTAGTATTGCTCGCACAAGGTATATTATTTTGTAAGCTAATCCTAGTGCATGTCTCTTATAAGAGGAATAGTTTTTCTCATCTCCGACTTTAGAGTTATATAATAGGAGGATTTATTCCTAAATAGTCATTAAACCACCGAAACTAGTGTACCTCTACACGACTATACTTGTCCACCTTTAGCCTTTGTCAGAAAAAAAAAAATCACACTTGTTTTTCCATTAAAAATTCATCGTATTACTAATTTTTAAAAATGTCATTAATTAAAATAAATATTATCCTAATATATAATTTATTATTATTAATAAGGTTGATCCAGTGTTTGTTTGTTTGTTTGTTTTTTTAATTTTGGTTTCATTATTTATTATTTTAACAAAAAAATATTATAAAATTAATAATCCAGTTTAGTTATAACCAAAACAACTAAATTGCATAAATACCCCTCTAAACTTTGCAATTAGTTACATGGATGCATATATAGCTTCAATTTACATAAATGGATGCTCAAAGTTTAGGAGGGTATATGTGCAATTAAAATATTTTAAAGAGATATATATGCAGAAAACCCCCCTGCTTTTTTCAATTCTTTGATGAGACTTATCATGCCATTTGATTGGATGCAATGATCTCCCAAGAGCCATTCATTTATATCATGTGATTGATTATTATTGAGTTATTGATTAATCATTGATATAATTTATTATGTAAATTACATTTGCCACCTTAACACTTCTGTAATTATGCAAAAATCCCTTAAGTGATTATTGACTGATCATTGAGTCTGTGGGAGATAATTCAGCTCAAATTTAAAAGATCAAGATTTATGTGAATAATGTGTAAAATTATCAATTATGGAATTTGGGCTGAATGACATACATAATTGAAATGGGATAAACCCAGTATAAAAATATTCTTTCAAAATTTATTTGCTAAAATAGCCTTTCATGCCAAAAGGTCCCTCATTCAATGGTGCCAGTTTCAATATAAAAGATTTGGGTTATGAGATGATCATTACTTAAGCTTAAAATGCTTTGTACACAGTGATGACAAGGGTCTCTAGCCATGAGTGTAGATTTACAGTTAAATCTTTATATCGGCAAGTAATGAGGCGTCATCATTGTCTCTAGCTAATAATATATGGGGTTTTCACATTTTGTAATATATATTATTATTATTATTATTATTATTATTATTATTAAAGTTCATTTTAGCGAGAAAAAAAATCTAAATACATCTTTATCCCTCTCGATTCATATGTTCTCATTTCATTTCATGGAACTTATTTTTTTATATTACGAAGTCAAATTATTTTCTTTTTTGTATTCATTTTAATATTAAATCTGTTCAAGCAATAACTATATGCTAAGGGCATCATGCAGTTGAATCAAATACTGTGTTATAGAGACTTGAAGCATAAATTATTGAAATTTAAGATGGCTTAATTTAAACCAAATTATTACCTTAACCTGATTTAATCTAAAAAATTTTAGTTAATAGGGTGAGAAAATGAGACTTAAATTTATAACTTTCAAATTAATCTTTCAAATCTATTTTAATTACTATAGCAAACATGGTAGTCAGTCAAAAAAAACTATTTAACTATTAATTTTGTATTTGATGACTACATATCATTTTTAGATCATTTTGATTAATAAAACAAAAAAGATAAAGTCTTTTTAGCTGGTTACCTATGACATTTGCCACAAACAATAAAGAAAGATCATACATGACTTTTATCACATCTAAATGCACTCATGATATAGTGACACTGAAGAAAAATCAAACATGAGATTTAATCATAAAAATAAAATTGACCATCAATTAATTGTAAGCCACCAAATATATAGATATTGTAATCTAGTACTAAATTTCTTTGTTCGAATTGACTGTTAACAACAAGCCAACAAAAATTAAATTGATAATCAATTAATTGTAAGTCTCCAAATATATGAACATTGTAATCCAACACAAAATTCTTTGTTCAAACTGATATTAATTACAAACCACCAAATAGGCATCATAAATTCCTCCCCACATGATCCATCTTGATCAAGCATGTTTATGCATTGAAATATCTTTTGAATTTCAAGCATGTTTTAATTCATATTCGAATTAATTGTATTTATAAGCAAATGCATAATTATAATTCCCAAATTGTGATTTTCTTAGAGTTCAAATCATTCATTTCTATTTAATTTTACATGAACCTCAATCTAACATAAGTAATCGAATAAGCTTAGTTACAAGCTCATATAGACTTTTATTTTATTGATTTTTTTCTATTTAACTCTATCCAAGTCATCCAATTTAAATGACACTATTATGGTTAAAGCTAATATGTATTTAAAATAAAATTAAACTTTATTAAGTGTGGAAAATGTACATCACCCAATTAACTCAATAAATAGAGTGAATGTCAAAACCACTTAGTTCAAATTGTTAGGGGATCTCTAACCTTACACTACATAAGTTTTTGTGTTAATTTGGTGCAGGTATTGCTCCAACCCAGCGCAATAACTTGCGTTAAATCTAAAATATGCTACAGTTACGTGCAAACTATTGTGTGTCATTGTAGCAACGCTATTTTATTTTATTTTTTATTTTTTTATTTTATGTTTTGATTTATATTTTTTTAATTTTTTAATTTTTTAATTTTTATAAAATTTATATTTGTAATTTTATATTTTAATTAAATTAATAACTTATAATTCAAGTTTATATATTTTTTAATTAATTAAGAAATAAAAAATTAAAGAAAATAATCTGTGTAATATAAATTCATTAAAATTAACGAAAATTACATGAACGATATAATAAAAACATAGAAAATAATTCTAATATAGATTATCATCGATAAAAAAAACCACAACACCCAAAATACAAATAATGAAGTCTAAAGTAGATGGGGCTAATAGTTTGGCATGTTATCGTCACTTCCACCAATATTGCTGAATATGTCATTAAACATATTAAATCCAAAAGGGGGTGGTTGTTGAAAATGCCCTTTTTCTATAAAATTTCTTGTTGTTGTGCTTGTATATAAGCACGAATATTTGGATCAGTGATAGAATTCAAATCTCGCATCAAAATTTTGTCCTCATATCTCATTTGTTGAAAAGTATGATTTTTGCTCTGCATTTCTATGAACATTTGTCGATCTGTATTAGCTTTCTCTAACACCTCCATAATCTTGGAGTTATCATCTTTTAGACGACTAAGAGAAGATAGCACTTTGTCATTCATTTTTTTTCTTCAGTTTAGCTTTCTTCTATTTGATTGGGCATTCAGAAGGTGAGCCACCAGCACCATCGTCTAAGTTAAGAGAAATTTGAGAAAGTCTAGGAGATTCTAGTGCTTGCGATTTTGGCGTAGGATTTTCAGATTATGATGATACATAGTCAAATGCATGCTTTCAAGTAATTTGTCTAGATGTCATAACATTATCTTTAAACTTCTCAAAGTTCCTTACAATGTGCCACACATGATCAAACTTGATCCCTTTCTTATAGTTAGGACCATCTAAAAGCATCCTTTTTGCTCGATTCATCTGTAAATGATTTCAGAGTTATGTATTTGTACAAATATAAACTTGCGAAGAGTAAAATATATAAAATACTTACAATATCTTGGTCTGATGCACCACTTGGATTCAAATTTTCCACCTGTCGAATACATCCGTTCAATTTTTTCACTGCCTTTTCTATTGTTTGTATCAGATACTGTAAAGATTGAGCAGAACGTTCCACCCAAGATTTATCTCTTGTCAAATTATATTTTTCCTCTATTCAAGACCATAATTGTTCTAAAGACTGGTTCGTACCAATAATGGGGTTTTGAGTCATTTACATGTAAATTTCACAGAGGTGGAAATCTTCATAAGGAGAGTACCCTGAACTACGAGATTGTTTAGACATTTTTTTTTTTGGTTACAATGAAAAAGATATTTTTTTATAATAATGGTTAAAATGAGAAATGACCTGAAGTTGTTTATATATGCAACACAATAACTGAATAAATATGTTACCTTATTTTCTTATCAACCGTCGGATGAATTTCATCTGCATCAACACCGTTGGATTTAAAATTCATCCTATCAAACCCTATCTTGTCACACTTCCCAATGCCAGAAGATAAGCAATTTGAATGATGTGACACTTCCTAATGCCAAAAGATAACAATAATTGAATAATGTATCACCTTATCTTCTTACCAATCTGTCAAATGGATTTCATTTGCATTAACACCGTTGGATTTAAATTTATCCTATCAAACCTTATCTTATCACATTTCCCAATGCGAGAAGATAAGCAATTTGAATAATGTGATACTTCCCAATGTCAAAAGATAATAATAATTGAATAATGTGCCACATTATCTTCTTATCAACCGTCGGATGGATTTCATCTGCATCAACACCGTTGGATTTGAATTCATCCTATCAAACCCTATCTTATCAAACCCTTTCTTATAAATTGACCATTTTATTATTCTTTCCATTCATAGAGCTCATAAACATATACTCAAAATGAATTACAACATTGGAGGAGCTTCGAATATTGAAAATGACATATTGTCGACATCATCTTCAGATGATGATAACAATATGTTATAGATATATGATCTCTTTTTAAGTGGAAGATGATGCAATGTATCGTGTTATTCAAAATAATAACATGATATTAGAGTTAACCCTTAGTCATATGAACAACTATTGCTCCCATGGTGACTCTATTCTAGGCCATGTTGTTATCAATTGTAACTGTGAAGCAGCATATCTCAATTTGTAGAATGATTACTTTTGGGAGAATCCACAATATAATGCTGGAATGTTTCGCTGAAGATATCGGATGTCACGAAGTTTGTTTCTTCGCATTATTGAGGTAGTTTCGGACCATGATAGTTACTTCCAACAACATTGTGATAGTCTTAGTCGAGTTAGGTTATTTGCTTTACAAAAAATTACTGCTGCTTTTTAAATGTTGGCATATGGTTTACCTAATGATGCTATAGACGAATATATCAAAATTGGTGAATCAACTGCAATTGAAAGCTTGAAAAGATTTTGTCGAGCCATCATAGAGATTTTCGCTAAGCAATATTTTAGATCACTTAATGCTAATGATATTGCAGGACTCTTATACATTGGAGAACAACGTGGTTTTCCAGAAATGTTAGAAAGTTTGGACTGTATGCATTGGAAGTGGAAAAACTGTCCCACATCATGGGCTGGACAATATAGGGCTGGACAATATAGAGGAAGATATGGATGTCCAGCCATTATTTTTGAAGCAGTAGCAGATTATGATCTTTGGATATGTCACGCTTATTTTGGTATGTCAAACAACAACAATGACATAAATGTTTTGGAGTCTTCTAATTTGCTCTCCAACCTAGCACAAGGTATTGCTCCTTCTGCTCATTACGTTATTCAAGGAAATGAGTACCATATGGGATATTATTTAGCTGATAACATATATCCAAAATGGTCTACTATTGTACAAACTATTCATCAACCACGAACTCTGAAGAAAAAATATTTTGCAATGAGACAAGAAGCATGCCGAAAAGACGTCGAGAGAGCATTTGGTGTTCTACAATCTCATTTTGCAATTGTGGCAGGACCAGCACGGTTTTGGAGGAAAAATGTCTTTACACGACATAATGATTGCATGCATTATTATACACAACATGATAGTTGAGGATGAACAAGATCTCAATGCACCAATCGTGGATGTAAGCTAAGTAGCGACCCCAGTAATTGAATTGGTACAAGATGAAGTTGCTCGATTTGAACAATTTTTTGGTCGTTACAGACAAATTAAGGACAAAAACACTCATATTGCACTTCACAATGTATTGATTAAATATTTATGGTTGCACTATGCAAATAACGAAAATAATTAAAAACTTGTGTGCTACTTTAGTTTCCAATAATGTGTTGTTTTTACTAATGATGGTTGTTTGTATGTTATGTTTTTATTAAGTAATTAATGTAATGTTTATATTTATATTTATATTTTTTTATCAATCAGATTTTATTTTATATTTAATAAATATTTATAATAAATATAAAAATTAAAACCATATTTTAAATAGTATAATATTTAAATTCAATGGTTAAAAGTAAAAAAGATTTAAAGATGATTAAATTTGTTGATAGTATGAATATATAAATTGTGAAATGAGAAGAATATTTTTAGAATATTTTATTTTAGAGTTAAAAATAGAGATGACAATGGGAGAAACTTTTACTGTAAAAACTATATTTTTAGTACTGAAGCACCAAATATAGAGTTTTGGGTTGGAAATGGTTTTATTAGCATTAAAAATAAGTTTTACGTATGGCATGTGGGGTGGTGAGAGTTTATATTCTCATCAGAGGAATTAACTTATAAGTGATATTATACCTCATACTCAAACATGGTAGAGACATAGTCCTTTTTAAAATAAATAAATAAAGGCAACAACATTTCAAATAATTTAAGAGTTGTTCAATGGACCATTTAATTTTCACAAGTCATAATCTCAAGCTAAAATTAAGTCTAAGGGCAGCACATGCATTCCCACTGTAATTTATTCTCATTACTTGATTTTCCGGGTGGGTTTAGTCATGATATATCTAAATCAATGTACTAAAAGTCTAGCTCAATGAAAATTAAACTTAATGATTGATTCTTGCACAAGTTATCTCAACGTGGCGCTGTTACATATGCAAAAATAAAATTGCATAAATATCTGTTATTTATGGAATTTATTTCATAAATTTATTTTATCATTATTGTAATATACTCGGTAGTTAGATATATTTGGTGAGCTTATACTTAATTGATTATTATTTTTGATGTTTTACCTATTGAGTAATATTATTATTAAATAACATTCTATGCTTAGTAATAAAAAATTAATTATATATATATGTGGATATCCTATTAATAAATATAAAAGTACTCATTTTCAGAACGTCCAATACTGGAGAGCTGAATGGGTAAGTTTTTGGTTTTGCAAATAAACTCTTTAGTAAATCACTTAACCATGTTTATTTTTAAGTCAAGACTGTTTGATCAGTGGCATATTATGTAATATTTTGTGGGTCGTTGCTTCTAATCAAACCTCATCGTTGTCTCTGTAACCTTTATTTATTTATTTAATCATAGAGCTTATCCAATATACAAACTATCTTAAATAATAATCTATTAACCATAGTCTTATCAAACATATCTAACTACTGACTAAATTTTAGGATATATTACTTAAAATTTAACATTTTATTTATATAGTTTGAAATTTGAATGTGATGTTTTTGGACTTGTTTTCACATGGTTTCAATGGGAAAAGGTTTTGCTTGGAAAACGAAATGTCATTGAAAATGCTCCCTTTGGGAAATGGCATTTGAACATGACCATGAAGACATAGTGCTATTGCAAAAGTCTATGTTGGGTTTTGTTTTGAAAAGGAAATGACAACGTTTGGGTAATCCAATTGAGATTAATTATCATTAATATAAAATTTAAAAATTTCTCTCTTTTAAAACTATTATTAGGAAGTAGAGCTCATTAAGGATGACATTATTTTGTTGATATTCCATAAAAACTACTCCCTTTGTTCCTTTTTTTTACTCTCTTCATTCTTTTTAACTTATCATATTTACTTAATTCATGCTGATTAATAAAAATTAGATAAAGTTAGTTAGTTACTTATATTTTATAAAAAATTTCATTATTTTCCAAAACTACCTTTATTTGAAACTCCACTAATTTAGTATATGATTTAATGTTTAGTTGATTGTGACTTATTGAAAATTGTACAAATAAACTAAATTAAAGGGTAAACTTGAAAAAAAAATATTTAATATTGATCAAAATTTCTAATGTGACAAGTAAAAAGGAACAAAGAAGAGCTCTAAAACATGACAAGTAGAAAGGAACAGAGGGAGTACTTGTCCGTGTGGAGCTTTTCTTTGTTTTTTTTTATTTATCACATTAAAAATTTTGTGCAGTATTAAAATTTTTTTTTTCAAATTTAGCCTTTAATTTAATGTACTTGTACAATTTTCAATAAGTCAAAATCAAAAGTATTAAATCATATACTCCATTTAGTGGAATTTTAAATAGGGGTAGTTTGGAAAAGTGATAGAATTTTTTATAAAATATAGGTAATCAACTAATTTTAACTAATTTTTTTAATCGTTGTGAATTAGAAAAACAAGTAAAAAAGAATGGAGGGAATAATTTTTATTTTTTTTAGTTATTCAGCAGATTAAAAGAATATCTACTTATAATTAATTAAGATACTAAAATTATTTTTTCAAATTTCTTATTTCTAGTTATTATGTTCCATGATATTCCTTATTCTTTTGTTTTTTTTTTAAAACATATGTCAATTATGTTAATAGCATATTAATTTTGTTATTGTATTTTAAAATGATTGCAGATGAATCATAAAAAAAATATCAGGGTTAGCTTGGACTATAAAACTGGGTTAGTAATAAGGTATAAAAATATATTCAATATGATATAAAAACATAATTAGTTAAATTTAATAACTCCATATTATAAATACACATCAATTAAAAAAAATAGTTAAAATACATAATAAAAAATAACCACAATTACAAAAGCATTTAAATACAAATAAAGAGTTAATTTTTGACCTTTAGATTTTGCCAATTCATATAATTTTATTAAGCTAGTTCAAAGGTAATAACCGGACTAATCTCATTGTTGATTTCTGATTTTTGGTCAAATTAGTCAACCAATTCAAATATGTATACATTAGTTTTTATGATATACACGGAACGGAATTGATAATTTATGTCAATGCATGGCAAATAAGACCCGTTGAATAATTTTTTTTAAAATATTAATATGATGATTTGACAGCCATGAGATCATAATTTTTTTTCCTTAAAAATCAATTTATATCCCCTAAATTTCAAATTCCAGGCTGATGCTAAGAGAGTAATAAAAGATTTCAATTAAGCATACCTCCATTGATGCAATTTTTTTTTCTTATTGAAAAGACGACAAGCGCCTAATCAGGGACGAACACATAGGAGAGCAGCGCTCACTGTCGAACCATGCGCTCACCTTACGTGTGATGAGGATCAAACTCGGGGAGCTATATTCGAAACTCGAGACGAACGCCCTACGCCACTGATTAACACTTTTACATTACAAAAAGATTATACTTAATATTTCAAAATTAAAAATAAATAAAATAATATATATATATATATATATATACCAAGAGATAACTTTAAAAACTCAATTAATGTAAGTATAACACTACAACTTGTCTGGAAGATGAAACAAGGAATGTGACAAAAATTCCAAGTGTTTTTTTTTAATTTTTTATTTTCACATATCTAAATAAAATACTAATAAATAATATTTAATAATAATAGTTGGTTTTTTTTAATGAGAAAACACACTTAAATAAGAAACAAAAACTCAACATGGAAATTAATAAAGAATTCAAAAACTTTTAGTCAAAATGTTGTACCTTAAGATATCATCAAACCAAATTAATAATTAAACTAATGGCTCTGAATTAAACATAATAATTATTATATTAATGATTGATTAATCAAACATTAGCAGCAACTTTTGGCAACCAAAAGCTCAAGTTGTTTGTTGCTAAGTTAATGCTAACACCCAAATTACCATAAAGCCCTCATCTTGACATTATAATACTAACTAGACCAGTAATATCCAAGACAAGCGAAGGGTAGTTATGGAATTTCGTCACTCCCTTGTTCCCGCGTGTTTGGTAGTATAAGCCCGGGAGCCCAACCATTCCCTTGTGCTCAGAGAGAGAGAGAGAGAGAGAGAGAGAGAGAGAGAGATCTAGGGTTTAATCAAGGTATGGATCTTGAATTCTTGTTTGGGTTAATGTTTGTTGAGGATTTTGGCTTTTTTAGCTTTATGTTTAGTGTTTTTAATGGAATTTATGGTTTTATTGATGGCTTTTCGATTGGTGAATGGTTTTATATAGGTTGTGCGTTTTAATGATTGGTTTGTTGATGGATTTTGTGGTTTTATTTTGGGAATGGTGGTGTTTTTCTTTTTTTTTTTGAAGGAAACTGGAGATTTTGATTTTGACCACTGCGATTGATTTCTAGGGTGATTTCAGAGGTCGTAATTTTTTTTAAAATTTTTTTTGGTTTTGAGGTGTTATTGTTGATGGATTAAGGGTTTTTTTTATAAAAAAAAAAAATTCCTGAAGGAAAGCGCAGATTTTGAGTGTTCTGATTGATTATATGGTGATTCAGTGAGAACTCTGTTTGCTCTGGAAATAAAATTTGGTTTTTTTTTGGCAGTTGTGGTCAATTGATTTCTCTGATTTTTGTATTAGAGCTAGATTACTTTAGCTGATGATTGGGCATTAGGTCTTTTATTTTTTGTTTCTTTTTTGGTTGGGTGTGAGTGTGTGGTGGGGTGGTGGTGGTGGGAGAGGACAAAGGCTTCTAATTTCGTAGAGTTTGTGGGTTTGTGGCTTCATTCTCTTTGAGGGCTGACATTTGTGGTTTTAAAAAAGTGTTTCGTGACAGCCAACGTGAGAAAATATGTTTGGCCAGCTCTTGCAACTTTGTGGTCATCCCGTGGGTGTTAAACTACCAACTTTGACTTTTAGAGTTTCATGCAAGTTGAATGCACAGTTGTCTTGAGTTCCTGAGATTAAGCTTGCTACTCCTCAAAGATTATTTGTTATAATTTGTGGCCTGGTGCTCATCTGCAACAAATCTTATCTTGAGAACTCTGACATCGTGTATGAGTTTGATCCTGTGATATATAGGATGAAGTGACATTATTTTTTTTTCCTTTCTTTCAAGTTTTTAGCTTAAATGATTGTTTTTTTTTTTTTGGGAAAAAAGGCTTCATCTTGGTGGGTGGATTTTCATTTTTAGTTAAATTATGACTTCAGATTTTGGATTTTGTTATCATGATGATTGGAGCAAGACTTCTACTATTTGTGGTTGCTTTGGCAATTTCATGTCCTCCTCTTGTTCGGTCTTCTACAGCACAGAGTACAGACCCATCAGAAGGTTGGTTGCTGAATAGTGTTCACTGATTTGCTGCATCTGTGCTAACTGAGTTTGCAAGGCTTATTTGAAATTCTAATAAATAATCTGTGATAGATGAGATAAAAATTTTATTCCATACTTGATGAAGAATCATATGGCAAAAAATTAGAAATAGGCTTCTAATAGAACTAGCAACACTGTAAGGATGTGGAATTGCTGAAGATTTTAATTGAACTAAGCAGTGCTTCATGCATAATAGTTTGTATTGAGTTTTGAGATCATATTAATGTTTATGATACTTCTTGCTTCCGAAATCTATAATGCCTCGTAGCAACAACGATTGAAGTAAAACCATAATTTTTTTTTTCTAGAAAAGCTGACAGCATGCATGTCTTATTATTTATGGCTATACAGTTCCTTTGAAAATGAGAATGATTGGCTTATCTCAATGTGCAGTTGAGGCATTAAGGGCTATCAAAAGCAATCTGGTTGATCCTTTCAGTAATCTTAATAGTTGGAATAGTGGCGATCCATGTACATCAAATTGGACAGGAATAATCTGCCAATCTACTACAAATGATGGATATCTTCATGTACATGAACTGTATGATCCATATATATTTATTTACTTGTTAGATTTATCACACTTGATGCCATGAACATTTCTTATATTCAGGCATAATTAAAAAGTTAGATGCAAGATTTCTGGCTTTCTTTTTTGAATATGATGTCAGAAATTCATGGTAACCTTGGCTGTTTAATGTATTTGGTCAGTGCTTTGCTAAGTTAGTTTTATTTTTTTTAAGAATTCAAAATGTTAAGTTTGCGGCTTATGACTTTTGAAAGTATATAAAAAAAAAAAATAATTCCTCCAAGTATATGGACAGAAAGTTCTCTTTTTCCAAACATTCATTGCGCGAATTGTGGTCAAACACATAAAAGAGACATTTGAAGTTCTGAATTACTTTATTTATATCACAGAGCTTCATGCACACATTTTTGTAATATATCTTCTGAATTTTCTTCTATAAGCTTAATGTATCCCTCTATGGATATATGTTATAGGAATACTAGCAAAACTGTGATTTGTGATGCTGTTACTTAACCTTCATCCATGGAGTTCTTATTTAATTTCTCTTGTTGTTTTTTTCCATTTATGATTATGTTGCTGTGATCCCATCTTCAAAACATAAAGTAATAATAACTATGTTGTATTTTTTAACAGATTGGCTAAAATTTTTCATCAAGAGTCTTAATATTGTTATGAGACATAGGTGTAAATTGTCTTTTTTTGAATGCCTGTGTCAGCTTTGTTATAGGGTTGTGATTTGCAGGCTGGTTTACGACAGAGTATTGATGTATTGAATCGTAAATGTGTATAATATTGATGTATTAAATCGTATATGTTTATAAAGTATTTTTCTTCATTACATTGTCCTGGAAATTCATGATGTTTTTTCACTAATATCATGGCCTTGCATTTGAAGGTTGCTGCTTAATTCTAATCTCTCTGGAACTTTGGCACCTGAGGTTGGTCTCCTGTCTCGATTGGAGATATTGTGAGTAATAACTTTTTCTCATTTATGTCTTAGAAGACATTGGCTAATTAGAACTTTTATCTTTCCATGCTGTTGGTACTAGATCATTGATGCAGCGAGATCTTAGATTTCCGTAATTATTTTTCAAATGTCATCTTGCAGCCTATGACATTCTTCTTCTTCTTCTTTTTATAGGGATTTTATGTGGAACAACATAAGTGGAAGCATTCCAAAGGAGATTGGGAATATTACTTCCTTGAAACTTCTGTGAGTGGATAGCACTATGCCCTTAAATTAATTTGTTTTAACATAACAACTGCTCTAATATGTCATGCATAACCATGCATAACTGCTTTCATAATTTTTTTTTTAGCAGCTAAATCCCATTTTGTACGTGCCATTTTGGCCTTACCATTTTTATTGATTGCTATGTAAGCCCGCCTTGAATTTTAAGCCATTGTTTTGTGCTTTCAATTCATTGACTTTCACTAAGATTATTTCTGTGCATATGGGATGAAATTCGACATGAATGAGAACTTCTCTTTTGTAGTTTAACCAATTATGAAGATACTTCAAAATCTGCCATTGTGAAATATCAACTACTTTATGGGATCCTAAGATGCTGAGTTTTTGTAGCTATTAAACATTTGAATTTCCTTATTATTCTCTCAAGAAGTGTGTTCCATATTCATTTGGATTTTATCTTGGTAATATATCAGAAAATTATGATATACAGTCAATCTACTTCCTCTTGCTGAAGAATGTCATATTGATGATGCAATTAGAATTTCACCAATTAAGCAGGTAGATGATATTTTACCACTAGCGCTGAGGTTGAAGATAATTTGAGGGTTTTATGATGTTTTTCAAGTTCTGAAGTTGCACGTGTGTGTGTGTGGTGGAGGGGTGGTGGGGGTGGGCATTGTTGATGATTATGAGGATCAGATGAAAACAAAGGAAGAATCAAATTAACTCTTATTCTTTCCTTTTTCTCTATTTTTTGTATAGGCCCAACTGCATCATTAGGTGAAATATCTCCATCTTTATGAGGCACAAATGATTGTGAAAATAAAGGTGAATTTGGTGATGGGAGGAGTTGTCATGTTTTTGCCATGATGTGTCTAAATCAGTACGAATCATGTTTATCACAACCTATGTGTGATTGAAGAAAGTTAATATAGGCCATATATATGATGGCATCAGCTTACTCTGATTTTGATATTGGACCAAAAGTTTCCTTTTTCCTTGAGAAAGAGGATATATTTGCTTGATTGTTATTTGTTGTGTTGCCTAATTAGCATGCTTTGATCAGCATTTTACATCTTGGGTAGCCAATTTTTGTTGAGTTCCAAGTATTATTTTTAATTTGATATCATCATTATGTATGATTGAGTGTCATCAAATGATCTCATGATTAGTAATTCTTCAATCCAAGAAATTATCTGTATGACTATAGGATACCCACTATTATGTTTGCAGGCTTTTAAATGGTAACCGACTCTCTGGATTTCTTCCAAAAGAGATTGGTTTTCTTCTGAACTTGAATAGGATACAGATTGATGAGAACCAGATATCAGGTCCAATTCCTACATCATTCGCAAATTTGAAGAGCATGAAGCATTTGTGAGTAGGTTTCAAATTATTATGATGTTCTTTAATTATCGAAAATTTCTTTTTCTGATCAGTTTTTTTCCTTATTTTTAAGCCACATGAACAATAATTCGTTAAGCGGCCCAATTCCACCCGAGTTGTCTGGACTATCAAGTGTGTTTCACCTGTGAGTTAATTTCTACTTTATTTGTGCTTGTAGCACTCCAATCTTTTAGCTGTTGCGTGACGATTCATTTTTCTCCATGATTCTGCCCGCCACCTACAGTTTGCTGGACAATAACAAGTTATCGGGGCATATTCCTCCAGAACTTGCAAAGATGCCCAGCTTGCAGATTCTGTGAGTACATCCTGACTAGTCTAAATGTTGCTTCAATCACAACAATAGCATTTCCTTTTTTTCACACTGATATGTTTTGTATGATATAGCGTTAGCCTGTTTTTTCTTCTTCTTCTTCTTCTTCTTTTTTATTAATTGTGATGATTAGTCGGCTAGTGTGGAACTTCGTCAAAAACTTCAGAAATTAAGAAGGAATCTGAAGTAATCTAATAGTTCTTTGATCTTATAAGTGGGATATTGAGAATTTGATGTCAGTGTTTAGGTATCAATTTTAATCAGCGCCATTTATGCAAGTTGAGGTTCAGATTGTATCATGAATGTAGTATCTCAGCTACTGACTTCTAAGATTTTAAAAGATGAGAAATGGATTTACTAAATTGATTCTTAAAATGCGTATTTCAAGGTTATTTTGAGAATTCTGATGATATTTCACCCTCAGGGCTATTATCTGTCGAATGTTACTATTTTGACCAATAGCTAACAAAGAAAGTTGATACTTCCTATTAATGAAAAATATATGTTATGAACATTTTATAATAAATATAAAGTTTACAGCTTTGTTGAGTCTTATATTCATGAGCCTACATTTGCTTTGAACTTAATCTGCCTTTTCTTTTTTCTTTGCAGCCAGCTTGATAATAATAACTTCAGTGGGAGTACCGTTCCAACCCCTTTCGCAAATATGACTTCACTTCTTAAGCTGTATGTACATCTTTTTCTTGTCTACAAGGTTGTAGGATTTGAAATGCAACAATGAAGATTTATGTAGCTTCCTTGTTACTGAGGTGTTCTCTATATGCAACTTAAATTGGAATAGAGAAACAACATTGAGCTACATTTTCCTTCTGCCAAGAATATCTATGCTTGATTTCTTTTAACCATAATGGTCTGAGTTCATAGTTCTTATTATTTTTTCTTTGATTATAACCATAATTGCTCTCATAGCATAGATAATTAAGCTCCTTTTACATATAAATATTTGCTCAAAGTTGTTCAATTTTACCTTTTGGGTATTGTTGGCAGGAGCCTTAGGAACTGCAGCTTACGAGGAGCTGTTCCAGATTTGAGTATGATACCTCAACTTATATACCTGTAAGTTCAGGCTTCTGCTTTTTGTTGTTTTAATAGATGTCAAAGCCTTCTTTTATTTTGTTGTATTTTCATGATATTTTAGTTTAATTTCTCTAATCTTATTTTGTGAAATAATTTATGGTTTTTGCTAACAGAGATCTCAGCTGGAATCAGTTGGAGGGAACCATTCCATCTAATAAGCTTTCAGAGAACGTAACCACAATGTAAGGGCAAATCCTCTTTTTCCAATTTGAATTACTATAACCTGTTTTTCATGAACATTGCTGATTTTTTTTTTCTTATATTTTGGCAGTGATCTATCAAACAACAACCTTAATGGACCAATACCTTCCAACTTCTCACATCTTCCCAAACTTCAAAGATTGTAAGTATAGTTTTTAACTGGTTTCACTTTTAGCATATTTTCAATTTGAAAATTGTACATTTGTCCACTTTTATTCTGTTTCGCCAGGTTATGTTATATTATCCTCTTCCTTTTTTTGCAGGTCTCTTGAAAACAATAAACTAAACGGTTCTGTTCCATCGGCTATCTGGCAGAATATGCCATTATACGGAAATAAGAGTGTCCTCTTGTAGGACTTTCTGACCACAAAATGTGCATATATGTATATCCTCTTGCATATTTAACTAATATATTTGTTTTTGTACTTTTCAGGGATTTCCAAAACAATTCACTAACAGAACTTTCTGCCGCTTTCAGCATTCCAGAAAATGTTACTGTCTTGTATGCACTCTCCTTGTAGTAATAGTACACCTTTCACTAGTTGGCTAATAGAGCTTGTGTCAAATCTCTTGAGATCTGTTCAATAATTTTCTTCCTTTTATTACAGCAGTATGTGTGCATGCCAAAAATGATGATGATATAATTACCTTCATTTACTTTTCCTGCCCTTACTAAATCCATAAGATTAGTATGACAAGAAATATCTGTTGAGTTATGCTTCTGACATAGCTTACAATGCACATTTCAAATTTGTTTGTTGTATGATATAGAAGAGTCGTGTTAGGCGCAAACCAAACACATAATAAATGGGCTCTATTAGAATAACCAATAGTCCTACATTGGTTAAGACGGTGATGGTAAATACGGATGTGAGTGTATAAGCCTAGTCATAGATCTTTCATAGTCCCACATTGGTTGAGTTGGCAAATATGGATCTGAATTGAGTTGGCAAATATGGATCTGAATATAAAAGCCGCATCTCTCATAGTCCCATGTTGATTAAGTTGGTAAATAACCATGAATATGAAATATTACTACTTTAACAATAGAAAAGAGATATTTTTAGATGTGTGACTATTGATCATCTCTAATAAGTAGAACTTGTAATGATATACTTTTACGCTAACAATTTTGGTCTGTGTTATGACCCTACCCAAATAACCCAATGACTGCTTAACAAGAAGCTTCTCAAATAAATAATCTGCTGAAGGGTTGACCATGTATCTCATATTCACTCATCCTAGAAAATACAATAAATTGCCCATTATCCCTTTCATTGAAAATATTAATTAGCGGTGAGATCTTCGATTATAAGCATGGTTTCATTCTTGAATGGTTTGCTAGGAGACGATTGTATGTTATACTTGCAGGTTGTGTTTAGAAGTTTCTGTGGATGGAACCAGAACAACTTTCGTACTATATGTTTTACGTCCTTGATTAATAATTTTCGTGGATTCCAATGGATGATTTCTATTGAGGAATAGTTAAAAGCAATCTAGTTACTGTTGTTCAAAGTTCTCAATTCATTGGCTTATTGAATGCAGGTTATATGGGAATCCTGTTTGTTCAGGCCAAATCAACATATCAAATCTTTGTCAGCCGGTCAACAAATCGTCAGCACTTGGAAGCTCACCAAACTCAAATAGTAGTTGTGGCTGCAATACAGATTTAGGCTATGAGTTCAACCAATTATCTCCCAGTACATGTTCTTGTTCCATTCCATTTGGAATTGGGATTCGCTTGAAAAGTCCGGGAATATCATATTTTCATCCATACAAGGATGATTTCGAGGTTTTCTTGACCAATAGGCTTAACCTGTACCGCGATCAATTATATGTTGATTCAGATATCTGGGAAGATCGGAGGCTGAAGATGTACCTGAAGTTATTTCCAAGCAATACCAGTTTGTTTAATGAAAGTGAGATTTTACGGATTCGAGATATCTACAGTAGTTGGGAGATTACACTCCCAGGTATTTTTGGACCATATGAACTTCTCAACTTCACACTGGGACCATATGCAAATGGTATGTCTATCATATCTAATGATATTTTGGATTAATTTACAGTGGTGGAAGTAAAAGAAAAATACAAGAGAAGGTGCTGAATTCTATATAATTAAAAGAGAATTTGGTTAAGAGTAGAGCATTATTAAATATTTTATTGCATTTCATACATTTTTAATTAAATTATCAAACCAAATGCATCCTGAGGAACTCTCTTATATGGCATGCTTCCAGCTTAGAAATATAGAACTGGTTTGAATATAATTACCCTATCTTCCATAAATTGTCAATCCAAACTTTATTATTGATCTACTGTTATTTGTAACTGAATACTATCTTATGAAACCATGTATCTCAACTAGTTTTGTTTAGGGACTAATTCACCAACATCCAAGGTTCTCCCTGTTTTATCGTCTCGGCTTATGCATTTGGTGACATTTGTGTTTTATTAATCAAGGCCCTAACTCCTTGAGAAATTAAAGTTTAGTAACTCAGAGAAATGTTTTCTAATAGGTTTACACAGCTTAAGAGTTATATGAAATGAACCAAACTATTTCAATGTATTTTTAATTGAATTTAGATCAGTGTTGTTTATATTTTTGGAGATCCCTGAATGGATAAATAATGTACTTTATATTTTTTCTAAGCTAAGAATGTCATATTATGTTTAATCATTTCGTGTTGATCTTCCCATTTTGCATTTCAATTTGTCATTTTTGAAATATCATAGTCATCAGCCAGTGCTTTCCATTAAGGACTTTGTTATGTTGGTATTTTATGATTCATTTGTTTTTGCAGTTATTACAACTACAGCCGCATCAGGATTAAGCACGATAGCGATAGTAGGCATTGTCTTAGGGGCATGCCTTGGTGCAGCTTTTATATCAGCGACTGTTACAGTTTTTATTATGAGGAAGCTCCCAAGAAATCAAAAGGGTTCTAAGAGACGTTTATGTAAGTCCTCTTGCTTCCTTACAATTTAAATGTCTCACATAACTATAGAAGGTCATGCATTAATAAGAAAAATTATATCCATTGTACCTGTCTCATGTCATATGCAAACCAAACACATTGTATGGGCTCGATTCAGCTTGAAAATTTAAGTTGACAGGATCAGAGACCCATACTTATATATCCATATTCATAATTACTAACTTAACCAATGTTGGGCTATTAGTGCTAAATTGTTTTACAGCAGTATGCACCATTGTTTCATCTTGGTAAGTTACCATCATCTTGACGAGTATCTGAAATTGGCAAAGATACTGTTTAATTGTATCTCCAGTAATAATTCATATATCAGCTTTATCATCTGCTACGTATGATTTTAAGTGGGTGATAGTCAAATTGTTGGACCTTTCTTGACTTTAATGTTGAAATTGATGTAATTACCATAACATTTCACTATTGTGATCTTGCATGTTATAAAAATAACCAGTCTCATACTCAGCATTTTTAACAGGAATGCGTCTGCGATTTTTGCGAAAAAAAAATAGTTGGCATATTTTATTCCAAACTCCAAATAAAATTTTCCTTCCAAAGCAATTTACATTATCCCAACTAAACACAAGCGTTCGAGTGCTTGAGAGATAATAAGATTTTTTTTTATTTAAGACAGTTGTATTATTTCTTCTTGATGCGGCAAATATTATGTTCCGTTAATTTCAAAGTAGTCGGTATGTTCCAAATTCAATAGATTTTTTGAGAAATGAGGAACAAAAGGTTTATTTAGATATTTTATCCTTATTTTATTCCTGATGCAAGCATGCCTTTCATTTTTTTTTTCTTTTCCTATTTTCTTTATTTCCTAAAAATTCACCTAGAAGTTAATTTAACTCTGTAAAATGTAATGTATAGCAAATTATTTTGAATTGAACAATTCTCTTTTGTGACTTTAATCTTCCTTATGTAGTGTCCAGTTCAATCAAAATTGATGGTGTGAAAGGCTTTGCATTTGAAGAAATGGCACTAGCAACAAGTAATTTTAACAGCTCCACTCAAGTTGGTGAAGGAGGATATGGCAAAGTGTATAAAGGGGTTTTAGCAGATGGATCACTTGTAGCCATAAAGCGTGCACAAGAAGGATCATTGCAAGGTTCAAAAGAATTCTTCACTGAAATACAGTTGTTATCAAGGGTGCACCATCGTAACCTCGTTTCTTTGGTCGGGTATTGTATTGAAGAAGGTGAACAGGTAAATCATTTATACATGATGCATCACAATGATATATACTTAAATTGTCAATTTTGACTTGCCTACGCTTCAATTTTCAGACTGTTGTTTTATTTACTATCAGTTTGAGCCCAATTCTTACATTAAGTAATTAGTTTGGTTGTGGCTTGGTGAATTGCTTATTACTGATTGGCATAGATTTATATATATCCAGAATTTATCCATTTTGAAGATTTCTGATTCATTAGCATTTTATATTCCATAAAACAGATTTTTTTTTTCCAAAACACCCTTGATGTTGTTGGAAGCATCGTATCTGATAGTCCTCCTATATTTACTGATTTAATAAATTTGGATTTGAATATATATGTCACAGTCTTGTCCAATCAGCTTGACTGTTTAGTTTGAGTGGTTTGCAACTAGCAATAAGGACCAAGAATACCTTTTTACCGCAGGCTATCAAGTTCTGGATGTTACTTTCCAATTTTTGAATTAACTATTAAGCCTCTGTGTAATTCTAGTGCTCGCCTTTTTACTTGTTTGTTTCAACTTTCTTGTACCTATATTGCAGATGTTGGTCTATGAATTCATACCAAATGGCACTTTGCGAGATCACCTTGCAGGTAGGCATTTTGATTTTCTTTCTGCAATATCATTAATTGTTTATGCCATTGTCAACATGCGTTTCTGATGTATTATTTCTGATAACCTTTTGTTATTTCATGATACAAAACTTGATACAAAACTAGTCTGTTTCATTTGGGGAAATGACTACTTGGCCTCATAATCAAGTGCCTTTATTAACTTTCATGATATTTTTTATTAGACAAGTTGAAGTTCAACACATGGATGTCACAACACTTTAGAAACCTACAATTATATTTCTTTATCATAAATGGAGATCATTTTAAGAAAAATTTTACATAGACGGCACAACACTAAAACAGTTTCTCTTCAACGTATAATATGTTTCCTGTCGCATAGACACCGTGATTAGTTGTGTCTGTTATTCTAACAGGTAAATCAAAAGAGCCAATGAACTTTTCAGTGAGGTTGCGTGTTGCATTGGCTGCTGCCAAAGGCATCCTATATCTCCATACCGAAGCAGACCCTCCCATATTCCATCGAGATATTAAAGCCAGCAATATATTGCTGGACTCAAAGCTTGTAGCCAAAGTTGCTGATTTTGGACTTTCACGGCTTGCACCTGTACCAGATTTTGAAGGCGCAACACCTGATTATGTCTCAACTGTTGTGAAGGGCACTCCGGTAAGTGCAGTTGTTGAAATTTTATATCCAGTAGATATTTATGTGACAATTTGTTTCATGCAGCAAGCAATTACTTGTAAAGAAAATTCTCTTTACTTTCAAATTTTATATTGGAACGCCTACATATATTAAGAATTCGATCACTTCTACATAGGTAAATCATTAACCATTTTTGAATACTAGATTGGCAACAAAGGTTATTTGCTAATATTTTTAATGTGATCATTTGTATGTGGATAGGCCTGACTGCCTAGTATTGGAAATTAACTATGTCTTTCTGGTATAATAAGAGACGAATTTGGTTTTGCCTAAAATGTCAGAATTACTCTGCCAGGGAATGGTTCATTTTTACAATGTTTTTTTTCTTTGTCTTCAATTTTTTTTTATGGATATGGATGCATCTTTTGCAGGGTTATCTTGATCCAGAATACTTTCTGACTCATAAACTGACAGACAAAAGTGATGTTTATAGTCTTGGAGTAGTGTTTTTGGAATTATTGACTGCGATGAAGCCAATTTCGCATGGGAAAAACATTGTGAGAGAGGTACACAGCTCATATGCCCTTTTCATTAAGTCTTTTCTGAGTCTTTCCTTGCTTGATGTCATGAAAATGCTATCACCAAAAATACGAATGTTCTCTACGTATTTGTTGTAAGAACTTGCTGGTGTTTGTTAAAATCATATAGATGGCCAAATGAGCAATTTTCCAGTGTGCATGTGCTAGTGTACCAATCTGGCTCTGTTTTAAGTATCTAGTTTCGTAATTATTCCCATAAGTAGAATGAAGATAATAAATTTGGTCATTGTTTTGAATTAACGCAAACGTATGTCGTTGAAAACATTGACACATGGCTAATATCATTGTTCTTGTTTGATAAAACTAAAAGCAAATTTTTCATTTCTTGTTCGTGTTCCAGGTGAATTCAGCCTACCAATCCGGTGATATTTTCTCTATCATCGATAGCCGAATGGGTGCTTACCCCTCTGAATGTGTCGGAAAATTTGTCTCATTGGCACTTAAATGTTGTCAAGATGAAACCGATATGAGGCCATCTATGTCTGAGGTAGTCAGAGAACTGGAAGTCATTTGGCGAATGACGCCTGAAATCGATGCAATTTCAACAGATTCTGTGGTCACAGAATCACTTGACACAAACACAACTCCATCATCATCTTCTGTGACCGGAAATCCATTTTCGACTTTGGATTTCTCTGGTAATAGCTTCAGTAATCTTTATCCTCGATAACAGTTGCAAAGTTAACCTGTTTATTAGAATTGTATAGATACACATAGACCGATAGACGAATCGAAGTTACAAATTTCCTGCATCTGCTCAAAGAGGAATCAATTAGTTCTAGATTTTCGTCTCTTGCTCATAAATAAAGCTGTGTTTGATTCTTGTTTCATGTATATGATAGTGGTTTGATGAAATGGTCTTCTGCTCAATCTGTGAGTTTTTGTCCTGTAATTTTAAAACATGATACATTACCTCTGTTTTGTACATGTATCTTCTTTATGCTTGTTGTAAATTTATTTGATTTTGTGAATGATTGATGTGTTATGATAAAAGATTAAAAATTTTTTGTAGAAGGTGAAAATTGCCCTTTTTCTTTTCTTTGTATACTTGCAAAGTTGATTGTTTTGCATTTCATAGAGATAACATGTGATGATTGATGAGATTTTTAATAATAATAGGTTGAATGAATGTAAAACACTTTGATTATTTGGATAACTTAAAAAAAAAAATACTTGTGTATAAGGTGCGTTTTTCTTTGTTTAATAAATCAGTTGTTTATCCACTTTATTCAAAAAAAAAAAAAAAAAAAAACTTGTGTATAAGATTAACTTTGATATGTATATAAGGTGATTAGCAAATGAAATTTACAAAGCCAGTACATATTTTATCAAAGTTTGAATTTTAAAATTTAATTTTCTTATTTTATAAAACTTTATTATATATTATTATTTTTTAATTATTAATTTTATTTTTAGTTTTGTTTTAGAAAAAATGCCCACTTAAGCGATCTGACCCCTAGCTCCTAGCATTTTTCAATATCTGTGCTTATATTATTTCACTCTTGGTTGTTATGCCAAAGTTACAAAAAAAATAAAAAAAAAACTCAGTTATACTAGGGTGAAAGAATGACAACTGCATCATTCTACATATATTAAAAGAAACAGGGATAAAGATTATCCTTTCAAGATTTCAATAGATAATTAATGGTGTGTTTGGTTATAAAATAAAAAAAAAATATAACATAATTTTATTATGTAGAAAATGTAAATAATTGTTATAGAAATTGTGGCATATTTATTTTTTACAGAATGAGTGTTTGTTAATATAAAAAAAAAATTATGGAGACCGATCAGCTAACGGTCAGACCACCAGTAGACTGATAGCCGGTCATCGAAAGCCAACCAGACCATCGGTGAGTCTTTAAAAGCCGGTTGGACAATGGCCGAATCGCACGATGAACTGGTGGCCAGTCATTGGAGACCAGCCGAACGATGACCGAACTGCCAGTGGACTTGTGGCCAGTGGTTGAATGGAAAAAAAGAAATAGACTTTTTTACAATGAGAAAATACTCCACTCTTAATGAAATATTTTTTTTATGCCATAGCACTCCCATTGTAGCATAATTTTCTAGTGTAAAATAGTACCCAAACAACCATTATGTCGTAATTATGTGAAAACATTAAAATATGCCATATTATACAGGTTATGGCATATTTAATACAAAAAAAAATCACCCGGAACTCATATCCATTTGGAATGAAAAACCTGCAAACATAAGAAGCCAGAGCTCCTAAATTAGAGCACAATTTAGTTTTTAACTGGTAGTACAAAGTGTTGGCTACACAAAATTTTTCACCAGTTAAATACCGTTAAAATTACATGTTAGCACTCGAACTAGAGAAAATATAAGCTACCGTTCGCTATTTTTCGCTGCTTTTCCACCTTGAGTTGAAGATCTAGTAGTTCTCTTCTGGGAAACAAGAGCAGCAGAGGAACAACTATTCTCACTGGACTTCATCTTTTTGCTTGATTTTTTGGTATCTTTAGCATCCACGTTGGTATCATTGCCATCGTCATTATCTTGATTTGATTCTCCGCATGCTTTAATTATGTAAACCTGACAATAATTTAACAAAATAATAGTGCTAATTGTAGCAAACGTTAGCTTATGAAAATCATCAGGCTTATGCTAATTGTTGGTAAATGCTGATGGTACCTTGAATCTGTCTGGTTCTATTAGTTCGAATACTAACACGTCACCATCTTCCAAGTGATGGTCTATTGCAAAGGCTCTCCATCCTCCACTAAGTCCAGTCCTATTTCCGATGTAAATGGCATCATACTCTACACCTTGCTCATCTTCTAATACCATCCTGAATTCATTCAGGGAGAGGTGATCTTTGCAGAACTTGGTTGGAAGACCCTATAAGATGCAACACGACAATCGAAATAAGTGTTTTTGCCATTAGAGCTGAACTCTAAATACAAATAGTTTAAATTCAACTTACAAGCCAGAAAGCACTTGAAACATGAGATCGAACCATAGCTTTGGTGAATGATGGTTGGCCAGATTTTAAGTCAGTCTGAAGTTTTTCTGCTCTCTTTAGTGCTTGAACGTATTCTTCATAAGAAGCTATTCTGCCATCATATTCCCTCTTGTTGTTTCCACTACTTGTATACCTAGCAGTTAAAATAACCAGCAATAACAGTAGAAAGACCATTTAGTTAAGAACAAAGGCAGTGTTTTCTGCAGCATTTACCATCTTTCTAGTTCTACCTTCTGCGGTGAACTTTAAGTTCTCCGAGGTCCACCTGATACAACATGATGACTAGGTTTAATAGACGTACTTGCTTTTATTGAAAGGAACTTGCTATAATCGTCAACAAATTCCAGATAAGAGTAATATGATTTCCAAAACCCAAGAGGCACAAATGCATACATATACATGACTACATACCATTAATCTCATATGCATAATGTGCGTACACAAGTAGACAGGGAGTCAATGTGTCTACGCCATACACATATTCTAGCACTCAAAAACTAATATTTTTAAAAAATCATACCTATATACCTCGAGCATCAGAAAAGATCATTACTGATACAAATAAACAAATAATTAAGAAATAAATGTTACACATGTATACATATACATAACCGCATACTATTAATCTCATATGCATAATGTGTGTACAGAACTAGACAGGGAGTGTATGTGTCTAAGTCATACATAAGGGTGTAATCGATTGAGTTCGAGCCGAGCAGCAAGCTACTCGAGCTCGAGCTCGATTGAAACCTTGGTGCTCGATACTCGGCTCGAACTCGATCGAGTTTTATTTATGTAGCTCGAGCTCGACTAGATACATAATTTGAGCTACTCGAGTTCGATAAAAGCTAATAAACTTGATTTGATCATAGATAATTTTATACTCAAACTTGAATTCGGGCTCGAGCTCAAGCTCGAACTCAATTATATATATAAAACAAACTAACATATAATATATATACACATAAATACAACTACTCGATTAAGCTCGTGAGCACTCGAGTCAAGTATTTAGATGCTCGAACTCGGCTCGCTCGACTACTCGAGCTACTCGAGCTTGAGCTCGACTTGACCCTAAGCGAGTCGAGTTCGAGCTTTCCCCGAATCGAACTCGAGTACCTTGTGAGTAGTAGTGTATCATTTACACCCCTAGTCATACACATATTCTGGCACTCAAAAACTAATATTTTTAACAAATCATACCTATAAACCGCAAGCATTAGAAAAGATCATTACTTATACAAATAACAAATAAATCGAAAACAAATGTTACACTATCCAAATGAAAAAAGGTGCAATGATGTGTGTTTACGAAGATGTTATGATCATGGACAGAACACCGTTCTCTATTTCAAACCACTTAATTCATGAAAACAACAAAATAAAATACATCTAAACTATGTGGATTTTACTTTTAATTCATTATTTCTCATTTCAAACAAATTGAACCAAAGAAATAGAACTTACTTCATCCTTGTAAGAAGCTGCATGATTCCGTGCTCTCGCACATCGTCTCACCTCGGTGATTTCAATCCTCTTCTTAGTTCTAGTAGTTGAAGGAGATCTCTGCCAAAAATCAAATTTTCATTATAAAAACAGTAAGATACTCCAAATGAGGAAGAACAAACCAAAGGTGTACGTCAATCCAGCTGAAATTAAGAAGAAATTTCAAGTCTCGTTAATGGCGAAGTTGCTTACCGATAGCTTGTGAGTCTAAGATGCTCTTCGAGATATCCGAAATCCCCAAATCCTTGATCAAGAAACAGCAATGCTAGGGTTAGGGCTTAGAACTTCAAATCAGGAGCAAAATAAAAAAAAATACAACATTCATGAACTCTTGATTTGGGATCAAAACCTTGAGGTGCTTGAGGTTCTCCTGCACCCTCTGCCTTCTAACCTCTTCGTACGAGTTCTCCAGAGCCGCCATTAGCGAGAATGCGAGAGAAAGAGAGAGAGAGAGAGAGATATATTTTTCTTTTTTGAAAATAGTTAAAAAAGATGAGAGGTTTTTTTCCCCGCCGTTGGAGCTCTATTCAAAAAGTTTTTTTGTAGCAGAAGATTATTTGCAAATATAACCCTGTAAATTAGCTTAATTACATATCTAAAGATTTTTTTTTCCCGTATATACCCATATAAACAGAATATTTGGCAATGGTTATTGTATTATTTTATTAAATAACTACATTACTTAAATCCTATTATAAACAATTGTCTTAAATAGAAAGATTCAGACTTAATACTAATAAAGAGACTTTTGCATATAAACTGTAAAACTTATTATACTTAACTTTATAATGGTTATTTCACCCAAAAACAACAGTATGTAATAAATTATATACATAGTAATTTTTGAAAATCAACTAAACAATTAGATCTATTATGAGAAAGACACAAGGAAAAAAATTTTGAGAAAATGAAGAAACTTTCATACTAAACCAAATATTTTGTTTTTGAAATGCAAAATAATCACTTGATACACGATCACAACCACAACAATCATTTAATTAATATTTCATTCCTCTCTGCAAATTAGAGGTTGAGGATTAAATTTGTCTCTGGCAGGGGTGAGCAAAAAAATACTGATCTATGATCCGATCCAATATATCCGGTTTTTTACCCGAGTTTTTTTTAGTATCTTATCCGAAAACCAGGTATCAAAATATATATATATATATATATATATATAAATTTAAACTCTTTTTAGGGTTAAAAGTAAAATGAAAAGAAATTCTAAATCCTGGCCTCCTAGTCCTCAACGTCCATCACCCCGCTTCTTCTCTCTAGCATCCATCCCCATCTCTTCTCTCTCACCATTGTTGCCACGGGCTATCAAATCTCTTGTTGGATAATTTCAGGTGTGTTTTTTATATTTCTCTTCAAAATTATTTTTGTTAGTTTAAAAATTCTTGTTAGAATTCCTAGGTATGATGTCTTAATTAGAAATTTTTTATAATGGCGATTCATGGTTTCATGTAGATCAATTAAATGTCATCAAGCTTTGACAATATCGGTGAAATAATGGTAGACAATACTAGTGAAAGGGTAATGGACATAATGGAGGAACTCAATGACATGAACGATATTAATGAGTTTGAAAGCAGAAAAGAAGTAGAGGAGACTCCTAACTAAGAAGATAAAAAAGACTTCTCAAATTATCAAAATATTTGCATCTCACATAGTCTAGATCATCAGTTTTATCAAAATGATTCCAAACAGGGGATTGATTTTTACCAATAGAAGAATCTTTTCCACTTACATTGCGGGGAAGTGGTGGTTTTCTTTTCTTACGAGTTCCAAAGCACTGAGAAGTCTTTTTTATCTTCTTAGTTGGAGTCTCCTCTACTTCTATTTGGCTTTCAAACTCATTAATATCGTTCATGTCATTGAATTCCTCCATTATATCCATTATCCTTTCACTAGTATTGTCTGCCATTATTTCACTGATATTGTCAAAGCTTGATGACTTTTAATTGATCTACATAAAACCATGAATTGCCATTATAAAAAGATTCTAATTAAGACATCATACCTAGGAAATCTAACAAGAATTTTTAAACTAAAAAAAATAATTTTGAAGAGAAATATCAAAAACAAACCTGAAATTATCCAACAAGAGATCCGATAGGCCGTGGCAACAATGGGAGATAGAAGAGACAGGGATGGAGACTAGAGAGAAGAGGTGGGGTGATGGACGTTAAGGACTAGGAGGCAAGGATTTGGAATTTTTTTCCTTTTACTTTTAACCCTAGAAGAGTTTAAATTTATTAATATGTATATATATAAATATAACTATATAAGTAATTATGTATATAACTCTTTAAGTTTTTAAATGAGAGATTTTGATTTTTTTTTTCTACTTAAGCCCTTGTAAAATTTTAAATTTATATATATATATATATATATATATATATATATATATATATAATAAATTTAAAATTTATATGGTCTAAAAAGTAAAAAAGAAAAAAAAATCCAAATCCCTCATATATTATATATATAAAAGAATATATTAAAAACCAGATCGGATAATTGGTTTTTAATTTCTCCAAACCCGGATCTGATCCGGTTATCCGACCCACTTTTGCGGATCAGGAACCCAAAAAATTTGGGTCAAAAACCGGATATCGAATAAGATCATCGGATCCGAATTTTTTTGCTCACCCTTTGTCCTTCTTCCAATGTACACAGAGAAAAAAAACCACTCTTTTTTTTGTCTCTCTGAATGATTGCCTACTCAATACCCACATATTTATTTTTAGGGGTTTTTTTGTTGCATTTTTCCCCTGTCTTTGTTACTAATAAATGGGCTGGATCGAAGTTTGACTACCAAACCAATAATAATTTGTGGCCTGGTGTAGCTTATCTTAATTGTTATAATTTGTGGCCTAGTGTAGCTTATCTGCAACAAATCTAACCTTGAGAAGTCTAACATCTCACATGGTATATGAGTTTCATCCTTTGATATCTGAGATGAAGTGACCTTATTTTTCCTGTCTTTCAAGTTTCTAACTTAAATGATTGTTTGTTGTTGGAAACAAAGGTTTCATTTTTGTGGGTGGCTTTTCATTTCTATATGACTTCAAGTTCTGGCTTTTGTTACCATGATCCTCCGAGCAAGACTTCTACTATTTGCGGTTGCTTTGGCAGTTTCATGTCCTCCTCTTGTTTGGTCGTCTACAACACACAGTACAGACCCAGCAGAAGGTTGGTTGCTGAATAGTGCTCACTGATTTGTTGTATCTGTGCTAACTGAGTTTGGGAGGCTTATTTGAAATTATAATAAATAATTTGTGATAGATGAGGTAAAACATGTTATTCTATACTTGCTGAAACATCATAGAGAAAATAGGCTTTTAATGGAACTGACAGCACTGTAAGGATGTGGATTTGCTGAAGATTGTTATTGTACTAAGAAGTGCTTCATGCATACATTTTTCTATTGTGTTTTGATATTGTATTAATGTTAAGGATACTTCTTGGTTCCTAAATCTATGATATTGCATAGAAATAGAGATTGAAGCATACAAACCATAATTTTTTTCTCCTAAAATGCTGTTGGCATGCATGCCTGGTTACTTATGGCTATACAGTTCTTTTAAAATGAGAATGATTGGTTTATCTTAATGTGCAGTTAAGGCATTAAGGGCTATCAGAAGCAATCTGGTTGATCCTTGCAACAATCTTAACAATTGGAAAAGTGGCGATCCATGTACATCAAATTGGACAGGGATAATCTGCCAATCTACTGCGAATGATGGATATCTTCATGTACATGAACTGTATGGTCTATATATTTGTTTGCTTCTTTAAAAATCTGTCACATTTAATGTCATGGATATTTATTATACTCAAGCATCATTAAAAAAATTATATGCGAGACTTCTGGCTTTCTTTTTTGAAAATGACAGTCAGAAATTCTTGGTAACTTTGGCTATTTTATGCATTTGGTCAGTGCTTGATTATGCTTAAGAGTTCAATATGTTAAGTTTGTGCCTTATAACTTTTGAAAGTATGAAAAAATAATCCCTCCAAGTACATGGACAGAAAGTTCTCTATTTTCAAACATTTTGTTAGGCCCGGACCATGAAGATTTATACGAGTCCTAAGTAAAAAGGGGAAGAGTCAGTCAAGAATTAAAAAGCCAGTTAGGGGTATATTAGTAGTTTAGCTTTTTATGGTTTAAGTATAAATAAGAGGTTAAGGATGGGTCATGCCGTGGTTTGTTCTTTTTGTTCTTAGTGATTAGCTATTGGAGAGGCTGGCCTTCCCCTCCAATTATAGGCCAAGCTTTGGCGTTCTTCATTCAATTATCAATAAATCCTTAATTATTTTCCTTGGATTTCTACCACATTCATTGTGTGAACTGTGGTCAAACACATAAAATAGATCATTGAAGTTCTGCATTACATTATTGATGGCGTAAAGCTTCATGCACACTTTTTTTAATATATTTGATGTAACCCTCATATGGATATATGTCATAGGAATACTCGCAAAGATGTAATTTATTAAGCTGTTACTTAACCTTCATCCAGAGAGTACTTTTGTATGATGAGCTATGAGATAGGAATCAAAGGAAAAATAATTTGTAATTTATTGATAGATGAATCAAAGAACAACAAAGTTCGGCCTGTAAGACAAGCCAACCTCTCTAATTCCTAACCACTTGTGGGAACATAATGAACAACATGACATGACTCCCATCTGACTTCTTAACCTCTTATTTATACTTAAACCTATACAGCTAAAGCTAAATTACTAATCTTAACTGACTCTTTAATCTCTAACTTGCTCTTTCTCCCTTTTGTATATACACCTAACATAGATCTTTATTGGCCAGGCCTAACACTATGTTCTTATTTACTTTTATTCCTTCTATGATTGTGTTGCTGTGGTCCCATCTTTAAAACATAAAGGAACAATAGCTATGTTGTATTTTTAAACAGATGGGCCAAAATTTTTTTATCAAGAAACCTAAGATTGTTATAAGACATAAGTGTAATTTTTTTTAATGCCTGCATTAACTTTGTAATATGGTTGTGATTCACAGGCCAGTATACTGCAAAATACTGATGCATTAAATTGCATATGTGTACAAAGTATTTATTTATTTTTTCTCCATTGCATTGTCCTGGAAATTCATGAGATTTTTCGCTAATATCATGGCCTTGCATTTAAGGTTGCTGCTTAACTCTAATCTCTCTGGAACTTTGGCTCCTGAGGTTGGCCTCCTTTCTCAATTGGAGACATTGTGAGTAATAACTTTTTCTCATTTATGTTTTAGAAGACATTGGCTAATTAGAACTTTTATTTTGCTATGCTCTTGGTACTCGTTCATTGATGCAGAGAGATCTTAGATTTCCATAATTATTTTTCAATGTCGTCTTGCAGCCCATGGATGATCTTTTTTTTTTCCTGTAGGGATTTTATGTGGAACAACATAAGTGGAAGCATTCCAAAAGAGATTGGGAATATTACATCCTTGAAACGTCTGTGAGTGGATAGCACTATTCCCTTAAAATAATTTGCTTTACATAAAAACTGACTCAATATGCCATGCTTAACTGCTTTCATAAATTATTTGCTTTATTTTTCTGTTTTAGCAGCTAAATACCATTTGCATGTGCTATTTTATCCGTAAATTTTAATTGGTTGCTATGCATGGCCACCTCTAATTTTAAGCCATTGATTTGTGCTTTCAATTCAATAACTTTCACTTAGATTATTTTTGCATATGGGATGAAATTCAATATGATCAGGAACTTCTCTTTTGTAATTTAATTAATTTGAAGATACTTCAGAATCCTCCTTTGTGCATAATCTACTAATGCGTGGGGTCCCAAGATACTGAGTTTTTGTAGTTGTTAAACATTTGAATTTTCTTACTATGCTCTTAAGAAATGTGTTCAATATGCATTTAAATTTTGTCTTGGTAATGTAGCAAAGAGATGATATACAGTCAATCTACTTGCTCCTGCCGAAGAATGTCATATTGATGATGCAATTAGAATTTCACCAATCAAGCAGGCTTATGATATTTTAGCATGAGTGCTGAGGTTTGAGATAATTTGAAGATATCATGATGTTTTTCAAGTTCCTTGAAGATTATTCTGTGTGTGTGTTGTGGTGTTGGTGGCGGGGATGGGAATTATTTGAAGATTATGAGGACTAGAGGAAAAGAAAGAAAGAATCAAAATAAAGGTGAGATATGTGCATCTTTATGAGGTACAAATGATTGTGAAAATAAAGGTGGTTCTGGTGATTGGAGGGGTTGTCATGTTTTTGCCATGAAGTGCCTAGAACAGTATGAATCATGTTTATAACAGTTTACATGTAATTGCAGCAGTTCAATATGGACCACTGTTACTACCAAATATGATGGCATCAACTTAATCTGAATTTAATATTGGACCAAAAGTTTCCATTATCCTTGAATCAGAGGATATTTATACTTAAATTTTATTTGTTCTGTTGCCTAATTAGCATGGTTTGATCAGCATTTTACATAATTTCTGTTGAGTTCCAAGTTTAATTTTCATTTAATATCATGATTTTGTAAAATTGGATTTCTTCAAATGATCTTGTGATTAGTAATTCTTTAATCCAAGAAATTATCTGTATGAATATAGGATGCCCATTATTGTGTTTGCAGGCTTTTAAATGGTAATGGACTCTTTGGATCACTTCCAGACGAGATTGGGTTTCTTCCAAACTTGAATAGGATACAGATTGACGAGAACCAGATATCAGGCCCAATTCCTAAATCATTTGCTAATTTGAAGAGCATGATGCATCTGTGAGTAGGTTTCAAATCATTATGATGCTTTTTAATCATCGAAAATTTCTTCTTCTGATCAGTCTTTCTCCTCATTTTTATTTTAAGCCACATGAACAATAATTCATTAAGCGGCCAAATTCCACATGAGTTATCTGAATTATCAAGTGCGGTTCACCTGTAAGTTAATTGCTACCTCATTCCTGCTTGTATTACACCAATCTTTTAGCTGTTGTGTGATCATGCATTTTCTCTGTGATTCTGCCTGCTACCTACAGTCTGCTTGACAATAACAATTTATCGGGACATATTCCTCCAGAACTTGCACAGATGCCCAACTTGCACATTCTGTGAGTACTTTCTGACTTGTCTAAATATTGCTTCAATCATAACAATTGCATTTCCTTTTTTTTCTTTTTTTACTGACATGTTCTATGTGATATAGCGTTAGCCTAAACTTTTTTTTATTGCCATGATTAGCTTGTTAGTGTGGAACTTTGTCAAAAACTTACGATATTGAGAAGGAATATGAAATAATCTGATGGTCTCTTGATCTGATAATTGTGTTATCACTAAAATTGATGTTAGTATTTGGGTATCAATTTTAATTGGCACCATTTATGCAAGTTGAGGTTCACTGTGATTTATGAATGTAGTATCTCAGCTACTCACATCTAAGATTTTAAAACATGAGAAATAGATTCATTAAATTGGTTCTTTAAACGCGCAATTTCAAGGTTACTTTGAGAATTCTGATGATATTTCAATCCTCAGGGCTATTATCTGTAGAATGTTAGTATTCTGACTGATAACAAATAAACAGACTTGATACTATCTATTAAAGAAAAATATATGTTATGAACATTTTATAATAAATATGAGGTTTTAACTTCATATCCTGGCTTCTTGTTGTTTTGTTTTATAGCTTTGTTGGGTCTTATGTTCATAAACCTGCATTTCCTATGTACTTAATCTGCCTTTTCTCTTTGCTATGCAGCCAGCTTGATAATAATAACTTTAGTGGAAGTACCATTCCAGCCCCTTTCGCAAATACGACTTCACTTTATAAGCTGTACGTACATCTTTTTCATATCTACATGCTTGTAGGATTTGAAATGTGAATGAAAATTTATGTAGCTTCCTTGTTACTGAAGTGCTCTCTATATGCAACTTAAATTAGATTAAATTAGAAGAGAGAAATAACATTAAACTATGTATTCCTTCTGCCTTAAATATTTGTGTTTGATTTTTTTTAACGATAATGTTCCAAATTTATAGTTCTTCTTCTTCCTCCTTCTGCTAAGAATATTTATGTTCGATTTCTTTTAACAATAATGTTCTGAATTCTTCTTCTTCATTGAACTGCATCTTCCTTCATCTGAATTCTTACATTTTTTCTTATCTACATGCTTGTAGGATATGAAATGTGACAATGAGAATTTATGCAGCTTCCTTTTTACTGAATGTCTTCCTTCTGCCAAGAATATTTTGTTCGGTTTCTTTTAACCATAATGTTTTGAATCTATAGTTCATCTTCTTCTTTTTCTTAAGCAATGCAAGACTTGATTATAATGATCTCTCATAGCATAGATAGTTAAGCTCTTTTTATTGAATAAATATTTTCTTGAAGTTGTTCAATGATACCTTTTGGGTATTGTTGTCAGGAGCCTTAGAAACTGCAGCTTACAAGGAGCTGTACCAGATTTGAGTGCAATACCTCAACTTATCTACCTGTAAGTTCAGGTTCAGGCTTCTGCTTTTTGTTGTTTTAATAGAAGCAAAACCTTCTTTTATTTTGTTGTATTTTTCTAGTTTAATTTCTCTGATATGATTTTGTGAAATAATTTATGGTCTTTGTTAACAGAGATCTCGGCTGGAATCAGTTGGAGGGAACCATTCCATCTAATAAGCTTTCAAAAAACATAACCACAATGTAAGTGTGAATCCTCTTTTTCCGAGCTGAATGACTACAAGATGTTTTTCATGAACATTTCTATTTGGTTTTACTGTCTGTCTGTCTCTCTATTTTTCTTGTTTCCTTATATTTTGGCAGAGATTTGTCAAATAACCTTCTTAATGGATCAATACCTTCCAACTTCTCACGTCTTCCGAAACTTCAGAGATTGTAAGCACACTTTTAATTGGTTTCTCTTTTAGCATGTTTTCAATTTGAAAAATGTACATTTGTCCACTACTATTCTTTAATCAAGAAATACTGCAGTTTATTATATGGATGGTGATCAAGATGATATGTTCTGTTGAAATTTACCATATACAACAAAAATATATTCTGATTGAGATTCTTCTTAAAAGTCTAGGCTTTGTATTAGGTTATGTTATATTATCTTCTTCTTCTTTTGCAGGTCTCTTGAGAACAATAAACTAAGTGGTTCTGTTCCATCAGCTTTCTGGCAGAATATGCCATTATCTGGAAATAAGAGTCTCATCTTGTATGACCTTCTGACCTGAAAATTCCCATATATATATGTCCACATGCATGTTTAACTAATATATTTACTTTTCATACTTTTCAGGGATTTCCAACATAATTTACTTACAGAACTTTCTGCCGCCTTCAGCATTCCAAAAAATGTTACTGTCTTGTACGCATTTTCTCCTTGTAGTAATAGTACTCCTTTCACTAGTTGGATAATAGAGATTGTGTCAAATCTCTTGAGAGCTGTTCAATAATTTTCTTCCTTTTATTGCAGCAATGTGTGCATGCCAAAAATAATGATATGATATAACTATCTTCCTTTACTTTTCCTGCCCTTGCAAAATGCTCAAGATTAGTACGATGAGAAATATATGTTGAGTTTTACATCGTACATGATAGAAGAGAAAAAGTGGATCAAATCCCCATTGATTGAACAAGTAACAATGTGTGACCTTAGGTCTACATATAAGAAACAATAATACATATATACATATACATACATACATACACAAGTATACCTATGGACATATACATCTGTACATATATATATCTTACACCCCCTCAAACTCAAGGCAAATCATGAGTCTTGAGTTTGGATAACATGAATAGATGCTGATCACGTGTTTGTGCCTTCGTGAAGAAATCATTCCCCTGGACCTCTGTAGGAAGATAGTGAAGTGAGATAGTCTGGGCATGTACTTGGCATTGTGTGAAGTGTGCACTCATACCAATGTGTTTGTCAGCTCATGCTTGATCGGATCTGCAGTAATTTGAAGGGCCCCAGTACTGTCATAGTGAATGGGAATAAGAGAGGTGATCGGTACACCAAAATCCTGTAGAATCGATCGCAACCAGAGCACATCCTGGACGGTAGAAGCCAACACACGAACCTCAACCTCAGTACTAGACTTGGCAACGATAAGTTGCTTCTTGGTCTTCTAAACAACAAGAGAAGATCCAAGAAAGATAAAGTAACCAGTGACAGAGACCCAATCATTAGGAGAACTAGCCCACGTAGCATCAGAATAGGCCTGCTACTGAAGAGTGAATTAGTGTTGGTAGAACAGACCACAAGATACAGTGCCACAAAGATATCGTGGTACCTGAATAAAATGAGTATAATGAACAGAAGTGGGTGCCGCAACGAACTGACTGAGAATGTGAACTGCATGGGATATGTCTGGACGGGTGACGACCAAGTAGACCAAACTACCAACCAGATGTCGATAGCGAGAAGGGTCAGATAAGGGAATCCCATCAGAAGCACGAAGCTGCAAATGTAACTCCATCGGCATAGCAGTAGTACGGGTATCAGTCAAACCAGAGTGAGCAAGTAGGTCGTAAGTATAACGCTGCTGAGAGAGACGGTAACCATCAGTATGAGAAATGATCTCAATACCTAGGAAGTAACGAAGCGGACCTGGATCAATCATCAAGAAAGTCTCACGTAACTTCTGTTTCACAAAGATAATAAGAGTAGAGTCATCACCCGTAAGGATCATGTCATCTACATAAAGAAGAAGAATGGTCTGTTTGAGCCCATAGAGAGCATGATGAAGACGACAAACATACCCCTGAGGCACCTGAAGGCCGGGGGTAGGAGTCATGTAAACCTTCTCCTTCAAGTCCCAGTAAAGAAATGCGTTATTTGCATTGTGAGAGACCGACCCACCTCAGTGAGACCTAGAAGAGAACTTTGCATAAGCTAGATATTGTTTTGCTTAGTCGCACATTAATTCGCATTCCTCTGGAGTCGAACCCGCGACCTAAGCCTTTTGTCTCACTTAAAGTGAGCGCCTCTCACCAATTGATCCGCGGATCCCGGCAGTGGTAGAAAAGGAATTAGAGATGACCGGCCAAGATGAAGGCTTTGCGGGATCTCGGCGGTGGTATGTGAAACGAATAGGTGGATGAGCAAGAGGAAGACACTACAGGAGACTCAATAGATAAAGTAGGGAAGACACTACAAAAGACTAAACATATAAAGGAGGAGAGGGATCAAGAGAGAACTGAGAAAGAAGCTTTGAAGAAAGGTCAAATGATGGAGGAGAGGAAGATACAGGGGAAGCATTCTCAACCGAAGGGGTAGGGAAAAGGAAGGACAGAGGGACAGAGCGAAATGGGGACTCAGTGGAAGAAGTGGAATCATTACAATGATACCGGGAGATGTGAATACGATGAGTGACGGAATCATAACAACGATAACCTTTATGCTCAAGACTATATTCCAAAAAAACACAAGAAACAGATTGGGCTGTTAGCTTTGTTCTCTCCTTAGTGAGAGCAAAACAAAGCAATGATAACCAAAAACATGAGGATGATCATAGTGGGGAGGTGTCCCATGGAGACACTTAATTGGACTACGACCATTAAGGTGAAATGAGGGTTGTAGGTTAATGAGATAAACAACAGCACCGACAGCTTCAGCCCAAAAATGAGGAGGAAGAAGAGCACCAAGAAGAAGAGCACAAGTTGTCTCTAAGATGTGACGATGCTTACGTTCAGCAATCCCGTTCTGAGGATGAGCCCAAGGACAGGATAATTAAGGAAAAGTGAACTTAGAAAACAAAAAAGCACGAAAGGCATGAAAGGTGTGTATTCACCGCCAAAGTTAGACCGAAAGGTCTTGATAGATGTAGAGAACTGGGTGTGTATCATAGTGGAAAAAGAGCGATAGATAGACACTAAATGACTACGGGAAGGCATAAGAGAGAGCTAGGTGAAGCGAGTGTAGTCATCTATAAAAATAACATAATAGCGATGACCACCTTTAGAAACAAAGGGAAGCTAGACCCCAAACATCAGAGTGAATAAGCTCAAAAGGAGCAATAGTCTGAGACACACTCAAAGGATAAGGACATTGGAGCTTCTTACCGGGCTTATAGCCAAAATAGATGACATAAGAAGGAGAGACAGCTCCTAAAACACAATGATGAACAAAGGATGACATACGAAAAGGATATCAATGGCTAAGACAGTGATGCCACTTATGATGAGACTGAACGGTAGTATAACAGTGATGAATGGGTGCAACTGAAGATGGAAGAAGAAGAGAATCCAATGCATAAACTCCATTATGGCGATGGCCAGCTCCAATCACCGTCCTACTGCGATCTTGCACACGACACGAGTTACGGTTAAAGATAAACTAATAGTCATAATTAGTGAGCTGGCTAATAGATATAAGATTCATGGATAAACGAGGAACATAAGAAACTAAAGGGACTGAGAAAGCACTAGAGAAAAGATGACCAGTAGAGGAAACATGAGATGGTGATGTGAGATGGTGAAGGAAACTTGGAGGCGGGTTCCTTCAGCACGAACGAAAACTGATCCATAAACATCCATTTTGTTTTTGTTTTTGTTTTATTATAATGCGGGTCCCACTATATTGTCTGTTGTGTTTGGAAAAGATATTCAAAATAGGCTCCACCAGCTTGTCTCCTGTGTTTGGAAAAGAATGAAAAGAATATAATGAGTTCCACCATATTGTCTGTTGCGTTTGGAAATGAATTCAAACAGACTCCACCATATTGTCTCCTATGTATGGAAAGGAATTAAAATCCTGAATTCCAGCAATTTGAATGCAAATAAAGAAGGGACAGGCTGCCGGTTGAGTAGTGACCGGCGTGCTGGAGACAAGCGGCGGGCCGCTGGAACGGGCAGGCGCAGTCAAGCGCCGGTCGTGCGCGAGTGGGAGCAGATAGTCGCTGGAAATACACTGGTTTTTTTTGTGAAAGAAGAGAGATCCTAGGGAATGGCCCGGAGAAGAAGAAAGAATGTGGCCGGAGAAAAAGAAAGAATGTGGCCGGAGAAGAAGAAGCCTGTGAGGAGATGGCCGGTGGAGGTCGAAGAAGAAGGTGGCAACCTAGTCTGATGTTGCGGGTGGGCTCACGGGCAGTCATGGTTTGTTCAGCAAGCTTCGGTAAAGGCGATGAAGGGGCGGTGGAGGACGGCCTTTTTGCTGTCTGGTCGGGGTAGGTCAGGGGTGGCGGTGGTGAACGAGCAAATCTCTGGCTCAGGACTGCCGGATTTTTTTTTTTGTTAAATCAAAGCAAGAATGAATAAGAGAGAGAAGGGGTAGGCTGGGAGTTGTAGATGACCGAAAGTGCTGAAGATAGGTAGGAGAAAAGACCGAGAGAGGTGGCCGGGAGTTGATAGCCAAAGAAAGTGGCCGAGAGAGATGACCGGGAGAGATGGCTGTAGGAGAAACCTAGTCTGATACCATAATAGAAGAAAGAAAGTGGATTAAATCCTCATTGATTAAACAAGTAACAATGTGTGACCTTAGGTCTAAATATAAGAAACAATAATACATCTATATATATACATACGTACATACACAAGTATATCTATGTACATATACATATGTACATACATATATCTAACATTACATAGCTTACAATGTACATTCCAAATTTGTTTGCATTTGTATGATAGAGAAAGAGTCATGATAGATGCAAACCAAACACATGATAAATCAACGCTATTAGAGTACCCCATAGTCCCTCATTGGTTAAGGTGCTAAATATGGATGTGAACATGTAAGCCAAGGCATGGATCTATCATAGTCTCACATCAGTCAAGTTGGTAAATATGGATCTGAAAATATAAGCCCTGCTTTCTCATAGGTCAATATCGATTAAGTTGGTAAATAGCCATGGATTATGAAATAGTACTGCTTCAATAATGGAAGATAGACACAGTTTTATGTACTCATCAAAATTTACTAAATTAAGCATGTGGGACAATTAATAATGTCTAATAAGTAGTACATTTAATGATATATTTTTATGCAAACAATTTTGGTTTGTTTGATGACCATACCTGATGACTGCTTAACAAGAAGCTTCACAAAAAAAAATATCTGCTGGGGATTAACCACACATATAGTATTCACTCATCCTAGAAAATAATTTCCTTGTCCATGATCCATTTTATTGAGAATATTAATTAATAGTGAGATCTTTGATTATTAGCATAGTTTCATTCTTGAATGGTTTACCAGGAGGCAATTGTATGTTATGTTTGCAGCTTGTGTTTAGAAGTTTTTGTGGATGGTAACTAGAACAGTATCACACTGTATATTTTTTGTCCTTGATTAATAATCTTCATGGATTCTTATGGATGATTTCTAATGGAATGGTTAAAAGTAGTTCAATTATTGTTGTTTGAAGTTCTCAATTCTAGCTTAATCATTAAATTCAGGTTATATGGGAATCCTGTCTGTTTAAGCCAAACCGACATCTTCAATCTTTGTAAGCCAATGGACAAACAACCAACATCTGGAAGGTCACCAAAATCCAATAGTACTTGTGGCTGCAATACAAATTCAGGCTACGAGATCAACCAATTATCTTCCAGTACATGTTTTTGTGCCATGCCACTTGGAATTGGGATTCGCTTGAAAAGTCCAGGAATATCAGATTTTCCTCCATACAAGGATAATTTGGAGATTTTTCTGACCAAGAGACTTAACTTGTACCGTGATCAATTATATGTTTATTCAGATATCTGGGAAGGTCGGAGGTTGAAGATGTACCTGAAGTTATTTCCAAGCAATACCAGTTTTTTTAATGAAAGTGAGATTTTACGGATTCGAGAGATCTACAGTAATTGGGAGATGACACTTCCACCTATTTTTGGGCCATATGAACTTCTTAACTTCACATATGCGAATGGTACGTCTATCATAACTATATGGCCTTTTTGTAGTTATTTTGCAGGAATTTTGGATTAATTTAATGTGGTGGAATTAAAAGAAAAATAAGAGAGAAGACGAATTCTATATAATTGAAAGAAAATTAGGTTAAGAGTAGAACATTATAAAATATTTTATTTCATTTTCATACATTTTTAATTAATTGAATTTAGATCAGTGCTGTTTATATTTTTGGACATCCCCGAATGGATAAATAATGTACTTAATATTTTTTTCTAAGCTAAGAATGTGATATTATGTTTAATCATTTGGTGTTGATTTTCCCTTTTTGCATGTCAATTTGTCATTTTTGAAATATCATAGTTGTTAACCAGTGCTTTCAATTAAGGACTTTGTTATATCGGTATTTTATGATTCATTTGTTATTGTAGTTATTACAACTACAGCCACATCAGGATTAAGCACGATTGCGATAGTAGGCATCGTCTTAGGGGCATGCCTGGGTGCAGCTTTTATATCAGCAGTTGTTACAGTTTTTATTATGAGGAAGCTCCCAAGAAATCAAAAGCGTTCTAAGAGACGTTTATGTAAGTACTCTTGCTTCCTTACAATTTAAATTTCTCACATAACTGTAGAAGGTCATGCGTTAATAAGAAAATTTGTATCCATTGTACATGTCTCATGTCATATGCAAACCAAACACTTTGTATGGGCTTGATTCAGCTTGAAAATTTAAGTTGACAGGATTGTTAAATTTAATTCTTTTGTTGGTATATGTTGGTTGAGTTGGTTTTGTGGTTGAATGTATCAAAATAGAGGGTTTATGATAATATGTCTAATGGGTTTTAATTAGAAGTAGTTAGACAAGTCTTTAATGTCTTGATTATATTTGTTATGACCCATGTAGGGTCTATTTCGAGGTTGGTTTATATGTAACAAATCAATGGATTATGAATAGTAATGAATATAGAAGAAGAAAGCAAGTCTTCTCATCTTCCCTTTTCACCATCAACAAACCTTAGAAACCAATACCCTAACAAAACCCTTGGCTAAATATGGCCAACATAAGTGGTATCAGAGCCAGAGATTGCAAGGTTTTTGTATTAGAGATCATCATGACAACCCAAGATGGTGTATTTGGGCTCCTATAAGCTTCACAACTTGTCTTTGATGGAGAGAACTATGATTTTTGGAGTTTGAAGATGAGAACCCTCTTAGTCTCACAAGATCTATGGGAGGTTATGGAAGAAGGCTATTATGAAAAGGTGATGTCGAAGGGTCAGACAAACAAGAGTTGAAGGAGAATAGAAAAAAAGATGCCAAAGCTCTATTTTTGATTTAACAATCTATTTTCGAGAAGATTTTTCCAAGAATAATCAGGGATGAGAAGTTCTAAGGAGGCATGGGAGATCTTGCAAAAAGAGTTTTAAGGTAGCGACACAGTGAGATCCGTGAAGCTCTTGACTATCAAAAGGGATTTTCAAAATTTGTAAATGAGGAAAAATGAATCCCTAAAAGCTTATTTCTCAAAGGTGATGGTAATAGTGAATCAAATTAAGAGTTTGAGTGAAATCTTGACCAACAAATCAGTATGTGAGAAGATACTTATTACTCTTTCTCCAGAATACAACAACATTGCCACCATCATTGAAGAAGCCAAAGATCTCTATACTCTTGGCATTCATGACCTAATGGGGTCACTTGAGATGCATGAGCAAAGGTTGGGTAGGCACACCGAACAATCAATTGAAAGTGCCTTCCAATCTAGGCTAAATGTGACGGAACAATCTAAGCCAAGTCCGAGCATTGGAGGATCATCTCGTGGTGGTAGATTTGGTAGAGGTCGTGGTGGTTTTGGAAGAGGAGATGGAAGACACAACAATTAAGGAAATTAAGGCAATTAAGGCAATCAAGGCAACCAAGGAAATCAAACTCGTTGTCATATTTGCAAGGGAGCCTCTCATGTTGAAAATGATTGTTAGTTCAAGGGAAAGCCCCAATGTCACAATTGCAAGAAGTTTAGTCACATGTAAAAAGATTGCAGGGTGAAATCAAAAGAGCAATCCAATTACATTGAAGATAAGAGTGGTGATGGAAGCACATTCTATGCATGTCAAGCTGCTGTTGAGAAAAGAAGTGATGTGTGGTATATTGATAGTGGGTGTAGCAATCATATGACCAGAGATGACTCAATTTTTTGCAACCTTGATACAACCAACACTACTCAAATCACTATGGGTAATGCGGCCATTGTAAAATCAAAAGAAAAGGGCACGATTGCCGTTGCTTCAAAGTGTTAGGTAATATCGCAAAATTAAATAACATCATCAAAAGCATGCGGAAGCAATAATAAATTTGCGATATAGTTGCAAAAGGCCTAGAAAATTACCTCTTAATGTTTGAAAGCCTTTCTTTTGATGTGCCAAATTTCTCCCTCAGATTGTCGTAAATCTCTTAGTGTCGAACGAAAGTCCCACGCTTTTAGATCACACGCAAGAATTAAGAAACAATCTCCTCTTCTTCTCCAAATAGTAGCTAGGGTTAGAGAGGTAGAGAGAGCTTAGGGATTTTCTCACTAGAGAATTAATTGATTGATTATAGGGTTAGAAATGAGTCATATTTATAGAGACTTCATAAAACATGATAAACATTATTCAATTATGAGTTCTATTTAAAATATGAACCTTCATAATATGATAAACATTATTCATATAAAGTCCTATTCAAAATATGAACCTTCATAATATGATAAACATTATTCATATAAAGTCCTATTCAAAATATGAACCTTCATAATATGATAAACATTATTATAGAAGTTCTATTAGAAATATGAGTCCTAATGTAACTAAAACCACTTTTGTCTTTGAGTCCTTATAATTTTGATTATCTATTCGAATCCATCGAATTTAAATCAAAATTTAAACTTAAGACAAAAAACCTAGACCAATTTACAATTTCACTCATCCCATTAAGTATAATTATAAATTAACAATTTTACCCCTGCACTCAAAAACAAGACTGATTTTTTATCCCTTTAAGTTGACTCCCTAGGTTCGTTTTGATTGGCAATGGGAGAATACCAATGGACGTCAGTGACTTCTAGCCAATCCCGTGGCCCCACGTGTAACCTAATTGAACACGAATGAGTAGATCATTACGAACCTTTCTGATTATGATTACCATATTTGTATTAACCTTTCGTTCTTGTATCATAACCTGGTGAGAGCCATAGTAATTGTCAAACTCACTGAACTCAATCATATACAAATAACTATAGTAGGGTGAGATTATCAAACTACCCTTCGTGTCCCACACGATTAATTTGTCTGCCTTGGCCAAGGTCTTCTAATTTCACATACTTATACTTATATAAGATACTAACTCGTTTACTTCCGAGAGAACAAATTCTTTCTTGGTGATCACTCACAACTGCTACTTGCCCGACATAGTCGCACTTCAAGGTCAGCCCTACCAAAAGGTAAACTGAGCCTAACGACTCTAGTAACAGACTAGTCGTTACAAATACATTATGATCATGATACCTTAAGTCTAAGGTTCACTCATATGATCATAATCAACAATCTCAATCATTGACTGTCAAAGAGTAAAACCCATGTGATTGGTTTGTTGCGAGTCATGTTCGAATACACCAATCCCGGTGATGCATTTATGACATATGCTCCCACTAGTCTATAATGTTCAACTAGCACTCTGTCAAATTATATGTGATACAAATCATTACGAACCTTTAACGCCCAATTAAAGGTTCTCCAATTTGTGAACTATTTAAGTGTATAAGTACCAAACCCTTCTAGTGCTCTCCTCTTTATCCCACAAAGAGTAGAAGGTTTAACTTAATACACATAAACTATAATATTCAAAACTAATTATAATGCCATCACAAGATTTATATGAACATCAAAATAAATGCCTATAATAATAATAATGTTTAATATAAATGAAATACCCTAATACAAGTATTCTCGTTGGCATTCGAGGGCATAATCCTAACACAAAGAAGGGTCAAATGTTGATTCATAAAGTGTTGTATATCCAAGATTTAGCATAAAATCTACTAAGTGTCAGGCAACTTGTGGATCATGGTCATGTGGTTCATTTTGAAGATGGATTATGCAAAATTTATGACAAAATAGAGAAGAAAAGAGAATTGATGACCAATGTGAGAATGGAGAAAAATAGAAACTTTCCACTCACTCTCAAGGCCGTCGGAGATGTTGCTTTGAAGGCATGCATTGAAGATTTATCATGGTTGTGGCATAAACGTCTTGGACATGTAAATTTTGAAAGCTTGAAATTATTGAGCAAAAAGAAGATGGTATACGGCTTACCAAGTATTGAAGAAAGCATGATGTTTGTGAAGTATGTACACTTGTTAAAATACATCAAGACTCATTTCCAAAGGAGAAAGCTTGGATGGCCAAGCACCATTGGAGCTTGTTCATTCCGATGTGTGTGCTCCCATGAAGATACCTTCACATGCCGGTAATCGATACTTTATCACTTTTATTGATGACTACTCAAGAATGTGTTGGGTCTACTTCATGAGGCAAAAATCGGAGGCATTCTCTCTCTTCAAGAAATTTCACAAGATGGTTGAAAGACAAAGTGGTCAACTTATCAAAAAGTTGAGAAGTGATAGAGAAGTTTGACAAGTTTTGTGAAGATGTTGGTCTAGAAAGACAATTGACGGTGAGTTTTACACCGGAGCAAAATGGTGTTGCTGAGAGGAAGAATAGATCAATTAAAGAAATGACAAGAACAATGATGCAAGAGAAAAGGCTTTCTTCAAGTTTTTGGGCTGAAGCAATCTACACCGCGGTTTATTTGTTAAACCGATGTCCCACAAAGGAGGTTAAGAACAAGACTCCATTTGAAGCATGGTCCAGAGGTTGGAAGCCATTGGTGAATCATTTGAAGATTTTTGGTTCCATTTGCTATGCTTATGTCCCAAAAGAAATGAGGCATAAACTTGAAGAAAAGGGTGAGAAATGTGTTTTTGTGGGCTATAGCTCCAAATCAAAAGGCTATAGGCTCTATAGTTTGAAGAGAAATAAGGTGATAATTTGTCGAGATGTGATTGTTGATGAAAATGGCAAGTGAGATTGGAACGAGAAAAGTGTGCAAAATATGCCCATGGCAATTCAAGAAGAAGTGGAAGAGCCACCAATTATCCAAGATAAAGATCATCATGAAGAGCAAGAAAATCAACTTCAATCTCCAACAAATGCCTGGTCAAGTTCATCTACTCCAAGCTCAACACCGGTAAGAATGAGAAATCTAAGTGAAATTTATGCCACATGTAACTTTTGTGTTGTAGAACAGGAATGCTTTGAGCAAACCACAAGAGATGAGGTATAGAGAAATGCAATGAAGGGAGAGATAAAAGTGATTGTAAAAAATAACACTTGGGAATTGGTGAAGAAACCAAAAGAAAAAGATGTAATTGGAATGAAGTGGGTCTACAAAACCAAAACAAACCCGGATGGTTTGGTGCAAAAATATAATGCAAGATTAGTGGCCAAGGGGTACTCACAATAATCCAGAGTTGATTATCAAGAGACATTTGCACCAGTAGCAAGACATGAAACAATAAGGATGTTGGTTGCATTAGCCGCACACAAGGAGTAGCGATTATACCAACTTGATGTGAAGTCAGCATTTTTGAATGGAGTGCTAAAAAAGAAGTGTATGTTGAGCAACCGCAAGGTTTTGGTGTTGAAGATGAAGATAAAAGTGTAAAAGTTGAAGAAGGCCTTGTATGGCTTAAAGCAAGCACCACGCGCATGGTATAGTCAAATTGATACTTACTTCATGAATAATGGATTTAGAAAAAGCCCAAGTGAGCCAACACTCTACATCAAGCATGGGAAATCTGGTATGCTTGTTGTTTCTCTTTATGTTGATGATCTAATTGTTACCGGAAATGATGAGAAGATGATGCATGACTTCAAATATGAGATGATGAAGAGGTATGAGATGAATGATTTAGGTTTGCTTCATTACTTCTTGAGCATCGAAATTGATCAAGGAAAGGATGGTGTTTTCATTTCTCAATGGAAGTATGCCCAATCCATTCTCTCAAAATTCAAGATGGAGAATTGCAATCGGTATCCACACCATTATTGGTGAATGAAAAATTAATGAAAGAAGATGGAAGTGGTGATGCCGATGAGGCACTCTAGAGAAGCTTGGCTGGAAATTTATTATATCTTACTACTACAAGATCCGACATCATGTATGCTTCGGGATTATTGTCTCATTTTATGCATCAACCAAGCAAAATGCATTTTGGAGTTGTAAAGAGGGTGTTGTGGCATATTAAGGTACAAAAGATTTTGGGCTAATGTATGAAAAGAAGGAGAATGAGAAATTGGAGTTGTTTGTCTTTTGTGATTGTGATTGGGCCGGTAGTGTGGATGACATGAAAAGCACATCTGGTTATGCATTTACACTTAGATCGGGTGTATTCTCATAGGCATCTAAAAAGCAAAAAAGGATAGCACATTCCACCATAGAAACCGAATATGTGTCTGTGAGTGAAGCTACAAAACAAATTGTGTGGTTGAGGAATGTCCTTGGTGATATGGGGGAGAAGCAAGATTAGGCCACCATTCTATTTTGTGACAAAAAATCGGCAATAGCAATGTCAAAAAACTCCGCCTTCCATAGCGAATGAAGCATATTAACCTCAAGTATCACTATATTAGGAAGGCAGTTGAAGGTGATGAAGTTCTCATCAAGCATATCAAGACCAATAATCAAGTTGCGGACATCTTCACCAAAGCACTTTCAAGTGAGAAGTTTATATATCTAAGGGAGCTATTGAGTATGTTATGCAAAAGCATTAAGGGGGTGTTAAATTTAATGCTTTTGTTAGTATATGCTGCTTGAGTTGGTTTTGTAGTTGCATGTATCAAAATAGAGGGTTTATGATAATGTGTCTAATGGGATTTAATTAGGAGTAGTTAGACAAGTCTTTAATGTCTTGATGATGTTTGTTATGGCCCATGTGTGGTCCATCCCGAGGTTGGTTTATACATAACAAATCAATGAATTATGAGTAGTAATGAATGTAGAAGAAGAAGAAAGCAAGTCTTCTCATCTTCCCCTTTCACCCCCACCAAACCTTAGAAACCAAAACCCTAACAAAACCCTTGGCTAAATAAGGCCAACAAGGATGAGGGACCCATACTTATATTCATATTCATAATTACTAACTTAATCAATGTCGGACTATTAGTGTTAAATTATTTTGCAGCAGTATGCACTGTTGTTTCATCTTGGTAAGTTACCATTATCTTGACAAGTATCTGAAATTGACAAAGATACTATTTAATTGTATCTTAATTCATATATCAGCTTTATCATCTACTAGGTATGATTCTAAGTGGGTGAAAGTCAAATTGTTGAACCTTTCTTGACTTTAATGTTGAAATTGATGTAATTACCATAACACTTCACTATATTTTGCATTGTGTGAAAATCACCAGTCTCATGCTCAGCATTGTTAGTAGGAATGCGTCTGCGATTTTTGCAATAAAAAATAGTTGACATATTTTATTCCAAACTCCAATTAAAATTTTTCCATCCAAAGCAATTTACATCATCCCAACTAAGCACAAGCATTTGAGTGCTTGAGAAATAAGAAGAGATTTTTTTTATTTAAAACAGTTGTATTATTTCTTCTTGATACGGCAGATATTATGTGCCCTTAATTTCAAAGTAGTTGGTATGCTCTGAATTCAATAGATTTTCTGAGGAATGATGAGCAAAAGGTTTATTTAGATCTTTTATCCTCATTTTATTCCTGATGCAAACATGCCTCACTTAAATTATGGTTCATCGATTTTTCTCTTTTCCTATTTTCTTTATTTCCTAAAAGTTTACCTAGGAGTTAATTTAACTCTGTAAAATGTAATGTGTAGCAAATTATTTTGAATTGAACAATTCTCTTTTGTGACTTTAATCTTCCTTATGTAGTGTCCAGTTCAATCAAAATTGATGGCGTGAAAGACTTTGCATTTGAAGAAATGGCACTAGCAACAAGTAATTTTAACAGCTCCACTCAAATTGGTGAAGGAGGATATGGCAAAGTGTATAAAGGGGTTTTAGCAGATGGATCACTTGTAGCCATAAAGCGTGCAAAAGAAGGATCACTGCAAGGTTCAAAAGAATTCTTCACTGAAATACAGTTGTTATCAAGGGCGCACCATCGTAACCTCGTTTCTTTGGTCGGATATTGTATTGAAGAAGGTGAACAGGTAAATCATCTATGCATGACGCATCACAATGATATATACTTAAATTGACAATTTTGACTCGCCTACACTTCAATTTTCAGGCTGTTGCAATTCTTACATTAAATAAATTTAGTTTGGTTGTGGCTTGGTGGATTGCTTATTACTGATTGGCATATATTTATATATATCTAGAACTTATCCATTTTGAAGATTTCTGATTCACTAGCATTTTATATTCCATAAAACAGATTTTTTTTTCACGACGCCCTTGGTGTTGTTGGAAGCATTGTATTTGATAGTCCTACATTTACTGATTTAATAAATTTGGATTTGAATATATAGTCTTGTCCAATCAGCTTGACTGTTTAGTTTGAGTGGTTTGCAACTAGCAATAAGGACCAAGCATACCTTTTTACTGCAGGCTATCAAGTTCTGGATGTTACTTTCCAATTTTTGAATTAACTATCAAGCCTCTGTGTAACTTCCAGTGTTTGACTTTTTACTTGTTTGTTTCAACTTTCTTGTAACTATATTGCAGATGTTGGTCTATGAATTCATACCAAATGGCACTTTGCGAGATCACCTTGCAGGTAGGCATTTTGATTTTCTTTCTGCAATATCATAAATTGTTTATGCCATTGTCAACAAGCGTTTCTGATGTATTATTTCTGATAACCTTTTGTTATTTCATGATACAAAACTTGATACAAAACTAGTCTGTTTCATTTGGGGAAATAACTACTTGGCCTCATAATCAAGTGCCTTTATTAACTTTCATGATATTGTTTATTAGACAAGTTGAAGTTCAACACATGGATGTCACAATACTTTAGAAACCTACAACTATATTTCTTTATCATAAATAGAGATCTTTTTAAGAAAAATTTTACAAAGACGGCACAACACTAAAACAGTTTCTCTTCGATGTATAAAATGTTTCCTGTTGCATAGACGCCATGATTAGTTGTCTGTGATTCTAACAGGTAAATCAAAAGAGCCAATGAACTTTTCAATGAGGTTGCATGTTGCATTGGCTGCTGCCAAAGGCATCCTATATCTCCATACCGAAGCAGACCCTCCCATATTCCATCGAGATATTAAAGCCAGCAATATATTGCTGGACTCAAAGCTTGTTGCCAAAGTTGCTGATTTTGGACTTTCGCGGCTTGCACCTGTACCAGATTTTGAAGGTGCAACACCTGATTATGTCTCAACTGTTGTGAAGGGCACTCCGGTAAGTGCAGCTCTTGAAATTTTACATCTGGTAGATATTTATGTGACAATTTGTTTCATGCAGCAAGCAATTATTTGTAAGGAAAATTCTCTTTATTTTCAACTTTTATATTGGAACACCTACGTATATTAAGAATCCGAGTACTTCTACATATGTAAATCATTCACTATTTTTGAATACTAGATTGGCAACAAAGATTATTTGCTAATATTTTTAATGTGATCATTTGTATGTGGGAATTGTTAACAATGTCTTTCTGGTGTAAATAAGAGATGAATGTGGTTTTGCCTAAAATGTCAGAATTACTCTGTCAGGGAATGGTTCTTTAGCCTTCATTTTTACAATGTTTTTTTTTCTTTTGTCTTCAATTTTTTTTTTTATGGATATGGATGTAACTTTTGCAGGGTTATCTTGATCCAGAATACTTTCTGACTCATAAACTGACAGACAAAAGTGATGTTTATAGTCTTGGAGTAGTGTTTTTGGAATTATTGACTGCGATGAAGCCAATTTCGCATGGGAAAAACATTGTGAGAGAGGTACACAGCTCAGATGCCCTTTTCATTAAGTCTTTTCTCAGTCTTTCCTTGCTTGATATCATGAAAATGCTATCACCAAAAATATGAGCGTTCTTAATGTATTTGTTGTAAGAACTTGCTGATGTTTGTTAAAATCATATAGATGGCCAAATGAGCAATTTTCCAGTGTGCATGTGAGTATCTAGTTTCGTAATTATTCCCATAAGTAGAATGAAGATAATAAATTTGGTCATTGTTTTGAATTAACGCTAAAGTATGTCGTTGAAAACATTGACACAAGGCTAATATCATTGTTCTTGTTTGATAAAACCAAAAGCAAAATTTTTCATTGCTTGTTCGTGTTCCAGGTGAATTCAGCCTACGAATCCGGTGATATTTTCTCTATCATCGATAGCCGAATGGGCGCATACCCCTCTGAATGTGTCGGAAAATTTGTCTCATTGGCGCTTAAATGTTGTCAAGATGAAACCGATATGAGGCCATCTATGTCTGAGGTAGTCAGAGAACTGGAAGTCATTTGGCGAATGACGCCTGAAATCGATGCAATTTCAACAGATTCTGTGGTCACAGAACCACTTGACACAAACACAACTCCATCATCATCTTCTGTGACCGGAAATCCATTTTCGACTTTGGATTTCTCTGGTAATAGCATCAGTAATCTTTATCCTCGATAACTGTTGCAAAGTTCACCTGTTTATTAGAATTGTATAGATACACATAGACCGATAGATGAATCGAAGTTACAAATTTCCTGCTTCTGCTCAAAGAGAATCAATTAGTTCTAGATTTTCGTCTCTTGCTCATAAATAAAGCTGTGTTTGATTCTTGTTTCATGTATATGAGAGTGGTTTGATGAAATGGTCTTCTGCTCAATCTTTGAGTTTTTGTCCTGTAATTTTAAAACATGATACATTACCTCTGCTTTGTACATGTATTTTCTTTATCCTTGTGTAAATTTATTTAATTTTGTGAATGATTGATGTGTTATGATAAAAGACTAAAATTTTCATGTAGAAGGTGAAGATTGCCCTTTTTCTTTTCTTTGTATACTTGCAAAATTGATTGTTTTGCATTTCATAGAGATAACATGTGATGATTGATGAGATTTTTAATAATAATAGGCTGAATGAATTAATGTAAAACATTTTAATTATTTGGATAACCTTTGAAAAGAAAAATTTACCTATGTATAAGGTGTTCTTTTCCTTGTTTAATAAATCAGTGGTTTATCTATTTTATTCAAAAAAAAAAAAAAAACTTGTGTATAAGGTTAACTTAGATGTATATATAAAGTGAATTTTGATTAATCATATCTTACTTTAGCAAATGAAATTTACAAGACCAGTTTCTAATCGTGTAGGTCACTATTTTTTTATTAATAGGCGACAAGCACCCTTCACTTAAGAGATTTAAAAATAGTATTGGATCTGAATGTACATTACATGAATATTATATGAACAGTACTAAAATCCGGAGTTAACAGTGTATAAATAGTATATAAACAGTACATAGGAATAGTATCATTGGGGGAAGGATTTGAACATATGATCTCCCCTTTTATACTTTGGTGTCACTATTTATCAACATATTACATGTTGATTTTTGTGTTGAACTTGGAGGTCAAAGCCTGATAGAAATTGCAAAAATTACCAAAAATACCTTTTTTCCCCCCTCATGCAATTGAAATTACATATAAAACATTATTTATTTATTATTTTTGTGCATAAACCCTAAACCAATTATATTTCTTGTTAGTCACCTAAATATTTCTCGCATGAAAAGTGCTTATATTCAATCCATAAATACAAAAGGTTTTCGGTTTTAAGAGTTTGATAGTAATATTTTAAGTAAAAGTAGAGTAATAGTAATAGTATTATTTTTTTTAATATGTTAATAATATGCTATTTCCCTTTATACATATTTTATTAAAGTTTGAATTTTAAAATTTAATTTTTCTTATTTTATAAAACTTTATTATATATTATTAATTATTAATTTTATTTTTAGTTTGTTTTAGAAAAATGGCCACTTAAGCTATCTAACCCCTAGCACCTAGCATTTTTCAAAAACTATGCTTATATTATTTCACTCTTGGTGGTTATGCCTAAGTTAAAAATAAAAATAATAAAAAAAAAAGTTCAGTTATACTAGGGTGAAAGAATGACAACTGGATTATTGAACATATATTAAAAGAAACATGATAAAAATTATCCTTTCAAGATTCAATAGACAATTAATGGTGTGTTTAGTTACAAAATAAAAAAATATGATATAATTTTATTATGTAAGAAGTGCAAGTGATTATTATAAAAATTATGACATATTTTATTCTTACAAGATCAGCCGATGACCAGACCGCCGGTAGTCAAAAGCTGACTGGACCACCAGTGAGTTGTTAGAGGCCAACTGAATAGTGACTAGATGGTGAGCCTGAAAAATTCCAGCAAGGACAAAAACAAAATCCCCATATTTGGGTTCAGGCCCTAGTGAATTTTCGTCCCATTGACATCCTTGCTCTTGGTGGTTATGCCCAAGTTCAAGACAAAAAAATACATTGTCCAGTTATACTAGGGTGAAAGAATGGCAGCTGGTTATCGCACATATATTAAAAGAAACAGGGATAAAGATTAACCTTTCAAGATTCAATAGACAATTGAGTCTATTCAAGAGGCATAAATAAATAAATAATACAAAAAATCACCCGTAACTCATCCATTTGGAATGAAAAACCTGCAAACATAAGAAGCCAGAGCTCCTAAATTAGAGCACAATTTAGTTTTTAACTGGTAGTACAAAGTGTTGGCTACACAAAATTTTTCACCAGTTAAATACCGTTAAAATTACATGTTAGCACTCGAACTAGAGAAAATATAAGCTACCGTTCGCTATTTTTCGCTGCTTTTCCACCTTGAGTTGAAGATCTAGTAGTTCTCTTCTGGGAAACAAGAGCAGCAGAGGAACAACTATTCTCACTGGACTTCATCTTTTTGCTTGATTTTTTGGTATCTTTAGCATCCACGTTGGTATCATTGCCATCGTCATTATCTTGATTTGATTCTCCGCATGCTTTAATTATGTAAACCTGTGACAATAATTTAACAAAATAATAGTGCTAATTGTAGTAAACGTTAGCTTATGAAATAATCAGGCTTATGCTAATTGTTGGTAAATGCTGATGGTACCTTGAATCTGTCTGGTTCTATTAGTTCGAATACTAACACATCACCATCTTCCAAGTGATGGTCTATTGCAAAGGCTCTCCATCCTCCACTAAGTCCAGTCCTATTTCCGATGTAGATGGCATCATACTCTACACCTTGCTCATCTTCTAATACCATCTTGAACTCATTCGGGGGGAGGTGATCTTTGCAGAACTTGGTTGGAAGACCCTATAAGATGCAACACGACAATCGAAATAAGTGTTTTTGCTATTAGAGCTGAACTCTAAATACAAATAGTTTAAAATCAACTTACAAGCCAGAAACAACTTGAAACATGAGATCGAACCATAGCTTTGGTGAATGATGGTTGGCCAGATTTTAAGTCAGTCTGAAGTTTTTCTGCTCTCTTTAGTGCTCGAACATATTCTTCATAAGAAGCTATTCTGCCATCATATTCCCTCTTGTTGTTTCCACTACTTGTATACCTAGCAGTTAAAATAACCAGCAATAACAGTAGAAAGACCATTTAGTTAAGAACAAAGGCAGTGTTTTCTGCAGCATTTACCATCTTTCTAGTTCTACCTTCTGCGGTGAACTTTAAGTTCTCCGAGGTCCACCTGATACAACATGATGACTAGGTTTAATAGACATACTTGCTTTTATTGAAAGGAACTTGCTATAATCATCAACAAATTCCAGATAAGAGTAATATGATTTCCAAAAACCAAGAGGCACGCATGTATACATATACATAACTACATACCATTAATCTCATATGATAATGTGTGTACACAAGTAGACAGGGAGTCGATGTGTCTACGCCATACACATATTCTAGCACTCAAAAACTAATATTTTTAACAAATCACACCTATATACCTCGAGCATCAGAAAAGATCATTACTGATACAAATAAACAAATAATTAAGAAATAAATGTTACACAATCCAGATGAAAAAAGCTGCAATGATGTGTGTTTATGAAGATGTTATGATCATGGACAGAACACCATTCCCTATTTCAGACCACTTAATTCATGAAAACAGCAAAATAAAATACATCTAAAATATGTGGATTTTACTTTTAATTCATGATTTCTCATCTCAAACAAATTGAACCAAAGGAATAGAACTTACTTCATCCTTGTAAGAAGCTACATGATTCCGTGCTCTCGCAGAACGTCTCACCTCAGTGATTTCAATCCTCTTCTTAGTTCTAGTAGTTGAAGGAGATCTCTGCCAAAAATCAAATTTTTCATTATAAAAACAGTAAGATACTCCAAATGAGAAAGAACAAACCAAAAGGTGTTCGACAATCCAGCTGAAATTAAGAAGAAATTTCAAATCTCGTTAATGGCGAAGTTGCTTACCGATAGCTTGTGCTCAGATTTGGCAGAGTCTAAGATGCTCTTAGAGATATCCGAAATCCCCAAATCCTTGATCAAGAAACAGCAATGCTAGGGTTAGGACTTAGAACTTCAAATCACAAGCAAAAAAAGAAAAAAAGAAAAAGAAACATCCATGAACTCTTGATTTGGGATCAAAACCTTGAGGTGCTTGAGGTTCTCCTGCACCCTCTGCCTTCGAACCTCTTCGTACGAGTTCTCCAGTGCCGCCATTATCGAGAATGCGAGAGAGAGAGAGAGAGAGAGAGAGAGAGAGAAAGAAGGGGAAAAAGGTCAGAACTTTTTTTTTTCCGCCGTTTGAACTCCATTCAAAAAGTTTTATATAGTAGAAGATTATTTACAAATATAACCCTGTAAACTAGCATATTTGGCGATGGTTATTGTATTATTTTATTTTATTTTACAAATATATATTTTTTTCCCTTATATACCCATAAAAATAAAATATTTGGCGATGGTTATTGTATGATTTTATTAAATAACTACATTACCTAAATCCTATTATAAACAATTGTCTTATACAGAAAGATACACACTGAAACGGGGATGGAAGTGGATGATCATAAGAAGTGTTTACGTCATAAAAGAGAAGCCGAAGTCCTATTTCAGCAAAAATTATCCTGAAATCGAATGGGATTTCAATAAAAATTATCCTAAGAGGTTGTTTGGTTCGCGATAATGTGAAAACATTACCGTCTGTTACATGGTAATTTTTTATATTACCATGTTTGAATTGATGATGGTGGTAATATGGATGGTAATTAACTTTACCAAGAAACTTGGTAATCCCATTATCACTAAAATAGGTGGCTATGTTGGATTACCAATTAAGTGGTAATCTGAAATATTTTTTGGACAGATATGCCCTTTATTTAAAAATAATAATTTCATATTTTATTCGTTGGATAAAAAAATTAAATTTGAATAACATTATTTTGGGAATATGTTTAACTTTGAAATTTTAATTTTTTTTATTCAAATTTTTATTTTACTTTAAATTTAAACTTGCACAAAATATGTAGACACAAAGATATTTTGGGAAATTTAGAACATTACCAAGTTAATTATTATATAATATGAGTTTCCTAAATTACGGTAATCTCATTACGTGGTAATATATTATTATCGCAAACCAAACGGCCTTTGAAATCAAATGGCAAATGACAAGCTGGGAAAGATCTAGAAGTACCTAGCTTCTTACTTGAGTTTTTCACTTTAGCCTCAAGGTTGGCAAACCAAACACACTCTTAATACTAATGAATAGATATTTGCATATAAACCCTAACACTTATTGTATTTAATTTTTTAATTGTTAGCTCACCATGAAAAAGAATGTGATCAATTATATACGTAGTAATTTTTGAAAATCAAATAAACAATTAAATCTATTTTGAGAGAGATACAAGGAAAAATTTTCCAGAAAACTAATAAACTTTCATACTAAACCAAATTAAAAAAAAAAAAAAATGCTGCAAACAATCACCCTAGACAATTCAAGAAGAAAAAGTACACAATCACCAACTGAGAAGTTGAGGTATATATTAGCTCCATTTTTATCTGAAAAATAAAGAGTAAATTTTTCAGAAGGTTACCAAACTTTGTTTTTTATTCAATTCGGTATCCGAACTTTAATTTGAATCAAAAAGGTTACCTACCTTTAATTCTCTTTCACCGGCAGGTCATCCTAACAAAATCTGACCGTTCGATGCTGATGTGGCGGCTGAGCTTACACAGTCATCTAATTTAATCCTCATCAGCATTCCACATCATCATCATCAACATTCCACATAAAGATCAACGGTTGTGATCCTCCTATATGAAACCCTAGATCTCATGATCGGACGGTCAAGAACTTCACCATCGTCTTGCGCAGTCAGCCGGTGGAATCGCCGGTGGAATCGACGGCGTCGTCTCTCTCCAAGAGTAGGTTGGCATCAAGCGTTCATCAAAGAATGATCCTATAAATCAATTGCAAGCATAACAATGAGAACTAGATGTTCATATTGGTAAACATCATCAAAGAATGATTTTGAAAATCAAGAAAAAGAATGTTGAAATTACTTTGAAAACAGAAAAAAAAAAATCCCAAATTTCAAAGAATAAATCCAATCTGATAAAAGAAAATAATGCCAAACATCAGAATTTATAGGTTTAGAATTTCAACTTTTTATTAATTCATTCAACAATCCATCCCTACAAACTATCGAAGAAAACCTAGCAAACCCTATAGATTACATATTAGAAAATCAAGAACATGAAATCAAGAAAGAAACCCTAGATCTAAGAATTGGTAAACTTTGTGACATCCTTGGTGCCCTCAGACATGGTATTCTTGGCGAGTTCTCCGGGAAGAACAAGACGAACGGAGGTCTTTGTAGCAAGCCAAGCTAGATGCCTCTTGTGCAAGCTTCTCGAAGATATTTTTGATGGAGTTCATGATGCCCATATCCTTGCTAGTGGAGATCCGAGGGGAGCCGTCGGGGCGGGGGGGCGGGCATGAAGAGAAGCGCGGCAAGGAAGCCCCCTGGGCCATAGCCGGCGGCGAGGTCGAAGAAGTTGAAGAAGAGGACGGTTCGATTGCTAAGATCTAGGGTTTCACATAGGAGGATCCTAGCCGTTGATCCAGATCTGAAGATTATATGGAATGTTGATGATGATGATGTGGAATGCTGATGAGGATTAAATTAACTGAATTGTGTAAGCTCAGCTGCCACATCAACATCGAACGATCGGATTTGTTAGGGTTTTGTTAGGATGACCTGCCGGTGAAAGAGAATTAAAGATAGGTAACCTTTTTGATTCAAATTAAAGTTCGGATACCAAATTGAATAAAAAGCAAAGTTTGGTAGCCTCCTGAAAAATTTACTCGAAAAATAAACAACATGGAGCTGATAAAATAGGGATGGCAATGGGTGGGGTCAGATGAGAGTTTTACTATATCCGCACCTGCACCCTGCCTCCATATCCAAATCCGAACCCAATAGGTTTTCAAATCCCCAACCCACCCCTCACCTGATAGGTAATCAGATACCTGCGGGATACCTGCCCCACCTTGACCTTATTTAAAAACATTTAAAATAAAATTAAAACGCCAAAGAAAATTTAAAAATGTCAATCAAAAATCATACTTTTTTTTGTTTAAATGAACACTATAAAGTAGGAATTGAAAATAAATATTCAAAGTGACACAAAATAAATAAATTCAACACGATAGAATAAAAATTTAAAAAATCCTAAAAAAAAATTAAATATATATAATTGAATATATTTGTTAATAGAATTTTAGGACGATTCGAGTTTGGGTGGGGTATCAGGATTCCCATACCCGAACCCACTTTACATTAGTCGGGTTTTACCCGAACCTGACATGAAACCCGGTCAAACCGGGTTTTCCACGTTAAACTCAGGTTGGGTCAGGTCGGGTTTAAGAATTATTGTCATCTCTACATATAAACCATGCGGCAACCTTGAAATAATTTTTAGAAAGTTCAAGACAAAACCATAACAAGAAATTGGCAGCACAAAGGGTTACATTTTTCACTTTAAAACAGAGTCAGACCTAAAATTGAATACAAAGCAACATCTAAATGCCAATTATGGATCAAAGTTACACTAAAACGAATAAAATGAATATCTAAGTTACAAACAAACATAGCTAAGCATTACTGGGTTGTCACAATAAAAGCAGAGAATTTTACAGCAGATAACAAGGATGTCTGTCTTCTTTTGTTTCTGTCAAAATTTTTCACTGGTTGAAGGCATGTCGATCGTCAAGTTCGTTGTTCACTGGCCAGTTTTCACCCGTTTCATTCCACCGCTATTGAATGGAGACACGCTGCCGCTCGGATGAGGACTTTCCTCTCTTAAGCCAGAGTTTAGCATTGCTAATTCTCGGAGTTGTTGTCGCTTGTAGACGTCTTGTGATTCATCCTTTAAGAATACAAATAATAGTAATTAATAATATAATCAGGTTGAACAATGATAAATGCCAATAAACATAAGCATTTGAATTGGCAAGCAATGGACAATGCATCTATTGTATCAACAGAAGAAATTATAATGAAAGCAAAGAATACTTCATGCCTCTATGAAATTTCATGTTGCAGTTGCAGTAAATTCGGCCGGTTAAATGTGTGCTTGATCCTACCCAAATAATGCCCACAATAATAACTACTGTTTGGTTTTTGTCTGAGAGCTACTGGGAAAAATTATTTATGTGGTAAAATTGGACACATTTGATTAGAGCATAAATAGAGGAATACTTCTTGGGAAAACTCGGTTCAGAACTCAATGATTAACTTTCATTACTTCGGAGTGAATCACATATTTAACCGCATAGAATCAGATACATCAAACTTTTCGGTGCAAATCCCAAACGTCAATTGTAAATCACAAAAAAGTTTAAAGCTAAACTCAGAGAAGAAAACTTGAATGAGTGTCTCAAATGATAAATGATTGAGAAGACAAAATATACCACTACTCATATTGTCGTAAAAGCGCTTTCCAAGCAAAAACAAAGTCGGTGGAAGCTCAGAACTTTGAATAACGAAATACAGTAAACTATGACGAAGATGAAGAATACATACCACAGGTTTAAGCAATTCTTCGATTATGTCCTGAGCTTGTCTCAATCGAGTGTCGACAACATTCGCAGGTAACTCAGCCTCGATCAAGATATGCAGTGGGTCACTCAAATGCTCATAACCCATTTTCCCCCTTAGTTTTTCCTCCTACATCCAAAACCAGGCAAATATAACAACCAAGAAGCAAATTAGATGAAACAGTGATTTAGTGACATGGCCTGCATATGGCCAATGACTCGATGTTTGAGAAGACTGATGAAGGATGATCCATCAAACACCTGACAAACTAGCCAAGGTACAAAAAGGCATGCTCGACAAAGAAGAAAAAAAAATTATATTAAACAAGCTTTCGACACAAAGTATCAGGATAAGTACATGCATTCCTATATCTATATATATAAGACATGCATTTATAAACTCAGACTGATAAACTTGTTCCTTATTATATATATAAGAATATTAAGAATAAAATCAGCAGAGACAAATAGACAAAGAAAAGTAAAATAGAGATTAAGCAGAACCTAATGTTTGATACTATACAAACCTGATTGTCTATTTAAACATATTGAATTTTCACAGCTTCACAGAATTTATTGCAAGCTGCATTTTGCTTTCGACTTCCTCTCTGATGTCAGATACATAATTAAAATTGCGTAATGATGCAAGCTGAGTAAGCATGTTCCTAAATTCAAGATTTAAGGACACTGATCTTGACAGTGCTGTTCCTAGATTTTTTTTATTAATAGCTCTAAATCAAGTTCAATCTCCATCTGTTACTTCAAGCATAGGTGTTCTGCAGCAGCAATTTGAACTAAAATTTGTACCATTCAAGCAAAATGATAAATGAAATACTGGAGAACACTAAATTGCACATATTAAGTTGATATTTTTTTTTTTCTGTTGCACAACGAAAAGCATGGATTAAACTTACAACTACAACAGAAGAATGCGATATTAATCCTTAATTAATATAAAAAGAGCTGTTATTTTATAGAAAGAAATCAAATATAACAAGGACATTTTGTGAGGAACTTACTCTATGCTAAACCGCAAATTCTAGTGGTATAAACTATAGAATCTTTTATATTACCAGGGAAACCTACAAATGGTTGAGATATAGCAAAAGAAATGTAATACCTTGCCAGGATCTTTAATCGAACCTTTTCCTCGAATGTAAACACGACAACCAGTGGACATTTCAACCCGTTTCAGTGAATTACCCCTTGGTCCCAGAAGACGTCCAACAAAATTGAACTGATTGACATTGACAAAAAAGATCAGTTTTCCTCATAAATTTGAATACCATCAAATTATACAACAAAAGCATACATTTGGATATGCATCAACCGGAATATCTAAGCGCATAATCTTTTTGACAAGATATGAATTTGAGTTTCCTAGTGTTCCTTGCCAGTCCATTGCCATTGCTTGTGGAAATGGAAGCCTCTGCATAAATGTAAAATAAATCTGAATCATGAGAACAACTGTTTATTACTAGCAAAGATAAAAATAAAATGAACAAAAATATTCAGCTGAGATATTATAAAATAGTACTATAATCAACAATAATGAACCACAGAAATATTCTCTGTATTTTGACAGGGTGAATGGGATGAGAAAGATGACCGAAAAGTACCTCATCTTTCAATGTGCCACTTACCTTAAACTACCTCACTAGATGAATTTAAGTTGAAACGATCCTTCTATCAAATTGGCGCTGCTTTATAAAGATAAACTAACTGTGTTCTATACAGTGTGGACCTTGTTGCTTAATTACATATTCTGAAACAAAGTAAAATATTTGCAATATGATATTTTCAAGAAAGATAAAGACATACCACTGGAGGAATTCCATTTCCCCGCGCATTGGTTCCAGGGCTAGGAGCCATGGGGCTAAGACTTCTTGGCTGCTGTCTCTCCAATTCCTCAAGTACTTGGCTTGGAACCGTGCCAGAAACCCGAATGATCTCTGCTAACACAAATGAAGTTGCATATAAGCATCATAAGATCACAAGAAAGTACAAGTATTCTCAAGTACAGGATTTCTGAAACCACTTCTCTTAAAGAAAAGCAAAATTTATTGATATGAATCATCAAAGTATCATTGAGAAAGAAGATGGAGCAACACACAACAAAGTGATTTAGCATATGTCTTTCTTTCTCTTACATGAAAAGGTTTGGTATTCTACAGATTTCTCTGATGAATTCTTCATCTCAATCAAAAAATTCAGAAGAAAGAATGGTCAAAGTCCAATTCATTTATATGCGTGAGATTATTGTTATTACATTTGTTTACATCTTCCTGCTTCAAATTAAAATTATAATAGCACATGTAAGCAATAGTCAAGAAGCTTAAGACAAGTTGTCAGCATAACACCACTCAGACAAGAAAGTGAATAAATAATGGTACAAGCATTCATGAATTAAACAAAAACAAATCACCAATTCAAGAATTACCACTACCACTGCTCATGAAGCCTTCCCAAGATTGCCTAGAGATAATGAAACAGTTTATTTTGCACATAGTTGCTAAGAAATAAAGTTGGCATTGCCTTGCAATTCATCATGCAAGTCATTGATGTCCGATTTCTTCATAGAAGCAACGCTTAATTCCAAAGCACCAAAAGCAAACTCAGCTTGCTAGAAGTAACTTCAATTGTACAACATTTGAATACCTAGATCTAATTGAATATAATCCTGACAGAAGAAATAGATGACCAGATACAACATTGGCAATCACATATTAAAGCAAATACTACTTGATATCAATCAGAGATACTCTGAATCTCTGATTAATGTAGAAAACATCCTTGAAATTACTTTGGTGCTTTCCATTTGAGTCGGTCACTAAATGAAAACCCAAAGGAAGGACAGCAAATCCATAATTATTTCATTGAATGAATCGATACCATTTACCGCCGGCCTGTAACATTGGAGGCCTCTTTGCGGAATGAGGAAAAACGATGATGGTAGCACTGTAAACACGAAAACAATGAAGTAGAACAAATAGAAAAGAAGAAATAACTCACAATGCCGATGTACATCGAGATCAACTGCTTCTCCAGAAAATAAAATTGATCATGTTGAAATTTCTCAAACCATTTAAACATCACAGACTACACTTTCAAAACTAAATCCCTTTTCACATGGGGAAATCCCTTCAAACACAAAAAAACAGATCCATATGCAGCACTTACCACCCACTTTACTTCAACAATTCTACTTGCCAACTTTATCACCGAAGAAAACAATCAATTCTTTCCTTTATTCGGCAAACTTTCCAAACAAACCAAGATCCAAAATCCGAAGAAGAAACCCCAAATGCACAAGAACAAGAAACCAGCCCTTCAATCAATGCAAAACCTGAAAGAAAAAGCATCAAAAAGCTCACCTTGATTCAACAACCTGCTGCATAAGGGGAGCACCTGCATGAAAGGCCCCAGCTTTTGGTGCTCTGCCAACAGCTCTGCCAAGTACTGACTGAGAACCAACAACAGCAAAGAGCAAAAACAAATTTTGCTTGAACAATCAATACCATCAAAAGCTTCAAGAAGTCACACCAAACACATGGAAAATCTAAAAGGCAAAGGCTTTACCTATCAATCTCTGACATGCTTCTAATCTGTGGAGAGATAGCTCTTGCAGGGGAAAAGCTGTGGGCATACATGCCTGACATCTTTGTGAATAGAAAAGCTTCTCTAGAGAGAAGATAAAGTGAAAGAAGATGATGGAAAGAAGAAAAGGGTGGAGGTCAGACGGTGGAGCTTGGCTGTTGCTGAGAAGAGGGCTGAGTTCCCCTTCTTAACAAGGGAACCCCTGCCTCCCACAGAAAAATACAAAGCAGGAGCATAAAAAGGAAACAAAAGCCAAAGAAATACAATTAAAAAAACACTGTATATATATATATATATATATATATATGATATATCTACTTCCTCAATAAAAAAGAAAATTACTGCATGAGAGAGAAAAAAAAAGACAGAAAGATCAAGACAAACAAAAAATAATAATAATTTCTTTTATTTCATATTTAACAGCACCTTCCCTTCTCAAACTTTCCAACTGATATTAAGAAGGGGCTGCTAATAAGCATGTCTCCATCAATTCACAGCAATGAAAGAAAGCAACATGATAGACATTCACAAGATGGAACAACAACATCCACACCTCTTCTTTGAATTCTTCTCAGGGGTATGTTCACTGAATGAATACTAATGATCTTTGTTTAGAGTGTCAAAACTAGTCTCTCATGTAGAATGGGTTAGAGAACACTGTTCTCACATGAAAATGTTTGCCAAAAAGTGCCAACCACTTCATATATGAACCTTGTGATATTCATTAGCAAAGTGACCAAATTTTGGAGGATGAAGCAAGTGAATTCTAATAATGGAACATTATTAGCTGACAAGAGTTTTTGGAAGAACTAACAGTGAGTGAGTTGTTTTCTCCTCAGCACTGCAAATGCACACAGGTAATCAGAAGGAGATCTTCTTTAGGACCACTACTCACAGCACAACCTCCTTGTAACATAGCTCTTCTTGTATAAATGAGGCCAGTGTAGGGAGTGATGATGCCTCATAGGCTAATAGCCATACACAACAAAGGAACCAACTTTTTAGTTTGTCAGTGTTTCTAGTGCCAGAATGGTGAGGCCTTGAAAAATAGACAATCTGAAATATCACCATCACTAGTGAACCTTTTCTTTTGTATTATTTCTCTTATAATTTCTTCAGAATATAAAGTATGTTTTCTTCTTTTTCTTTTTTTTTTAAATTCCTGAAACTGCACAAACATTAAAAGATGTAAATAAAGTCTCCAAGTTTCATATATGAACAAACTAAGATATCACTATCACTAATGAAACCTCTTCATTTGTATAATAATTTCTCTTAACTTCTTCACTTCTCAATCGAAAGAAAAAGAAGTATGTTTTTGTACAAACAAGTACAAACATTTAAAATATGTGAGTAAATTTTTAACAAGAAAAACTTCTCTGAATTTCTTCACTTCTCAATCAAAATATATATACTTTGCTCAAACAACACAAACATTGAAATACATAAATAAATAGAATTTTTTTTTTACATTGAAAAACTTCTCACAGATAAAGAACATACTGAAATAACCATCTGAATTTCTTCACTTATCAATCAAAATACAAAAAAAAAAAAAAAGAAGTATGTTTTTGCTCAAACAACACAAACATTAAATTATAAATAAATATTGTTTTGAACTTGTAAATTATCTTATGAAGCTCAAGAAGCAACAAGTGGCATGGACGAACAAATTGCATAGGATTCTCTTACAATCTAATAGAAAAGAGGTACTCTGGGGGCCAGGGGACAGTGTGGGAGTTTGCTGCAACATTGCTCCCAAGCACTTTACTGCTCCCTCCCACCACCATTATTAAATCATGCACACATGCACTCATCTACCCATCTTCCTTCCCTTGTCAATAACTAACACTCCACTCCCTTCCAACCCAACATTAAGCAAAAAATATATATGAATGTTAATGAGAGGGGAAAAAAAATTTTTAATAAGTATTAAAAGATTGATTCAGAATCTATGGGGTTTGGTGCTCCTAACATGCACAAAAACAGGAGCTTTTTGTCTTAACAAGACTTTATTTATATCATCCCCCTCATGCTTCTGATTAATAATGTGAAACAATTGATGAGGAGTTTGTATATTAGTTATGGCTGAAATTATTGTACTTTTTTTTATTATGACCAGTTACCAAGCCTTAACATGGTTGGGTCTGTTCAAATTCTTACTTATTAAAGTGCTTTGTTGAAGTTGTGCAAGTTTTATAGAGGTCATTGAAAATTATAAAAATATAAAAAAAAATGATTGAATGGAAATCTTACTTCTTTTGCAAGAGAAAATTTGATTGTCATGCAAATGATGGAAATAATGAGTGGAGGGAAAATTCAAAAAGTAGTATTGTTATGGTGTTTTACTTTGATATCAGATGTTATTATTGTGTATTTTGTGTTTTCAAATTTATTTTTATTTTTATTTTTATAATAAAATGGATAAATTATAAATATTTACTTTAAAAGAACACACAAATTACAAACAATCGGTTGTTGCAACAACTAACAAAAGAACGTCCAAACCAACAGCAATGGTTAATAGTCTTTAACCAAAAAAGAACAAAAGTTGATATGGAGAACCAATCACTTGGGTTAATCATCTACCTGCGACAGTAGAAACAAACCACGTGTCAAATTCCATTTAATAATGATAATGAGATTGTTGCATTTAATAGTGGCAGTTAGATAGATAAATCATAAATATTTATTTTAAAAAGTAGAACAGTTACAAACAACAATAACGACAACAGTGAAAAATCAAAAACAAAATAACGCTCAACCAACTCTATCCAATAGAAACAGTTAACGCCAAAGAGAAAAAGAACAAGCTGCACTTAATAGTGGCAGTTAGATAGATAAATCATAAATATTTATTTTAAAAAGTAGGATAGTTACAAACAACAATAACGACAACAGTGAAAAAACAAAACAAAAAAACGCTTAACCAACCCTAACCCTAACCAATAGAAACAGTTAACGCTAAAGAAAAAAAGAACAACAGATAATGATAATGAGATTGCGGCTGCACTTAATAGTGGCAGTTAGATAGATAAATCATAAATATTTATTTTAAAAATTAGGATAGTTACAAACAACAACAATGACAACAGTGAAAAAAACAAAAACAAAATAACGCTTAACCAACCCTGACCAATAGAAACAGTTAACGCTAAAGAGAAAGAACAACATACGAAAAATTCCATTTGATAATGATAATGAGATTGCGGCTGTACTTAATAGTGGCAGTTAGATAGATAAATCATAAATATTTATTTTAAAAAGTAGGATAGTTACAAACAACAATAACGACAACAGTGAAAAAAACAAAAACAAAATAACGCTTAACCAACCCTAACCAATAGAAACAGTTAACGCTAAAGAGAAAAAGAACAACAAGCTAAAAATTTCATTTGATAATGATAATGAGATTGCGGCTGCACGTAATAGTGGCAGTTAGATAGATAAATCATAAATATTTATTTTAAAAAGTAGGATGGTTACAAACAATAAGAACGAAAAAAGTGAAAAAACAAAAACAAAATAACGCTCAACCAACCCCAACCCATAGAAACAGTTAACGTTAAAGAAAAAAAAAACAACAGACGAAAAATGACTACAGAGAACCAATCATCTACAGAAATCATCCACTCAAGGCATAAGAATACAAAATGGTAAAACGTCAATTTCTATTTTTTCGAGTCAACAGATAAAAGTTTGTTATAAAGCAGTCATAATTATGATAATGAAATTGAGATTGCACTACACCAAGGTGGTTAATTACTCAAGTTAGATTTTTTTTTTTTTTTTTCAAATATGACGCTTCTAAAGAGGGTTTTTTTTCCTCTTTGTATTTAGATTATTTTAATGAGTATTCTATTATCTTATATTATTCTTTAGTTTTTAATGGATTTGTTAGTTGATCAAATTTTTTATAAAATCAATATATACATATATAAATATTAATAATAAGAGTTAATTATTAAGATGGTCCATGCTCTTTTTGAATTCCTATTCAGATTTGGTGATGTGGTGGATTGGTTGGCCTCTTACGGAAAATTCTTTTATAAGATTAAGATTTGAGGATCCTCTTCTTTAACTTGTAGTACTTTTTGATAGATAAAAACGTGTCTTTAAAATACAAAATTATGTTACCCCAAAAAATTTGCTTTTTATACCCTGCTGTTTGATTGCGCTATTTATTTTATATATTAAAAATGTGATTTTTTTTATAATTTTAAATTCTAAGCTACTACATTAAAGATATAATTTTAAATTCTAAGAAGAAGATGAAAACAATTTTAAGTCACTAGACAATTATAATGTTTTAGAAGTCAACTGGTGAATGAGTTAATTCGAAGTATTTTTAGAGTTTTTATTTATTTATTTATTTATCATTTATACTCCTTGCAAATGTGTTTAACATGTAAATAATTAATAATAGAGGGCATGTTTGGTGGATAGGATATTCAGATGGGAGTTAGAAAAGATATGGTCTTATCATGTATTTGATGTGCAGGAGATAAGTCATCGTAAAATATTTTATTATTCTATTTTACATTTGAAATGAACAAGATAATTGTAGGACATGATATAAATTAATAAAATTAATATATATTTTAAAAAATACACATTTTTGGATCAATCTCGTCACTGAGAGTTCTCGTCCAAGCTTAAAATATGACAATATAGCGAAATCTTAGGTGAGGTCAAGTAAAAGAGAAAAGAAAAAAAAGAATTTTTTTTTTTATCATATCTTACCGATTTCTATTTTGCCTGATCGGCAAACATAAAGCTATAACTCACCAAATAAAAAAAATGAATAAATAAGAAATGGACATGATGACTTATCCTATCCAACAAATGAGCCCATGATATATTAATTTCTTATTAAACAATTGAGATTAAAAAACTGTGCTAATTTTTCGTTAAACTTTTGTTTGTTTCTTTAACAATCGAGTGTTTTTTTTTAAATTATTTATATATTTCATGACACTATAAATAAATACATAATTTAATAATTATTAAATTATTTAATTTTTATTGACTAGTAAATTGATATGATTTTTAGCCAACACTTTACTTAATTAAGTAAACAATTAAAATCCATTAAAACAAGGGTGAAAAAATATTTCCCACTTCCTCATAATTGATTTTTTTATGAAATAAAAAACTAAAAAATTCATTTATCAAGGATTTTTTTTCTTGTTTATTTCATTTTATTTTTATTGTATGTTTCGAACAAAAGTTGATAAGCACCTCCTTGAAATGAAGTCAAGAAAGTTAAGAACATCCATAAGTTTGAAATTAATGCCTCAGCACACATATATCCTTGCATGGGATTTGGAGTATGATCTCCGATCCTCCAAACACTTTACACAAAAGATCTGGTGTCAATAAACCGAGAACGCATTAACTTCTTATTTATTTATTTTTTTAATTATGTGAAATTACATGAAGTTTTTAGATTATTGAAATAATGAATTTTCTCAAAATTTTATTATCATTTTCATGAAAAAAACAAATACATATAATTTTAAATATAGATAAATATCAAGAAAACTCCAAATGAGCTAGTTTCAAGATAAGGATACCTTTCTGAATGGATATATACATGCTCTGTTTTCCCACGCTATCTATCTATCTATCAATATCTATGGTTGACCTTATGTTTTATTTTCTATTTTTTTTTTAACCAAAGAATGTATGCATATATAAATAAATTTTGATTTATGACATGGAACATATATTTTGGCCTATTAACAAAATCCATGTGAATTCATATTATCTTTTTATGGATGTTAACAAAAAATTGAAAAAAAATGACAACTAGTTAATAAAATATGAACAAGAATATAGTTGTTATTTCACAATAACAAGACATAGTAATATAATTTAAAATTATTGAGTAATACAATTAATAAAAAAATATTTAACAATAATTTTAAATGATAAAAACAGTAATTAAATATAAATTTAAAAATAATAACTAACATAATCCAAATCCAAATATATCCAAAATCTCAATCTCATTTTTCTTATTTAAATTTATACAAAGTCTCATGTTATTTATATAGCAATATTTAATTAATTAATTATTTTTCATATATTTCCGAAAGTACCTTTTACATGACACAAAGGATATAGAAGTAAATTTTTAATTTTTCACAAATATAAAATAATTAGTGGTATTTTAAAAATCAAATACATAATATCAAATTGGAATATAGAGATAAAAAAAAATCTCTTTTCTTTGCTTATTATCTCCAAGCCAATAAAATAATAATTTAATTATGAAATTATGAAAAAATTGTCCTCAATCTGAAATTATTATATTTTTTTTTTTATTATCACCAATTACCAAGCTTCAGCATATGGTTTGGTCTGTCCAAATTCCAACTTAATAAAAGTGCTTTTCTGAAGTTGTACAAATTTTATGAAGTCCTTGTCAATTATAAAAATACCTTTTAAAAAAAATGATGAATAAAAATCTCATTTCTTTGTCAGAGAAAATTTGACTACCATAGAAATGAGTATGGAGCAAAACTTGAGAGGTAGCATTATGATAGTGTCTTGCTCTGAATGATATCAGTAGTTATTATTGTGACTTGGTGTTTTCAATTTTATTTTCATTTTTTAAAATAAACTGAATCAATCATAAATATTTAGGTTAATTTTTTTTTAAGTAAATCACTGAACTTTGGTCAAATATCATTTTGATCACTAAATTTTGATTTGTTTCGAAATGCTCACTAAAGTTACTAATCATTTTATCGGCAGGTCACCCAATAGATTAACACATTCATTAGCTGACGTGGAGACCTCCACATGTGTGCTGACTGGGCTTTTTTTTAGCCTCCATATCAGCTAATGAAGGTGTTAATCTATCAGGTGACCTATTGATGAAATGATTAATTTTAGTGAGCATTTTGAAACAAATCAAAATTCAATGATCAAAATGATATTTGACCAAAGTTCAATGATTTACCAAAAAAATTAACCTAAATATTTATTAAGAAAAAAAAAAACAAAATGGTTACAAACAACAAATAGCTGAAAAATGCTATGAAAAATCAATCATCTATGGGAATCATCCATCATATAGAGTACAAATACAATTCCATCTCTAGTGAAGTAGATAAATCATAAATAATTATTTAAAAAAGTTACAAACAATAAAAAGTGGCAACAACAAACAAAAAAATTCTCAAATAAATATGAGATATTCATAAAAAAAAAATTATCAGAGTAGAGTGGGCCAATTACTTGTGGGAATTATCTACCAATGGTAGTACAAACAAGTCAAGTATTAAATTTCATCTTCTATGAAGATGATAAGTCATAAATGATTATTTAAAAAAATTACAAACAACTAGAATATAGAAAAAAAAAAATTATCAAGCCTTAGCATATATGGTTGGGTCTCTTCAAATTCTTACTTAATAAAGTGATTTGTTGAAGTTGTGCAAGTTTTATAGAGGTCCTTGAAAATTATGAATTATAAAAATATATAAAAAAGAAAATGATTGGATGGAAATCTTACTTCTTTTGCAAGAGAAATTTTGATTGTCATACAAATGAAGGAAAAAAAAAATGAGTGGAGGAAAACTCAAAAAGTAGTATTGTGTGGTGTTTTACTTTGATATTAGATGTTATTATTGTGTATTTGGGGTTTCAAATTTATTTTTATTTTTAAAATAAAATGGATAAATTATATATGTTTATTTTAAAATAACACAACAATTACAAATAATGGCTTGTTGCAACAACAAACCCAAAAACGCTCAAACTAATAAGAGCGGTTAATAGCTTTAAAAAAAAAAAAAAAAAACAAAACAAAAACAAAAGATAATATGGAGAACCAATCACTTGTATTAATCATCCACCTGTGGCAATTCGAACAAGCCACATGTTAAGTTCCATTTGATAATGAGATTGTGGCTGCACTTAATTGAAATAGTTAGATAGATAAATCATAAATAGTTATTTTAAAAAATAGGACACTTACAAAGAATAGGAATGACAACAATGAAAAAACAAAAATAAAATAACGTTCAACGAACCTTAACTAACAGAAATAGTTAACAGAAAAAAGAAAAAACAATAGAGAATCAATCATCTACAATAATCATCCACTAAGGTATAAAAATATAAAAAGTTAAAGCGTCAAGTTTTATTTCTAGAGTCGACAATTAAAAGTTCGTTATAAAGCGGCCGTGATTCTGATTATGAAATTGAGACTGCAATGCAGTAAACGATGTCGGTTACTTACTTAAGCTAGACTTATTTTCAAATATGACGCTTGTAAAAAGGTTTTTTCCCCTTTGTATTTGGATTATTTTAATGAGTATTCTATTAATGTGTATTATTCTTTATTTTTTATTTTTTATTTTTTAATGGATTTATTGGTTTATCAAAATTAAGATGGTCCATACTCTTTTTCATTCCTATTCAGATTTGGTGATGTGGGGATTGGTTTACCTCTACGGAAAATTTTTTATAAGATTAAGATTTGAGGATCTTTTTCTTTAACTTGTAGTACTTTTTGATAGATAAAAGCATGTTTTTAAAATATAAAACATTCAAAAAATTTTGCTTTTTATGCCTTGCTGTTTGACTGCCCTATTAATTTTATATATAAAAATGTGATTTTTTTTTTATAATTTTAAATTCTAAGCTATTCAATTAAATATATATCAAAGTGGTTAAGAAGAATATGAAAATAATTTTGGGTCAACAGACAATTATAATGTTTTAATGGTGAAAGATAATTCCAAGTTTTTAGATTATTGAAATAATGAATTTCCTCAAAAGTTTATTATCATTTTCATGAAAGTAAATAAATAAATACATAAAATTTTAAATATGATTAAATATGAAGAAAACTCCAAATGAACAAGTTTCAAGATAAGGAAACCATTTTGAATGGATATATACATGCCCTTTTTCCCACGTTATCTATATATATATATATATATATATATGGTTGACCTTATTTTTTATTTTTTTTAAGCAAAACAATATATGTATATATACATAAATTTTGATTTATGGCATGGAACATATATTTTGACTTATTAACAAAATCCATGTTAATTCATATTATCTTTTTATTGTTGTTAACAAAAAAATATGACAACTAGTTAATAAAATATGAACAAGAATATACTTGTTATTTCAGAATAATTAGAAATAGTAATACAATTTAAAATTATTGAGTAATATAATTAATAAAAATATTTAGCAAGAATTTTAAATTATAAAACCAGTGGATAAATATAAATTTAAAAATAATAACTAACATAATCCAAATCCAAATATATCCAAAATCTCAATCTCATATTTCTTAATTAAATTTACACAAAGTCTCATGTTATTTATATAGCAATTTTTAATAATAATAATAATAATTTTTTTTTGCGTATATTTTCGAAAGTACCTTTTATATGACAGAAAGGATATAAAAGTACATTTTTAAGTTTTCACAAATATAAAATAATTAGTGATATTTTAAAAATCAAATACATAATTACAAATTGGGATGGTGATAAAAAAAAATCTCCTTTCTTTGCTTATTCTCTCCAAGCCAATAAAATAATAATTTAATTATGAAATTATAAAAATTTTGTCCTCAATCTGAAATTATTGTATTTTTTTTATTATCACCAATTACCAAGCTTTAGCATGGTTTGGTCTGTTCAAATTCCAACTTAATAAAAGTGTTTTGCTGAAGTTGTACAAATTTTATGAAGTCCTTCACAATTATAAAATACTTTTAAAAAAATGATGAATAAAAATCTCATTTTTCTGTCAGAGAAAATATGATTATCATAACTTGAGATGTAGCATTATGATAGTGTCTTACTTGGATATCAGCAGTTATTATTGTGATTTTCAATTTTATTTTTATTTTTTAAAACAAAATGAATCAATTATAAATATTTATTTTAAAAAACAGAGAGTTAAAAAAAAGAGCTATTATGTTAAAAAAAAAAACATAGAGCAAAATGCTATTGAAAATCAATCACCTATGAGAATCATCCATTAGATACAATACAAACAATTTCATCTCCAGTGAAGTGTATAAATCATAAATAGTTATTTAAAAACATTACAAACAACTAGAAGCTGCAATAACAAATCAAAAAAAAAAAAAACCCCAAATAAGCATAAGTTATTCTAAAAAGATATTTGTCACAAATTTATTAATAAAAAAAAACATCAAAGCAAAGTGAGCCAATCACTTGTGTGAATCATCTATTTGTGGCAATACAAACAAATCAAGTATCAAATTCCATCCGCCATGAAGATGATAAGTTTTTTTTTAAAAAAAATAAAGTGGATAAACTACTGTGAAGATGATAACTTATAAATGATTATTTTGAAAAAATTATGTGCAATAAAAAAATTGAATAAATAAATCAAAGCAAAATGGCTATAAAGAACAATTTTACTGTAGAACATATACTTGCAGCAGTACACACGAGTCAAGCATCAAGTTTGTTCTTCCATGAAGATGATAAGTCATAAATAATTATTTTTTTTAAAAAAAAAGCAAATAACAAGAAGCTACGAGGAATAAAAAAAAAGGCCAAACCAACATGAGTTGATACGCAAAAACGGAAAGAAAAAACATCAGAGCAAAATGACTATGAAAAGCAAATCACATGTAGGAACCATCCATCTACGATGGTATAAACAATTGTAAAACTGATAAATTATAAATAATTATTTAAAATAGTTACAAACAACAAGAAGCGGCAAGTAAAAAAACCCAAATTAATATGTTTTGTTGTTAAAAAGAAAAGAAAAGAAAAAAAAACTAAAGAACCAATCACTTGTGGGAATCATCTATTGGATATGATGTGAGTCCCGCAGGGTCTATTTATTGAATTATTTATAATTTATTTGACTTCTATGGATCTCAGCTGGTCCCATGTGCCTGGTATACTCAAACTAAACTACTTCATTTAATTTAGTCCCACATTGGATATTAAGAGTGGTTTTAGAGATTTTTTTTATATATATATATATGTCCAACCAAGAGCTCAAAACACACACTTACTTCATCTTCTTACATTCTTCTTGTCCCAGGTGTGCTCTTTTGCATATCTAGAAAACCTAAGTGTTATTATTCTTAGGTTCTTTGCTTGAATCCTGTTGGTGTGCTTGGAAAAGCTCAGTGCCAAACGTGCTAGGTAAATGACTTTAAACTAAGGATGTTTGTTTATAGCCATTGGATGATTATCCAACGACTTTTGTTTATATAAATACTATACAGATTTACTGTGTGCATGATACTGTGCAATAATGTATAACATTGTTTGATATCGTTTAATATTGTTTATGAATGGATTGTAGTGTAGTCGTTGAATAATATGTTAATATTTGATTGGCTACTATAGATGTCTCTACATGATGGTGAAGAGAAGTTAATCTAAAACCCTAAAATTTTAAACTCAAATGCTATAAAACCATATACCCAAAATTTTAAAACCTCAAACCCTAAACCTTAACCATTAAACCCTTCATGATTAGGAAACTAAGTTTATTATTTACAATTAGAGTTAGATGGTGAAGAGAAGTTTTTTTTTTTTTTTTTAAGTTATTACGAAAGAGAAAGAATGATGTGGATATTGATATGATATGGATGCCAACTTGACTTCAATGTCACCCGAAAAGCTATTTTGGAAATTTATTAGGTAAAAATGTCATTATTTTAAGAGACCGTTTGATTCGCAGTAATGTGAAAACATTATTGAGAATCAAGTGATAATATGAAAATATTACCGCTTTTGGTATTGTAGCACCGGTAATATTAATGATAATGTGAGATTACCAATAATGAAATATTACCAAATAAGTTTGTAATCACATTACTACCAAAATTGGTGTCCATCTAGATTATTGAAATGGCAATCTGACATGATTTTTTTTTCCCAAATTTACCCTCACCTTTTCAATCTTATTCTTTTTCCACTCTTTTTTCAAAATTTAAAAAAATACAAAGGGTATTTTGGGAATATCTTAAAACAATTAATATTTTGTATCATAATTAACTATTTTTCATGTGAAAATTTTATTTTATTTTAACTTTAAATTTGCTTAAAATTTTAGATAGAAGGGTATTTTGGTAAAATGTGCCAAAGTTAATTTTTGGTATGCTAATTTAATTATTTTTTTATCTAAAACTTTATTTTTACTTTAAATTTATATTTTCTCAAAATTTTGGAAAAATGTGGCAAAAATTAATTTTTAGTATTATAATTTAATTATTTTTTTATCTTAAACTTTTATTTTATTTTAATTTTAATTTTTTTTCAAAAATTTAAATATAAGTGTATTTTGGGAAATTTAGAACATTACTAAGTGGATTATTATAGCCAATTAAATATGGTAATGAAAATTGGACAAAAAGCTCCTTTCTTTGCTTATTATCTCTAGGCCAATAAAATAATAATTCATTTGTGAAATTATGAAAACTCAAGTCCTCTCAACTTGAATTTTGTATAAACCTTTAAAATTTTAAAAATTATATATACCAATTAAAAATTAATATATATTTTTTGAATAATTTATACATTTAAAGACCTAAAATTATAAAGACTAAATAAAATAGTACAAAAGTCAAGATAAATAAATAAATCAAATATGAATTTTAATAAGTGAGTCAAAGGGCTCAACTGTTATTATTTTGTTATAAATTTGACTTATTATGAATGAACAAATAGTTGGTCCATTAGTTATATTTTAAGTATTATATATGATAAAATGCAGATTAGTTTGAATGAATTATTATTAGGTATACAGCATACAAATGTTCTAATTTAGTATTTGTGAATTTTCTGTTTAATGTTGGTTAATTTTTATTTTATATGCTATTGAGTTTGATAACATGTATTGAAGGTTAATTTATTATTATTTTAATACTAAAAATAATTGATAAGTTGTTGATAAATAGAATAACATAAGGTTGTCATTATGTTAAAAGATTTAAAAATATTTTATCACATAAACACAAAATTATTATTATTTAATCAATTTAATTAAAATTTTCAATAAATATCAAATAAATATTACTCTCGCAGAAATCACTTTCACATCAATTACTATCCCATCAATTAAATTTTATCAAAATATTTTTATTGGGTAGCGCTAAATACTTCCAATTTTTTAAAAATATATACCCATATTTTGTTTAATATTCACTATTCATGAAATTAACTGGATTTTTATAATTCAATTTACATTTTTGAAAAAAAAAAAACCAATTACCACCCAGATGACTTACCACCCAGATGACGAATAGCCTATTGCCACGTCATGAGTGGTCGATACCAGAGAAGAACTCAAAATTTGCTGCACAATAAAATGACGGAAAAGCCCCTGTTGAGTTGCTTGTTTTACGCTTTTAGCCTCTAATCTCAAATCATTAGAGATCCCTTTCGATCGATAAAAATCGAACTTTTTCGCGAGCGAGAGAGACTCTTCTTCCCCCAAAACCCTAGTTTTTGCTCTGAAGAAGAAGCTTTTCAATGGGGAAATTCCTCTTCTTGGAGGCCATGCTTCCGCTGGGCATCATCGCTGGGTTCTTGTGCGTGATGGGCAACACTCAGTACTACATCCACAAGGCCGTCCATGGCCGCGTGAGTCCTTGAATTCATCGCTATATTTTGATGTTTATTCCTTTCAATCTTGGTTTTTTTTTTCCTTTTGTTTTAATGGGTGGATCTCTGGTTTTTTATGTAGCCGAAGCACGTTGGGAATGATATGTGGGATGTGGCTATGGAGCGGAGGGACAAGAAGATCGTGGAGGAGTACTCCTCTGCTTCCAATTGAAGGTGATTTCTTTTTTTTTTTTCGTGTTTTTTTTAATTGGATTGCTTTGTTTTTATGGCTTATTCATTTCATGGTTATTGCTAATTTTATGAAGTTGTTAGTTATTTTCCATTAGTTTATTTCTGTGCGATTTTTTGTTAATTTTTTCCCTTGTTTAGTTTCATATTTGAAAATGAAATAAATGCACAAATTGTGGTGTACATTGTTTGAAATTTTCAAGATGTGTTTGATTAGTCCATGCTTGGGATTTATTTCATGATAATTGTATGTGGTAAGTTAGCTTCTTTATAGACAATTGGATTGTTTGGGTAAGTTATACTTTGTGGGAAATATTTGAATTGACTATAGATGTTAGCCTGAATGAAGACGAGCATGTTTGATATTTGCCAATGTGAAACAATTAAACAAAACCATTAACTTTATTGTGGCCCTTTTATTATTGTGGTTTTCTATGATTGATTTGAATAATTTTTGGTTTTATTGAAGATTGTTATTGTAAAGGAGTGTATTGTTATATCATTATCTCTTGGTGTCAATATTTGGAGTTGCTCTTTAAATGGGTTCTCAGTTTAGTAACATCCTGTCTGCAAAAGGAGATGTGGAACTAGAAAGGAGGTCAGATAGTTGTTGTAGTTTTGGTAACTGAGTATCAATTTTGGTATTTTATGATTGTTGGTGATGTGAGTTTTATTTGAATGGCATTTGTTAATTATATTCTTTGTGAATTTAGGTGATATCAAGTGTTTTTTCTCATTTGCATTGTTCTGACAGTGGAGAAGGAGAATACTTTTCATTGACGCTATATAGGTTATCCAATCAATTTCTGTTCATGAAATAGTGTTAGCTTGTTTTCCACATGATCTGTTTTGGTTGTACCCGGATTAACCAATAAAGAATTTAAGATGGCTAGTTTAGGAACTTGGAAAGATAGTTTGGACAAGTGCCAAAGGAAAATTAAACATGCTAAGGTGTGATTGTTGATTGTGTTTAATTCTCTAGCGCCACACAGTATGTTGGACTAAAATTTCTTTTTTAACTGACATTTGATTCATGCCCTCTCTAGGTAATTTGTAGTTGTCCTTTATGTAGATAGCATGGATCTCAGAGAAATTTATGTAGGATATTAATTTTGGTTTCACAAACCCAAAGTTTAGTATTTGATAGATCTCAAGTTTGTTTTATAATGTCATTAAGAGATCAGTTGTCATCTATTATTTTTCTTAGAATTTTTTTTTTCTCAAAAATTTTAACTTCTAGATCTTCTGGTTGATTAGGGATTTGCATGTATGATCTTCACTTTCTCACTGGGTCAGTTGGTCCTACAGCCTGTTTCACTGGATTTGATGTGTACACATGACAAAGCTTGAATTACCCAGCTCAATGAAGGTGATAAAACACAGGAATTAGATGCACTACAATTTTAATACTTTACCAATATTTTGAATTTCTTTTGAACACTTGTTCTTTGGAGACCAACCATGGTTGTTTACTCAGTCACAGACAATCTCTTCATCTTCTTGCGGTACTCTTTACAACCCTCAGTCATTAAAGCATCTTTATAAACCTTTGAGAGTCAACTTCTTGGGGCAAATAATAGCTTGTGCATTTTCAAAAACTGGAATTTCAAAGTAATATCTGTCAAGAGTGTGGAGCTCCATGGGGGATAGCAACGGAAATTGGGATTATGGAGGGGATCTGATTATGGAAATTTTTTGTTTCCAACTTAATATTGATCCTTTAACTGTGATACCCTTGACAAGTAAACACCATTGGAAAACTCAAAAGATGGAGAAGCCATGGTGAGGAAACCAATTCTAAACCTAGGCCTGAAGATGAGTAATAAGACAATGAGATTTTTAGAACTAGATGCACCACATAAAGGCAACTCATAGATTTTGATTATCTATAAGATTGTTCAAAATATCATGGGAAAATTTTTTGTGAAAATACAATTATTGGTGGGAGAATTACTCAATTCTTATACTATGGATTAATGGGGAAGGAAAGATTATGGTGATTGAAAGATACACTGAGGTCATTCTGGACGGAAAACATTAAGAGGAGTCAATGGCAATATGATGTTGCCCTTTGTTACCTGGTAAGGAAAATGTTTATAAGCTCACAAAAAAAAAAGAATATTGATCTTTGTATGTAGCCAACACAACGGGCCATTTACTAATTCAAAACAAGAATTAGAGAGAGATATAAACATGGACAAACATGTACATAAGCTGAACATGCAATGCTTCATGATGAATAACAAAGAGGAGGGGGAACAGATCCCTGATTAGTTAGGCCATTGCTAGAGGAACTTGTAGTTTGTGTTTGTGTAAATATCAGCCAAGATTAGTCCTGGGTATTAAAATAGAGTATTACAAGTGAGAACTAGTGTAAGTCAGTTTTGAAAAGGGGGCTAGTTCTTGGGTGTTTGATTAGATAGATGACTGTCCAAGGATTATGATTTTGTTGTTTGGATGGATGAGAGATTAACAAGACTCCAAGAGTATTGTTTACTAGTACTACCGGTCATCTATCTGATCAAACACCCAAGAACTAACCCCCCTTTTCAAAACTCACTTACACTGGTTCTCACTTGTAATACTCTAATTTAATAGTAGCACTACTATTTTTATAATCTTTTTCAAATAATAAATATAATATCCATATAATTAGTTTTTTTTTCTGTAATAAACCACACGAGTACATAATAAGGTTTTTTGCTTATAGTCTTATTTTACGTGTTTATTGACATTTTAGATCTACTTTATTTGTATATTGAAAAGACCTCTTTTGTAGTAAATGAAGAACCTTATCTGAAAATAACTGTGTGTGTGTGATATTATTTGGTAAAGCAAGACAATCAAATAAAACTTACAAGTTGTTCATGATGATTATGAAAATATAATATTGAAAAAGATTCACTTTACTTTGTAAATATTAGCAAAATAATAAAATAAAAAAATCTAGAATATAGTTTTAAACCATTATGATTAAAATACTTGTATTTCATTGGGAAAAACATAAATTGACCAATATATTAAATTCAAGATTTAGACAAGGGTGATTATTGTCTTGCAATGAGAGATAGACTATGTGGGTTCAATTAAGGAGAGAGAGAGACTTGAATTAAAACTATGAATATTTTTAAAAATTAAAAAAGGATGTTGATTTGGGTTTCTTTGGTAGTGTTTATCTAATGAGAGTGAAATGGTATTTTTCCACCAAATTAATCTGATAATTAACACAATACTAAATCTAATATCTAGTTTAGGGTTACTAAACTAATGCTAGAGTTAACCTTCTTTAGTTGCCCCTAAGGGGTTTGTTGTGGTGGGGTTAATTCCACCCTCTGGTTTTAGGTGGTTGGTTATTAATCAGGACTAACCCCACCATAATGCCTACTTCTACCCAATCAACACAAGGGATTTTATAAACATCTCTAATTTGTAATATCCAACACCATATCAACCTGGATCCAAGTTTTAGCTCATTGAATCAGCAGTATCACTGAATGATTTCTGAGGGTAAGCTCCTTGGGAGAGAAAACATTGGAATACCATGACAAGCATGATGCAAGAAAACTTGAGTTCATGTGATTTTTCCTTCTTATTCATACTGAAGAATTATTCTAGGTGGATGATATAGGATGGATCTCATAGAAACTAATTTCAGATATTATGTAACTCATTTGTACCATAAAAGTATGATTTTTATAGGATGCATGTGAAGTTGGATGGATCAAGCAGAAATTAATTTAGGATATTATTTTGGTTTGCAAGCCTAAAGTTCATAATTTGATAGATTATAGTTCTGTTTTATTTTATATAGCTGGTCAGCGGATCTAGTTTTATTTTGTTTATATTGTCACTGCATAATAGGTTGAATGTTTTGCCCTTTAGGCAATTCTATGGTTTCCTATATAATGGTGGTTTGAGAGCTAATGTCATCTATTGTTTTGAGATCTTGTCATCAATTCTTCTTCACTTTCTACCAGCATTGGTTCTTTTATGTAAACATATTTATCCTATTGTTCTTTTCCTCTGCTGTTTATTAACATTCATGTACAGTAGCTCTTTTCTGCTGTTGTTTTTTTATGAGACATACATGTACAAATATTCTTTTCTGCTGCTGTTCTTTTATCAGAACATGCTCATAGAGTTGGTCTTATGTGCCATAATTTCGGTGTGTTTGTTGTGGTGTTGGTAGCAGGCACGCCTGTACAAAATTAAAACATCATTCTCCTATTAGCGCTAGTATTCTAGTAGAAACATTTGGCTTTCTGTCAGATTGAATACAGCAAATTTTGATTTAGTAAAATATATGAATCTGAGCATAACTAGAACTTGAAACTGGAAAAAAAAAACCTTGAGCTGCCTGAATCTGAATTCATGTTGAAAACTGAATTGTTCATGCAAGACAATGTTAGCTAGCTGGACCCATGAACTGCTAATTCTGTATCTCCACCCACTAATCAAACATTTGAAAACCACATTTTTGTTTAGCATCTTCCAAGCATATCTGAATAGGCATCATAATTAAATTTCTCTTTAATAATTCTTTACACCTAATGATGCATTGTCACTTATGTTAATTGGTCTTCAGTGTAGGTTGTGATGTCAATTGAGTGGGGGAACATCAGTCACAAATAATGTACTTCTGAGAAACAAGAACAATTTGCTTGAAGTTTCTGATATTGTCGTTCTTATGATGTGTTTTGCTTGTGGACTCCAAAACTTGAAATCAGGTTACAAATCAAATCCAGCTGTTTCATGGTTGTTTAATTGTGTCCATACTTTCCAGAGGTTGATGTTAAATCTTAGCCATAGTTGAAGTATTTCAGGAAGAAATCTTTCTTTGAAAATGACTTCATGATCCAAATCTATAAACATTACTTGAAAACTATTCGTATTCCTTGATAGTTAACTATTATATATGTTTGATTTCCACTGCCCCTGCAAATACGAGTTTGCGCTTATGTTTCTGCCGTCGTTTTCATTAGAAGAATCACAATTAGATGGTCTTGTGTATATTCCTTAATAAATTTGTCTATATATATGCAAGGAGTGTATATCAACAGATTTATATTTATATTTATGCATATGTAATTCATATTTCATATGAAAGGGTGTCCATGTGTGTTATGTGGGTGAACATTGCATGGAGAAGGGTAGCCCCTGAACCTGCTGGGAATAAGGCAGAACTCAGTACCATTTGTGGTCTATATTCCTGATTGTCTACTTTTGGATTCCATTAAAATTCCTATCTGTCTTCTAACAAAATAAAATAAATAAATTATTACTTATTTATTGCCTAATTACTACTTTGGTTGTCTAATTGTAATGCTAAACCATCATAAAAATAAATATTTTTATATTTTTTTAACTAGAAAAAAATTTAGATATATTTATTAATCATTTTATTTCAATATTTTATTACACAATATAACTACTGTTTTTAATTAGGTTTAGTAGGTTTTCAAATGTTAATGCTAACCTATTATAAGGCACATCCGGATTGAAGTGATATTTATTTATGTGCAGGTTGAAAACCATAAATATTTGAATTGTAATTTATATTTTTAGTTGTATAAAAATATTTTAAATATATTTGTTAATCACTTTATTTTAAAATTTCATTACACAATATTTAAAAATTTACTGTTTTTAATTAGGATTGGTAGGGTGCAATTTATTGTAAAATATTGTCGTCATTTAAAGTGATCTAATTAACTCTCTAAACTCATCTATTTCTTTTGATATATATAATTTTTCATGACAATGAAGCATCATATGGCCTTCAATGAATAAATAATTAGTCTGTTGTTTAAGACATTGAATAATAATATGTTTTTTGACATTTGGAGGCCTGCATTATTATTTTAGGAAATTCAACCAAATCAATCTAAATTTGATTGAGTATATAATTATTGAACTCAACTAAAAATTAATTTTTAATTTAGTTAGACTGCTCAAATTTGGCTTGTAGTTAATCAATTGAGTCGGCATTGTTAAAGCCACTAGTTAGTAGTTACATCAACAAGATTTAGAGCCTTTGTTTTTTTTAATTATTATATTACTTTATTGAAATGTACATTTGTGGTTGGTGCCTTTCCTTTCAAAGCCATTCTATATCATCTACAACTATTATTATTATATAATATAATAATAATAATTAATTAATTAATTAATATTATTACCAGTGATTACTACTCTTTTATGTATTATCTTTATAAATTTTATAATTTCTACTTACCATGCACATTTATTATTATTATTATTATTATTATTAGAGAGCAAACATTCAAACTTGCACATAATTAAATTCATTAACTAAAATTTGACTGTATTTAAATAAGTTACAAAAAATTAAAAAAATATTTATTAGTCCTTATAACTTTTCAAATATCTCTTATAGGTTCTTTAACATTTCAATTTCCTAAATAATCCTTTTTTTTTTTCAGTTTACCTATTTTTCAGTCTCTGCAACTCATGCTGTCAGATTATTTTATTTTAAAATCTAATTTTGAACCGTTTACGAAATGTACTTCTCGTTTATTAAGTATATTTTTTATTTAACATTGTGTGTTTATGTGTAATTACATAAGTTTTTATTTTATATATACATTTTTTGTTTAATATTTGTTTTTATGTTTAATAAACAAAAACATATTTGGATACAAGGACTATTTTCTATTTTAAAAAGCTTTAAATAAAAACATGTTTGATTAGTATAAAATTATTATAACGTCTTTTTTATCGTTTTTTTTTCAAATTCATATTTTTCATTTTTTTATAAAACTTTATTTTTCATATTAGTTTACTTGATTATATTATTAAATAAAATTAATAACATAAATTATTATTATTATATTATATTATATCATAGTTTATCAAAATCAAGGGTCAAACAATTATTTTCATAAATAATTTCTAAAAATATATATTTTTTTATATTATATAAACTAATTTGTAAAATATCAAGCCAAAATAATAAATTTTTATAAATATTTTAAAAATATATATATATATTTTAAAATTATTATTATTAATTTGTAAAAAAATTTATATTTTTTACAAAAATAAAAAATAAAAATTAAAATGAGAGAGAGAGAGAAAGGAGTAGAAGAGGAAGGGTTTTAATGTAAGAGGAAGAGTTTTGAAAATATTTCCAAAACAGTTGAAAACATAAAATTGTTGTTTTCTGGTTTTTTGGAAACATAAGGATTGTTGCCAAAATTTTTTAAAACAAAAACGAGCTGTCAAACATGTTTTCTCAGTTTTATTTCTAAAACATAAAATTGAAAACAAAAAACAGGAATTGATAGCAATGCCAAACAAGCCCTTAGTTTCTTGTTTATTATTTTGTGTTTTCATTTAAAAACATTGAGGGGTATTTTAATCAAAAGTACTGGAAAGTAAATTGTCAAAGGCTGTTTAAAAAAGAAAGGATTTTTTTTTTTTGGATATGAAATAGTCCAATAAATTTTTTGATCAAATAAAAAAATTGGAGAGATAAGATGAACAATTTCTCAAAAATAAATTGACATAGAGAGAGAAGTTCATTAATTCTTATTTTCTTAACTAAAACTTTTAGTCTTCCCAAATATATATATATATATATAATCTCTGAATGAATTTTTTTAATTAACAAGTTATTTTTAAAATGCTTGGCCATAAAAGCAAAGAAGATAGAGCTTAATCCAACCCTCTAATAAAATAAATAAAACTGATGTAGACCTGCTAATCTATCATATTCTATGGTTCTAGAAAAAATTTAACTTTCAGATGTAATGATTCCAAATCCACTCTGTGCACAAGCATAGATTATTATATTAGTTCTATCAATCAATCAACAAAGTAATTATTTATGTGAGGCTTTAAAAAGGATTCCAAGATCCAAAGTTTGATGTGTGTGTGCCCAGGACCACATAGACCCACTTTGCCAACTTCCATTTCCATATATATATATATAATGTTTAATTTCTTTACTCATGTACCCTTAGCAATCCTCTTAATTACATATTTATCCTATACAATTTCTCTTTCATAGTTGCCTTTCTCGTGATTAATAATGAAAGATTTCCCTTTTCTTTAACTAATTTTTTATGTTTAATTTTTGTTATCTGAAATATAATGATTTATGATAAAAGAATGTAATGTTTATGAGTAATAAGATAAAAATTGGGTTGGTAAGAGTAATTATGTAATTTCAAAGTTTTACAGGGGTATATGTGTGAAAATTCCAAAAATATAAACACAACACTATCTTATATTATTCATATTACTAATCATCTTGACAACAATTTGTATAACAGGGCTGTAGATCAGTGAGAATAAAATTCTCACAAATGTATACACACAACAACAATGTTTATTCAGCAAATGAAATTGATCAATGATTACAGTGTAAAAAACTTCAAACAACAAGGTAAAATAGAGGTTTCAAAATTTGTAAAATTTAATACATGCACAAATTTTCGACAATTTTGGAATTGACATAGAATCAGTGTTTCAATATAAATTCAATCTGCTGCTTCTTCAATTGACCTGAAAAAGAACCCTCTCTTCATGGACAATCTTGCAGATAAAAAATGCAGAGAAAGCTCCAACAAATGAGTCAAGAGATGAAGCATTAGATCTGTCTATTTTCAGAGGCATCACAATGAGCAAGATTCCAACAATTCTATATTGTCCCTGACTGAACAACTTGGCCATCAACTCAAATAAGTTCAAATCACAGTTTTGTCTCTGGCTTCTGGCCTGATGGAAACTTCTCAGATGGTACTTTTCAATGTTTTACCTGAAAAAAAAATTAAGTGTCATGAATTCTACGATAACTTAAGCAGGAACACGAGCACCACCGATAACTTTAGGTATTTAAACTTATCCAAATTTTCTCGCATAACTGTGTTTTCTGAGTTAAGGTAGTTTTCCAGTTGGATGAAGTACCACTTCTTTATACATTATCTCGTTTGCTTATAAAATAAGTGATTCTTACTCAGAAAGAAGTCACAATTCAAATAAACCGCTTAACTTATCCCGTCCAAAAACATTTTTTTCTACTACTTAAGATCCATTGCATGTTGCATCCGGCAAAACCAATGGAATGGTATTAGGATTAGCATCTCTGCCCTCAAGCATGTATAATATGATACTACACAAGAATCCATTTCTGCAGAAGGAACAAAGAAATGCACCGACTGACTGATTTTTCTTGCTTACCAGAGGATGTGTGTGGCCCTTGATCAGTGTCCAGCCTGCCTTGAGTGATTTTTCTCTGGGATTCAAAGCAATGTGGGGCTTGGCAGGCACCCCATACTGCAAAATTAGTTTTAAAGGCATTAACAATAATTTGCATATTCCTCTCATTTCTTTGGCCTCGTCTTATATGCACTTTATATAAATATTGTAGTGCCTTGTCCATGTTCTTCTATGTTTAATTACAAAGAATCTTAAGAACCGAAGGCACTCATGTTCATCAAAAGACTTTTTAAGTATTTGCATCAACTTGAAAAGAGCCAACAAACATTATAAAGAAATTATTACAATGTTATCTGAGCATAGATAGTTCCAACTCTTATGCTTAAAGTCGTATTTAAATTGCATCATCTAATGCATAACCTCATAGCAAACATACAATTATCGTCCTACATTAATATTGAGAAATATGTTGCACATGGTACCATAAAGACAAGGTAAGTCTCTTTCGCAATCAGTCTACATGAAAGAGAAATGTTAAATTAAAATATAAATTAAGATTTTCATTGTTACCATTGTGTGCTGAGTTTAAGATCCATCCATGCATAATTCTAAACAGCATTGACCCTAATGTCACTAACATCTTCATCAGGTCAATGTTTTCTGGTCACAGAAATCAAACAGCAAGAAATAAGAAACAGAGGGGTGGAGAGCATACCAGGAAAATAGAGACGTAATCAATGAATAAAATATCAGCTTTATTTGCAACTTCCATCTGAATACAACAATCAAATAAATAATCAAGACAGCTCCAGAGACAGCAAGACGTGGCTTGTCAATGGCATGCTTCCTTTGCAAATCGAATTCCTTATAATATATAGAACATATAATGAACAGAGTTCAGAACTAGGACAATCTAAACACATAAAAGAACAACCTCAAAAGAATGTGGCTCGATATCGAACAGCACTTGAACTGAACCAAAATCCACGTGATGCAAAATCCATCTGAAAAGGATTCTTGCGCGAAAGGAACAAAGCCATGGTAGTCTATCAATTCTGTACACATTAAACACTCGGCAAAATACAGATTGAAACCCAGCCTCAGATATCAAACAAGAATTCACTCCTCATCAGACATCAGTAGCTTAAGCAACGTATTCATTCTCAAGAATTGGTTGAGTCCGTGTCCCCGTAGCCACAGGAGCCTGAGTACTTCCAACCCTCGTCATCCGCAAGGCTTCCCCTACATCAGCCTGACGTTCCATCTCTGCCACCTTTCTATTTTGCCGATGTATGAGGAACCATGCCAGAAGCAAACTCAACAAAATCAAGCCTATAAAACCACCAACCACTCCACCGACAATCTTCCACACCTTAGACTTGTGGCTCTTGCTTGGAATGGGGCTTGGACTGGGGTTCAGACCAGGTCCTCCACCAGGTGATGGTGAAGGAGCAAGCCCAGTAGAATTGACAACAATGGAAAAGTGTCCCTGCCGATAAGTTGAACATACATTTTCCGACATCAACTCTCTAAACTCTGGCAAGCCATCCAAATTAAACCACACACACTGTGGAGTCATCCCGTTGAGCACCGCTGCCACATTCGTGAAATTAATTGTAATAGGCGACTTTGAAGCAATGAAATCAAGCTCTGGCAAATTCTTAGCAGACAAGTTTGCCGCATCATAGATAAGAAGCCCAAGCACAGGAGCAAGATAAGTGAAACCAGGCAATGGATAATAAACCGACGACCAATTACCCAAGTTCTGGTAAACAAACACAATCCTTTCAACATATGGTTGAACAATCAACCCCACTGGTATATCAAATTCCTTGAAGCTGTGAACACCTTTCCTCCGTAAACTTCCACTTCGAAGCCGGACAACTGAAATCTTGATACCGGAGAGGTTGGTTGGCGCAGCGCCATCATAGAACACTCCGGTGCGTGGACGAACAAAAGCTTGGTAGCCGTAATCTTGAAGAAGAGTATCCAATTGGCTTCTTGAGCTTCCAGACTGAGCTTCAGTCTTATAAGCAATGAGAAGGCCACCAAACGCAATGAGAATCACTAAACGGTGAATAAACTGATCCATTAATGCAGAACCTCAGTTAAAGCTTGAAATTTGGGAGAAGAACTACAATTCAAGCCCTAGCTCCCTTCAATCTAATCACCAAAGGGATCAAGGCAAAGCTCTCCCAATAAAACTTAAAGTGAAAAATGCCACCTTTATAACCAAACAAAGCTCATAAACCTTCAAACCTTGAGATACCTGCTTCTCATTCTCTCAGAAAAATCATCAAAAACTCAACTTTCAGCAAACATTCAAATAAAACCATAAAAAAAACCTCAAAAAGATGAGATTCTCCAATTTCACCCCAAAGCACCACCAATGCCACTACTTCTGAACTCTATCCTCCCCATATCACCATCAAAAACCACCAAGTTCCAATCAAAACTCAAAGACATCCCATCTTTTGGAGCTCACTACCAACTAAATCCCACCGAAAGCTCTCCGCTTTCCACCATAAAATCAACCAAAAACCCCAGAAATTGAGCTCAAATTACCTCAATCAAGCAGTTCAAAAACTGGAAACCACTCGCAAATCAAGGCATTAATCGCAGCAACGCTGAGTCTTCGCCACATTCCACACCTCGTGGATCCCAAGAAGCCAATGGATTTCCGCCAGAGAAAATCCAATCTCCAGTGATGACAAAATCAAGAGTGGACCGCACCCTAAAAATCTCTCCCAAATCAAACACGAAAAATAGATACCAAAAAAAAAAAAATAAAGGAAAAAAAAAAGAAAAAAATATATAAAGAACAAGAGAAAACGAAAGGGCTCTTTGTCCGAAATGACGAAAAAGCCCATGGTCTTTTATGTTTTTACTTTTGAATCCTCCTTTTCAACCTTTCCATTCCAGGGGCTTTTTTGAAAAAGAACTTTTTTTTCTAGATTAATTATTAATAATTATTACATGCGTGCCATTATTCCAAATTAACTTTTTTTTATTCTATTTTTTTAAATAATGCAATGATTTATGCCACCTCTTCATATAGTATGTAATTATATAATGAATTAAAAAATTTCAAATTTTAAATAGTTGCCAATATTGGTCTCATTATCTCTTTTATATTAATAAATTTTTACATTGTATAATTTATATTTGTGGGTGCAATCATTTAATAATAATAATAATAATATATAATTGAATTTAATTGTTTAAATTAAAAAAAAAAAAAAAGAGTTGAATTGTGAGGTTTGAATTTAGAAGAGCCATTTAGATATTTATGAAGTATGAACGACTCTTGAGTTCAACGCGGTGCCAACCGCGAAGCGATCTCAATATTTGAATGGATTGACGAATTTATTATACTCTGGTTTTTTTCCTTGCCACCCCTTTTAAAGTAGCGAAATTATTTGCTACTCTCTTATTTATTTATTTATTTTTTGGCAAATAGGCTCAAGAGTGTTAAAGTAGAGGCACACAATTACCTACTCATCTTTTAAAATTTATTACTCTCGCTCTCTCTCTCTCTCTCTCTCTCTCTGTCTCTTTTTTTTTTTTTTTTTTTTTTTTTTTAACTTGTCAATTTTATCAAATTTAGACGAATTAAAAGAAGTTAATTGAAGTTAATTGGTAACTTAAAATTTATAAAAATTATATTAACTTTTTAATATTACCCTTATTTAAAATATATTTTGAAAATGTATAATTGAATATAATTTATTGGAAATGGTAATATATTAAATATAAAGGGTAAATTTAGAAAAAAATAATAATATTTAATGTTGCACAAAATTTTTAAATGGACAAGTAAAAAGGAATAAAGAAAAGTTCCAAAATATGACAAGTAAAAAAGAGGTACTAAGACCTATGTATGCCTAAAATGATATATTCGGGATCATAATCACATGATAGTAAATATCCATAATATGCAACTTTGGAGAGGTGGAAAATATTACTCTTATAAAAAACATATACTGAATCAATGTATAATAATATCTAGTCCCAGTTAGCACTAAACGAATAACCCACACTTATTCACTCACCATCAAAGTGAAATACCACTACACTATATAGTGATTCTGTCCAATATCGTGAAAATATCTCATAATTAAAAAAATTGATGTTTTGATTTAAGTTAAAATATTTTTTTACCTGCTCATTTATGTAAAATATCTTTTATAATTAATATCATTAGATATTATATAAAAATATGGGGATATTTTCTATTTTTAATAAAAAAAACTCGTGGTCTTTTTCTATTATTAATTGCAATTTGGAACATGTGAAATTCTTTTTAGGCTTATAAAAAAAAGTCAAATATAAGGCTGTAATGAGTATATGCTTGACTCTAAACTCAAATAAAATTTTATGTATTAAAAAAAATATTTACCTTGAGTTTTTAGACCATCATATGAGCGACTTGAGGATCCCTAGAGAGACAAGCACCAGTACCACCTCAGTCCGAGGAGAGCTTGGTGTTAACAAGTATTTAAAACTTTTTTTGAGGTTTTACCCTATTTTTATTTTTTGTTTATGTCTATTGTAACTCAGTTTTTAATGGATTATTTGTTATTTTTTTACTTTCTTATTGTGTTATGTCTATTAGTGTCAATGTTTCACTTTGCTTTGATTTGTATTTATTTTATGTTTTATCAATAAAGTGATTTATCTATTTTTAAAAAAATAATAGAAATAAAAAAATAAATAAATGAAAATAATGCAAAAGCTCATCAATTTTCTTGATTATTAGAAATATCAGAATTTTACTTATGTAAAAGTATTATAGTAAGTAGTTTCTCAATTAAATTATTACATTATATAACTATATCATAATAATAACTTCATATATTATTATTCTATATAATTTATATTATATATTTATCATTGTTTTTGAAATAAAAATTTCACATGCCATTTCCAAATCACCAAACTATAGTAAAATGTTTTAAAATAAACATTAACTTATATTTTAATTATAAGATTTGAAAATCTAGCTATGAGTAATCCAAACTCTACCAACCTCTCAATTATTATTATTATTATTATTATTATTATAAATTTGGAAGAAAAAAAAGTTATATATATATATATATATATTGACACGTGTGGTGATAATTTGGATAGAGATCAACGGTGAGATCTGATCCCGAGGCAAGAAATAATAGAAGGCAATGCCAGGCTGGCGGGCACGAGATCTGTGTCTTTTTGCTGTCGCCACGTCTTCTATGAAATGTGGTGAGCATGTGTAACCATGAGCTGTCCATGACTACAATTTTGCTGCTTTCCACTTCTCAGTTCTTACAAACCTTTTCTAATTTTTCTCAATTAATTTATTATTGTGTGTGTATGTATCATTGTATATAAAATTCAACAAAAAGAATATTAGTTAAAAAAAATTAAATAAAATAATATTTCATTGCTCCAATTGTCTATTTATTTGTCTCATTCTCACAAGACTTGGAATTTGATATAATTATTATTGTTGTTGTTGTTATCATTAGTCTAACTACTGGAAAATAATTGAGTATGAAATTTCATAAAATCACACACACATATATATGTGTAATATAATATCTCCCACAATATATATGTGTGTTTATTTTGGCTTAAAAATTGTGTTGTAATATATAATAAGAAGAAATTTATGATAAATATACATAAATTTTGTTGTTTTAAGGAGACTGATAAACAAACTTGTCTATGTATATATATGTATAATAATAATAATATAAATTTTGTGTGAGGGATATTAAGGCTTTTAAAATTTTGTTTTTGTGTTCTTTAATGCTTCATGGGACGCATCTAATCCTTAATTTGTTTGTTCTTTGGCATGTGAACCCTAATATTTTTTTTTATTTTTTTGTTATGCAGGGGTATCTATGCAAAAATCTAAGTTTATGAAGGATATGCAAGCAAAATGCCCAAAACTGGCTTGCCAGGCATCTAAAGAGACATCCAAATAATTCAATGGAACCAAAACATGCATTCCATTGCATGTCAGATCCAGCAAGCAAAACTCTAAACAACCGGTTTTGTGACAAGATGGCAAAACAAACAAGGGCAGTAGGAGGGGCTTATATATATATTATTTATATGAGAGCAAAATAATGATGGCACAAATGACTGAATTCTGGTTCCAACCAACAAACAAGAATGAATACAATTTTACATGCACAATGAAACCAGCAAACACAAGTCACAAATTTTTCTCAAACAGTTGGGGATGTCGGACTGAGAGAGGACGGTGGTCCGGTGGCCTTTGTGGCTACAGGTTGCGTCTCTTTGACGATCAATGGCGGGAGTGTAGGAGGGACCGGAACGATAAGGCAGGCTTCGGGCTTGACAATAGTGTTTAGAAGTGGTGGTGGTTGCGGCGATGAAGGTGTTGTGGGATTTGTGTTGGACACGACGGGGGAGGGTACTCCAGATGACGAGCGAGATAATGAGGGTGGATTATGGACAGGATAAACCTCAGTGACTTCCTCGATACCCTCATCTACGTAAACAACATCCTGCATTGTTAGCTGGTGGTACTCCACGATTTCCCTGAGGAACCGGTTCTCGCGGGCGTATATTGAGTTCTCGTGTGCTAGCCTTGCCTTTTCAGCCAGCAATGTCTCCAATTGGAGTCTTATCTGTGATGAACATGGAAAAAGAATATAATGATTTGCTATGCTGAGAAAGTGAGCTTCATATGATGAACTGAATTAGGAATTTGGTAGACTGAAGTTATCAAGATTATATGTGTAATAGCATTATACTAGCAAATGGTTCAAATCGTTTCCAAGGAAGCACAAAGGCTTAATATGGTGTTCCTAATTGTTCATATGATTAACCATGACTAGGGCATATTGATTCCTATACCCTATTGATCATATATATAACAAGAAAGGTGAAAAACAAAACAGCCTGAGATTCTCATCTTAGAAAGGGTACCACTCTTTTGTCTGTTAAGGTTAATCCCTCTTGTACAAGATGGGGGATTCAATCAAAATAAAACCATAACAATAAATCATGTGTTTGAGTTAAGAAGGAACTCAATTGTATAAAATCATAAAGCATGGAACCATTGCATGCAAAAAGTGCATTGGCAAGTATATAAAATATGTTACAAGAGAAGAATGATGCTTGTGCATATAAGGCATAGTGACACATCCTATCAGTGCATCTTGCAGTATAAAACAAAAAATAATCACATATAAAAGACAAAAAAAAAACCGCTTTGGTATGTAAAACAAATATTACCAGATCATCATCTTCAGGATTATCTCCTTTATCACGACTCTCCCTTAAGATTTTGTTCTCCTCCTCGAGCTGAGCACATCTTTCCTTCGCAAAAGCAAGGTCAGCTTTTACTGTTTTTAACTCCCGTAAAAGAAGTTTTGCCTTAGCAGCCATGGCATTTGCAACCTGAATAAATGAAAATAAGGCTGTTTCTCATCCCACCAAGATGGCAAAACAACACAAACATAAAAGATGATTTATGCCAAAACCATATGAAGCAAAAGGAAAACGAAATAAAGAGGCACCAAATAACATCAAACTAGAAGTCTAGAATTACATAAGAGCAAGTGAACTCTGCAATGACATTTTAAAATAAAAGCAACTTGAAAATGGTTAACTTTATCAGGTTATGTTCTGGAGCAGCTTATTTCCTAATTATACATGGGGAAAAAATATTAGAAGAGTATGAAATTAGAGCCAGTTCTAATACCAGATTATTTCCTTTACTGAGACTCTCCAACTGTCTGAAGTAATATCAAAAAGGTTAAGTTTTCGAAGATACTAAATTGTTCACCATATGAGGAGATTGGTAAAAGATACGACTCATGACAAACAAACATACGCAAAATAATCTCATTGATTCTTCTGATACACATTTGCCACCTTACATCGCGAGATGCCTTTAGTTGAGTTTCGTGATCAGCTTGCATCTGAGGGAGATCTGCAGCAAGATTCTGTGCACCAGAACCATTGCCTTTTCTCCTAATTTGCAATTTCCGTGTTTCTTGGATGATGTCTGCTGTCCTGTTTTCCACAATTGTCAAACCTTCCTGACAAAGTTAAAAGACCAGTATTCATAGATTAAGCCCAAAAATAAGATTATAAATTTAATGGTAATCATAAAATGTCTCATGGTTAATCACTGTAGAACAGGGCATGCCAAATGCAATATGACAACCTACAACATGTGAGGTGCTCTAGGGTGATTCCTATGAAATACACCTACACTAATAATTAGTGGAATGATTAAAAGGAAACAAGCAAACAAAGTAGTAAACCACTTACTTCAAAGGCATTTTTAATAGTACCACCAATGTAGTTAAGGGAAGAAGCAATGGCTTCTGTACTTTTATGGTTCTCTTTCTTTCGGTTGCCCTCAGATGACACATCTGGTTGATGGAGCTGTAATTTGAAAATTAAAATCAAGCAGGCAGCACTACAAAATTAATGGAAAAACAGAATTGGAGTTCAAATTCTAAACAATGATAGAAATAGATAATACATTAAATTGAGGGAACTTTTGCAAATGTGTCCTATTAAATAGTTTATACACTTCAGTGCATACATAATCCGGTACAGTATGGAGTTACATGAATATCCTTGACAAACTGTATAGAGGTATGAATGGAATCGAGCATTTTTACTTCTGTGCACCAACAGGTTTTAATTAGGGGATCTGTAACTATGGTGTCTTTCTCCATTCTTGTAGGAAATGTGAGAAACTAAACCAATTAAAGAAGTGACAATAGTTCATACCACCGAAACTACAGTAATCTTTAACTTACAAATAATGATGGTTAAGTACAATTGACATTACTTCATGCAGCTTGGTAAGTTTTTGATCTTACAGCTGTGTAACTAGCTTGCTCATCAAGTTGCTAGTTATTTTGCAGTCAAATAGCTAAAAGCAAGTCCAGACAGAACAGAATATATCCTATTGATATGACTCTTTCATAGAAGTTCCGACAAAGCTTACTAGTCATCAATTGTGAATTCAGGAAATTTAAGTAATTTATCACTGGAGTGGGTTCTTATAATTTTGAGAAGGACTCAGAGAATGAAACCCATAACTCAGCCTTTGCGGCTAACAAAGAGCATACGAGGGGCAGGTGTAGGCAGACAAAACTTTAGGAAAGTGAACAGGGTCAAAAGAGAATATGATATACACATTTAGCGGTTAACAAAAAAGGACACTGAAATTTAAGGTATGATGAACAAGAGACAATTGTAGCTTAAATTGAATAACTGGATACAATTCTCAATCTTTCCATCGCGCTTAAAAGTTTATTGACTGATAATATATGCATGTCTTTGAAGAGATATAGTGTCTGTATTGGTTCAAAGATAGAGAAAATTTTTGGCTCACAAAGTTGAGTCTCTCTTGATTTTTGTTTTATAAAGATCTCTTTGACCTCAGAATCAAAACTGAAAAACAGAAACCACAAGTAAGGCTGTCTGTAACATGTGTTTCTCTATTCATAGGAAATTAGGAATACAAATTTCATTAAACTAAACCATAATTGCCAGTCCTCTCTCCTTCATTAGACTTACTAAAGGCCCTCATTTTCAGCCACCCATATCAACAGTATGCAATTTGCACCATGCCCCCATTCCCCCCCCCCCCCCCCCCCCGGGTGGCGGTTTCAAGGGCAAGGCATCTTCATCTTCTGGAAATTAAATACCAACTATGACACTCTCCTACACACTGATAATAAAACTCTGTTTTGTGCAATCAGCTCTAGCAATTGTTTACCAAGCGAGGCCTATGTTCAAGCAGTCTATATGTAGAATCATTTTCCATTACTGGGTTAAGTGAAGTATTATTGCTGCTTCAATCTATGCATAGCTCGGAATAATCATATCAGTATGTTTGGGTGTTCAACTAACCACGCTAATGCTCCTTGCCCATTCTACATCACATTTTAACCATAAATGACATAAAACTTCTATCCAGAAGATAACATTTCCTTTAATGTTGCCATTCCCACCACATGCTACTGAGGATGGAACACATCTAGGAAGATTAGTGCTGGGATGTGCCAATATTTGGTAACTTCTATATTACAGAGATACACTACTGAAGAATTTTATCTTTTCTAGAGGTTTCTTTTCGTATGATGTGGTTTACAAAGTAAACTAAATTTCCTGTTTTGGCAATTATTCTATTCTGGTGGGATGAAATTTGACCTTATGTTCATTCAAAAGTGAATTTCCACAGCACCAAATAGTAGGAAAACTAAAAAAATAAGAGTAACTTAAATTAACCCTCACCTTGCTACCCATTGCAGCATCAGGCATTTGTGTCTGGTTCCTGCCATGAGATTCAAATCGTTGTGCAGCATTATCATCATCAAGGATAGATTTAGCCTTTCTAGCCAAAATTCCCCAAAATCCATATTTGGACTCGTTCAAATTTCTCATAGATGTGTATTCGTATGTTGTAGCTTCCTGCATTTGGTGCCATAAATTAGATAACAGATGAAGAGATGATATTTGACATTAATATAATGAAATGCTGTGCACCTTTTAACAATTAGATAGCTTAAAGCTAGAAAACAGAAGCCTATAACACATTCGAGCATTTCAGATGCCTTCAGGCAAAAAATGACAATGTGGCTATTCTTGCTTTAGTCTCAATTTCATAAAGATTAAGCAATTGGGGGAGAAAATAAGCTTGCAAATCCTCTTTAGTTAAGTTGGAAAAGCAACAACTTCCTCTAACCAAGTGCAGCATTTGGAGGACAATCAGAAAGGCAGAAACCGTTTTGAGATCACTATTCATGGCTAGACAGATTTCCAATTATCATATCTTATTTTTTCTTTTCTTTTCTTTTCTTTTTTAAATTAGCATTTGTTTGTTTGCACCAAAGCATATAGCTAGCAAGGCTCTGTAGCAGTGGTCCTAATATGTTAATAAAATATTAATATATTATTACTATTATCATTATATTTTAAACAGCTCAGGACAAAAAAATGGTACAAACCAAATGCATTCTCAATCCCAAGAAAGAATCAACAATCTAAATTGATACTTTGTTAATAGTAGTTGTACACACAAGTACATTTCGGTAACACCAACTATTGAAGCCAAACCAACCAAAGCATAATAAACATTAGATGGCATCTCTGTCAATCATTAAGATAAAAAGAAAGGGATTTCCAAGCAATCACCACAGCTTGACTAGTTTCCCTCATTCTTCCTCCTAAAACCTAACCCATGACCAACGCATCTCACAAACAATATAATTCAATGTAGCTATTTAACAGACTGCCTTCAACTTCTCCATATTAAACTCAAAAGTAACGAAAAATGAAATATCACCCAAATTGAAACCACTAATCCACTCTATCCCTTCAAAATTCACATGAAAATTGAAGGAAGCTATTCAAAAAGTGTTCCTAGAAATCACCAGTATTAATATATATCCTCAAATTTCAGCATACATTCTTCCAGTACCTACATAGAATTATCTTAAATGTATGCAAAGAAAAAAAAAACCAAAAGATCATATCACACATTCCGCAACCAAAGAACTCATAAACTCCCCCAGTAACCAATAAATCACAAGCTAAATCGATTTTATGCCATTGAAGTAAACGAACAAGATTCAACATCTCATCTCCAATCCAAACTCATCAAAACACATCAAACCAAATTAACAAGGTTTCACATAAATTTACGCTAACAAAATGGTATTTACGCTAAACAATTCCCCAACCGAGTCAAACCCATACCCTAATCTTCCAAAAGTTTCTCTTTCAGCGGATCAATCACGCCAACAAAACGATCTAACACTACGAATCATCCCAAACCGAAACCCTCGTTATCACAGGACATTCAAATCTGAAACAGTAACCAAAAACAAGAGTCAGGAACGAACCTTAGGAGGAGACGAAGAGCTACGGCGGCCATAGGCGGAGGCGATGGCGGATTCACCGTAGGCGGAGGAGAGGGAGGAATCACGGTGAGCTGCGGAGGCGCGGATCGCCTGAGCGGCGATGGAAGGCGGCGACGAGTCCTCAGGGCTAGACGATGATCGGACCTCCTCGAAGGTGGCCGGCCTCAGCGCCGCCTGCTTCCGCCGGTAAGCCATCGCCGGAGCCGCAGCGGGCGGAGGAGCCAACGAAGGCCTTCAGAGAATGAAGGAATTCCGTTCGGCTCTCAAACGGAAGGACGCGTCGGAACTCGCACGTGCGGGTTTTGTTACTGGATTGCGAATCGTGCCCGTTAACCCGATAAGCTGACAACGGATTCGGATTTATTTATATTGTGTGATGATTTGGATCTTTTTTATTTAAAAAATAATTACAAGTTTATTTATATTTGGGTTTATTTGTAAAATACATCAAAAATCAAAATTGAATGTTTATTGTCCTCTGAATTTTCAATTAAAAAAAATCGATACATACATAATATTAATTTCATCCTCTGGTGGTCTCATAAGTTGACACATTAGTTACTTAATAATTGCTCTCACTCTTTATATACTCTCATAATTTTATTATTATTAAATATTCTTAAGAGTCACAAGCTTCTTTTACGATTAGTTTTTTTTTTTTTTAACTTTATAGCATACTCATCTAATTAAGGATACGATATATTAGTTATATTTACAATACTCATCCAAAGACATAAAAAGATGACCACTTTTATATCTTTAGCAAAATAAATAAAGAACCTACAATTCTATTTATTCACATGAGACTATGTAGTAATCACATGCGCTAATGCTTAATCAATGAAAAATCTATCCACATATTGCTATATAATACTTAATTAAATCATTGATAATTCATCTAAGCAGATAGCTTCTTTGCAACCCTCCATCACTCTAAACCATTAATCATAAGGTATATATATATAGCTAAATAGTTCTGAAAATTTATTTTTATAAAGTCTAAAATTATATTTGAATGTGTACATTAGGATTGAAAAGATATAATTTAATATGATTTTTGTAGTAACATAATATTAACTTTGCAATATATATATACTTAACAAAATGTATATTTTAGGTTTTTATGACCTTTTATGCTTTGTTTGGTTGGGGGTTTTGGGAGGTAGGGTAAAGTAAAGTTTTGGGTATAACCACGTTTGGGGGAGAGGGTAAAGGTGGAGGTAAAGGTTTAGAGGGTTAGATGGAGGTTTTAAAACCTCCATTTAACCCCCACTTTCCAACCCTCCAAATTGGAGGGTTTGGAAGGTTTTCAATAGTAATTTTTTTTTGTTGACCAAAATGCCCTTGGTCATTTACAAGAATTCCAACATAATATTATTAAGTAGTATTATTATATTAATTAATTATATTAATATTAATATAATTAATTAATATTATATTAAATATAATAATATAATATTATATTAATATAATAATATAATATTATATTAATATAATAATATAATATTAATTATATAAATATAATATAATATTAATATGTTTATTTTTAAAAATTAATATTATATTAATTAAGATTAATATTATATTAATATATTTATTTTAATAATATATTATTATATTAATTAATATTATTAATTAATTAAAAAAATAAACATATTAATTAATATTAATATTATATTAATATGTTTATTTTGTTAATTAATATAGCAATAATCAAAGGAGATGTTTATATAAACAATGAGAAAATTATGTAAATTTCATGTAATTGTAAATAAAATTACAACTTTTGCCTTTCAGCATAGGGGTAATTTGGTAATATTACTATAAACCTTACCTCCAATTACTTTCAAACCAAACACAACAAGATTTTAAAATCTTCATTTACCTTACCTTGCCCCAAACAAGGAAGGTTTCAAAACCTCCTTTTACCTTCTATTATTTTACTTTACCTTACTTTACAAAACCTTCTAAAACCACCAACCAAGCATTATATGGAGGACCCAAACCTTTAGATTTCTCTTTAATATTTTTCTAAAAAAAAGATCTTCTCAACATTTTAAAAATTTTGTTATCCACCAACAATATTTGGGTCCGTGCGTAGATTTTTATTTTGGGTAGAGTGTGGCTCTCCGAGTTCGAATCCCGACTTACGCAGGTGAGGGTATTGTCCGATAGAGTGTGGCTCTCTGACATATCCGCCCCTGATTCTGAAGCTTGTCGTCTTTATCAAAAAAAAAAATTGTTATTTTGTTTTATTCATTTATGGAGCTTATTTTATTAAAAAAATTGTTATAATTTTTATATTGATTTATTTTAATTATAAAAGCATAACATGTGCATTATTGTGGAAATTATGGTGGTGGTTGTGTTGAAATAATTTGTGTTGTTTGAGATAACTTTCAAATAAAATATTTAAAATATCAAGGGTTGGATGTCCAATAATTGCTTGGAGCTTGTTTAGACCTCTCTCTCTCTCTCTCTCTCTATATATATATATATATATTGTAAAAATAAAAAATAAAAAGAACATTGATAAGCAAATGTTATAATGTATCTATTTAAACAGATGTATGTAATTGTCACTAAACAAGAAACATTATTTCAACAGTAAAAATAAATAATGAGATAATAGAAACAAACAGATGAATGAAATGTCTGTCTCAAAACAAAAATCATAATTAATGAACTGAAAAATATTGTTATTCAAGATAAAAATTCTATTTATTTTTAATATATATCATATTAACTCAAAAAAGTATAATTCCTAATATCATAAATATTGTTCTATTATAATATTAATAAATCTAAAAAATTTCTTCAAGGTTTCAAAATAAATATGCAAATATGTTGAATTAAAGCTTTATTTACTTTTATGGTCATAGACCTATGAAAAGCTAAATTTTTCTTAATAAATATTTTTTTGGATACACAAAAATTTATACTCGAATCCACTTAATTAAGGACCCAAATTACTGCTTTAGGTCAATCAGTAAGTTAAATTTTATTTATTTATTCTATTTAAAAGTCAATATCTTCAATCAATGCATGAGGAACTTATTTTATTTTAATTAAAAAAATATTAAATTTTAAGAATAGAGACATGACAATTCCATTTGTTATATAAATAAAGAAATGTTCCTTTCTATTATAAATGACAAATATAAGCTCAATCATTGCAACATAATAGTAGATCCCGGTTATCAAAGATAAAGTTAGGGCTCTCATTAGGAAAGAACTTTTTTTTTTTTTAATAACTTTCTTCATCCATAAATATAAAATAAAGAGTAAATTATTTTTATATCCCTATAAATGTGGGTGATTGTTAATATACTGTAATAAAAATTATTTTTTAAAACTTTTTAAGTTAAAAATCAACCTACAAATTTTATAAAAATATATATAATTAATAAAAATTAAATATTTTAAGATTAAAAAAATTTAATAACAGTGTATATTTATTATTAAACAATTTTTATATTTACATCAAAATTTTAAAAATTTTGAAATATTTGGCACATATTAAATAAGGGTATTTTGATAAAAAATAATCGATAATATAAGATTTTTAGCTAATCAAACATGATAGTGTTGTCAACCAATAGAAATTGCACATATTTTGGTCTAGCTTGGGAATCATATTCCCAATAATGTAATTTCGAACATTTATGTAACTCCTGTGTGTTGGAGGCCCATGTATTTTGGGCCTATCTTAGTTTTTCAAAACATTTCTATATTGTTTAGTACCACAATGCCTATTTAATTATAAGAACTTCACCCACTTTATATATACCTCTATTCATTAGCTTTTTACTTTGGTTTTGTGGCTATGGTCTCTCACGCGCAGGTACAAGGGGTAGAAAATGTATGGTACCAGTCAACATTATAAGCAATTTCCTTATTTAAGATGATTTTTTGCTTTGGTTTATTTGAAAGTAAATTAGAAAAAATTAAAGATATGAAAATATAGAAAACATTTAAAAAAAAAAAAAAGAGATAGTGAAACTTTTTAAACTACATGTATTTAAAAAAAAATGTTATTATAATCCTAATATCATTCATTTTGATTTTGATTTTTTTAATGAATTGTATAAAAGGTTGTAATATCTACTATCGTGTAATTAATTTTTCTTTACTTTTTTTATTTTTATTTTGTTCTTCTTGTGGGTATTATTTCATTCTCATTTGCTTTATTTATTTGCAAAACTAAAAAAACAAAAAATTGACGTAAAGCAAGTGAATTTGCCTAGTTATATATAAAAGTTTATGCCATTTAAAGAAAGCACCACTTAAAAAGAAATTCTTTAATATTTTTATACAATTATGAAATATATACATAAAATCAAAATACATAAAAACTATGCATTTAATAAAAAAGCAGAAAAAAATATAAATAGAATTTACTTTGGAAGAAGTTTAAAATTGTAAAACAAAACTCACATTAAACTCTAGAGTAATATGAATCTTGTAGGTATACAGCATAAAATAAACTACAACAACACTATGATTCCTAACAGGATGATAATAAAAACTAGTACTTGATTAGAAAAATGATGCATGGAATTCATATAATAGCAATTCATACAATAATAAAAAAAAAATATGATATCCAAGCATACATAATATATTACCTATATGGGCATTCCATATAATATTATATATAGCAAGAAAAATTACACATATACATCTAGAAAATTCATATTTATGTGAATATTATCGTGACAAAACATATTTACACATCTACCCTCACAATCCACTCATGAATCATGACTCATATTTGCTTGTATACCTTTGAGATTAAAAAAAGCTTCAACATATTAACTAGATCACCGAGGGAGAAAAAAAAATAATATTCAATTATGGGTTTGCATGTGAATTTGAGAATATTTTTTATGGTGAATTATTATTATTATTATTATTATTTGGGAATCCTATTAAATTAGTGTACGTGTACCTCATGTACCTCATTTACCGCCTATTAAATGTTTCTCACAACTAAAATAACGAAGTGAGAGGAAGGAGCATTATATAGACAAAAATAGTGAAGTAAAATAGTGAAGTAAATATTAATCAAAATAAAGTAGAAAAAAATAATGTTACTCTCCTACTTACAGTGAAATCAACAACTAAAATAAATGAAATTCAAGCATATTTCAACTACTCATTTACAGTGAAATGATAAAACCTAAGCGCATAACCATTTATAATAAGGACAATATATTGTTGCAAGTAGTGGAGAAAACCTTTTACAGTAAGCCCATAACCCCACTCATTTACAGTAACACAAAGCATGAGTACTAGCTAGTAAGGAGCAAGTCATTCTGGCTAAGTTGATAAACATCCACATTAAGAGGAAAATATTGTGTTATAAATATCAGAAAAGTCCCTTAAATAAACATAAAATTGTGAGCAATTTAATAGCAGCTAGTCAATCCTACTAAGTGGGTTCTATCTTCAGCTAAGCTAGCTGATAGTTCAGTGGACAGTTCTCCTTGCTAATGGGGTAGCTCTCTTGATCACTAAATGGATATCAACAAAAAATAAGAAACAAATGAAATTCATAAACAAATCAATATTAATGTTGAACATTTTTCAATCTCACCAGTAGGCCTATAACAATGTTACATGATTTCTTGTTGTGACTAACACAATTACATGCATGGCTATAATAAAATTAGAAGTCTTAACAATAAAACCATGTCATTCAATTCTTCTCCTTAAAAACCATCTAGACTTTTTCTTTATCCCGGGTTAATAAGGTTGGAGATTTTGGCTGTTATTTGTTAGCTTCTCATTCTTAGGAAGCATTTTGCAGCCAAGAAAATTAGAAGTCTTAACAATAAACCATTGAAGAGGAAAGTGAATTTCAATTTTTTTTATGTGGCTATTTTCTGCTAAACAATAATCACTGCAGTTTAAATATTACAAAAAGTTAAAAAAAAAAGGTTCCCATAAAAATTACTTGAACTTCCAATTTACTAAATATAACAAAAGCGTCTATGAGTCACTTCACAAACATCAAAGAATCTAGGAGTCATTTTCTTTAATACAATAAAAAAACAAAAAGATTCTACCAATCATATTTGTGTGAATTCTGCAAACCTTTATTCAAAAAAAAAAAAACTGCAAACCAATAATAAATATCAACAGTAAAAAAACAAAAAAATCTCTAGCTTTCATATCAATTTTGCAAACCGGTACATGCATATTCAGCAGTGCAAGAAAAATACAAGAATGGAATGACAATAGAAAGGTACAGAAGATCAGACCAAACCAAATTAGATTGATTCTCTTGTACACGAGTGAACATTTTTATGATAGAGTTGTCATTCATGAGTTCTACCACTCAGTTTACTTTAGAACTAACTAAATAATTAAACACCTACATGATTAGATATTTTCCCTTTAATGAAACATCAATTATTAAAATTTAAAAGATGATGGTACTCCATTAAAATCATAAAACTTGGGCCTTTTACTCCGTTTGATAGCGGTTAACGCGAGTGTACGCTCTGATCAAGTAGTAAAATGTACACTAGGGCAGCATATCACATGGAAGATTGAGAATATTAGTACTAATCTTAACTCCAAAAATTAGTCTAAACAAAAGTTGTGATGTGTGCAAATAAAATAAGAATAAAATAGAATAAAAGGTAATAATACAAAAATGAAATCGGTTGAAACTCAAAAGGGAAACGGGATACTCGGGCGTAAGATCCTTCTAGGGTTTTATAAGTCTAGGACAAAAGTTGTATAGGTGTAGTAATCCTATTTGAATCGAGAGAAATCCTAAAATATACTAAACAACTCTTATAATGGTGAATAGTAACTAATTCAATACAGTGTTGATACAGACACCACACAATTGCAATGCATTTGATGAAATCTCAATGTGAATTTAACAAAAATTCATGAGTAAACAATACTTCTTGAGAAGCAATTGTCCCTAATCCCATATAGAATAGAAATGCAATTTTTACTAAAAGTATATTTCCTACGATTGCAAAGAGCATGAAATTACTTGTTAAATCACTTGAGAGGATTGAGGAAGGAGAACTCTTGACTCTAAAGCACCCCATTAGTAGGCTTACTCATAATCCCCTCCAATCACATATTGTCTATACTGGGTGGGTGTTTCTACTCATCACAAAGTACATCATACAAGAGAATTAGGGCTTTCGCCACAATAGTAATCAAGATATTAAAAACACACAATTGGATTCAAATAATATGGAATATTACAATTAAGAAATAATTAAAGCATAAAGATCTACAACCAATATCAAAATAGAATAAATCCTAGAGTTTATCTACACCCAAACATCTACACAATTAGCTCTCCGTTAAAGTAGAGCAAGTATCTAAACAACAAGATGCAACAAGAAGCAAAAAAAAAAAAAAAACATGCATGAAAACCCCCTTCTCAATAACGTTGAGAGGTGATTGCCATAAAACACCCAAGGACCTTTCACAAATGCCACCAAGACCACCCTTAACGGCTCAAATCCCTCTAATCCAAGCTAGGTGGGCTGATTTTCCCTCTTGATTCACCTCCAAAGCCCTGAAGATCCATCCCCTTTTTCTTTCTCCAAGCCTTGCCATTGAATGGAACAAAAGATAACCTCAAAACTCTCGTTAGAAATATTTATACCTAGCCAATTACAGACTGCTTACGAGTGTAAGAACGCGGTCATAAGGAGCTGCCGATGATGAGTGGCAATCCTTATAGGATCACTTACAACCTTAAGCCCCGTTCGTAAAGTCTTCTGTTTGGGGTTATGGTCCAATTACTTACGGTTGTAAGGGCTGGACCGTAAGCTTCTTTGGATAGCAGTAGCGGCCATTCTTATGGGCGTATGTTGTGCTCGTAAACTCCTCTAAACAACTCTTACAGTCTAACTTACGTGCGTAAGTTCTGATCGTAAGGTCTTTTGATTATCCTTATGCTCTTGCTTACGGGCATAATGTCTGCAAGGTTCTCTGGAAAAGGAAGCATGGCCGTAAGGTGACCGTAAGTGAGTCTGCCTAGCATGTTCTTCACTGATTGATGCCGAGAAAGCTTCATCTTCATCATTTTGACTCTTTCTCGTCTTTAAGTGCTACCCGAATTCTGAGAATATAAAATACACCATGTTTAACATCGAATTATATAATATTACTCTAATACACGCCTAATAAGTGTACAAAATGATATTAAATATTGTATGATTGTACACTCATCACATTTCTAAACTCCATTATTTCATGTATTTGAAATATTTTTTTATAAAATTTTATATTACTGGGTTAATTATTAGGAAAATAATTATTTTAAAAAATTGAACATAAAGATATTTATAAAAGATATTAAAATAATATACACATATATATACATTTTATAAAGTACAAAACAGAGTTAAGGTTTTTAAGAGTAAAATTTTTGAGTGGGTACCGAATTTTGGCATGTTTTCAATTTGAGCACTTTCAATTTGTATCAAAATGAGCACAAAGTTATAATTTTGTTTCTTCGTCGGGGCAATTGGGAGATTTCGGTCACAATCTAGTGTTGTAGACACCAGAAATGTGATGTGGATCGATGTCCAAGAACTTATTAAGAAGCTTGCGACCTCAGCGATTTATACATGATGCTTTTTTCCTCCATGTGGCTACCATGTTGCTACCCTTTCCTTTCCCTCATTTTCCCTCCTTTTTTTCACCTCTTCCCTTTTCCGATCATCAACTGAGCCCTAACAGCCATCCCCTCTCCAGAAGACCAATTAAGCACTAACAGCCTATTTGTTCTAGAACCACACGACCACTTGCCGGGGATTCAGCCCGAACTACTGCTCAAGCTCCGTCTTCCTCTCGGGCTCTAGCTTGTTCTCCTCCTCAAAGATCCTCTCCAACAATCGCACCTCCATAAAAGCACAAACAAAAACCACTCTAGTCGACTCAGGCAGTATTTCATCAAAACATATAAACTACAGTCTTTGTTCACCCAATCATCCCAATTTTTTAAACAAAAATAAAAAATCAAAGCTTTCCCATCACTACCACTAAGAGAATCAGAAAGAGAACCAAAATAGATCTTTTTTGAAAAAAAAAAATGTAAATTGGAATGGTTAATGGCGAGATCTAGACAAGATGGGAGACCTGTTCAGGGGTGAGGTGGCGCTTCTTCTTCGACAGCTGCTCGTCATAATACTCCTCTTCCAAGAGCTCATCCAGCAACGTGAAGAATGGGCATTGCCACTTCCCCACCCCATCCTCCACTCTAGCTACAAAACAACATCATCGATTTCACTCAGATCCGCTATTAATTCTCTCAAAAAACCTTATAAAAAGTTCAGCCAATGGTAAAGATGCGAAGAGGTGAAGAAAAGGGACAGAAGAGGGTGGTGATGTGGTAGCCACGTGGAGGGAAAAAACCACCGTGCATAGGTCATTGAGGTGGCAAGCAGCTGTTGATGGAGTTCCTGGGTATCTTTGTCACATTTCCGATATTCACGTCATTAGATTGTGACAAAAATCCCCCAATTGCCTCGCCAAAGAAATAAAATTAAAATTCTGTGTTCATTTTAATACATATTGAAAGTTAGTGCTCAAACTGAAACATGACAAAACTCGTACCCTCTCAGAAAATTTACTCAGGTTTTTACTGCAATTATCTGTGTTCTACTATAATTTTTTTTTCTGTAAATATTGATGTGACATAAGTTGTAAAATGTCACCATATATATTACTTCTATAGATTAATATAAAAAGAATAAAATACATATACCACACATTTGAGTCTCTTGACATTAATCTGGGGCTATATTAAACACATATTTTTAGATGTATGACAAATGCCATATATATATATATATATATATATATATATATATATATATAAAAGATAATTTGAAATTGGATAAAGAAAAGGTTGTATTTGAGTAAAAATAGATACTGCGGTATTTTGATTTTCAAAAACGTCAAAAATTAGGCAGATTTTATTTTAATGAGCTTCAAAACCTACCTAGTCTATATATTCAAGATTTTATAAGACAAGAAAGAAACCCTAATATTGCAAAAGGCCAAAAGTAAATTTCTTGTTAGGAGATAAAGTAAGTATTTTGATTTTTCTTTATTCTATAGTAATTTTTAGCATTGTTTTTCTTGTAACAATATCAAAATATTTAACTTGTTGTCTATTTTTGTGGATGATTGATGGATGATTAGTTTTTTAATTAGCTTTTGTTATATAAAAAGTATGATAATTTTAATTAATCAATCATAAGGTTTGAGAATATTTTTCAAAAGAAAAAAATGATTGAATTTAATTGTGATGAGATCTAAAAAAACCTTTTTTTTTTGGTTGGAAATTAAAATTTATTTTGGCTTTTCTCTTGCCAACCTGATGATGGGATGGTTGTGACATGGATCTAAGGCTTCAATCATTGAAATTATCTTTTAATTTTTTATTTAACCCTATTTTGTTGGAGTTTTAAAAATTGTCTTTTTTTTTTTAATATTTTGTTTTTTTACAGGGTTCTTGCTATAGTTAGTGAGACATAGCTTTGGTGAAGTTTTATAATTGGCCCCTTTTTTATTTTTTTTATAGGGTTCTCATTATGGTTATGACACATACATAGTTTTGTTGAAATTTTATATTTCATACTTTTTTCTAAGTAAGATTTAAGAGTTCTTATTATAGTTATGGCACCCATAGATAAACTTAAACAAATTATACATTCTCCGTTTATATAAAAATACATTATTTATGTTCTTTTTTATGCAAATTATATATCTCCACGTTGTTTTCTTTATTTCAAATTAATTTTATTCATTCCAATATATCATATATGTTTCCATTTAATGTAATTTTTATTGTTATATTAACTTGATTTTATTAAATATAACAAGCCACAACTTCTCAATTCCATTATAGTGATAATGATCCCAGTGATTGTGCAATTTTGTATAATATCATCTTAATTATATTTAAATTATTAAAATTATAAAATTTCATAATTTATTTATCATTTTTTATTAATTGATTTAGGTACCAACTGATGTTTTAGTATATTTTATTTGCAAATAAGAGACCATTGTGATAAATTTAAAACTAATTCCAAGTATTGAAATCTTAGTTTTATTACAATGTTTGAAAGCTATTTTTTTTTTAAAGATTTATAGATCATGTTGACATTATTTTAATTAGTGTTTTAGTGCTAGCTGGGTTTTTTAAAATTTTGATGAATTGTTTTTATTACTGTTTTATTAGATTATGTAAATTAATTTTATAGAATTTAAATTTAACCTCATATTTAACTATTATATTGTATTTAAATAATATTTAAATTAGTATTGGGAAAAATTATTTTCCTAGATTTACGAATGTTGCATTTCATTGTTATCCACAAATATTATATAGTTAAAATAACAGTCATGAAATGTCAACATAAGACTTAAAAAACACTTAATAAATGTTACTAAATAATACTTGTACCAACATTTATAAATGACATTTAATTTTAAAATTAAATACGGTGAATAAATTCTATCAATATTTACAAATGATGAATTAAATTGGTATCCACAATTGTTGTTTTATTAAACCAGTGTTTACAAAAGGTTAATATAAGTTATTTAAAAGATTTTTAATAAATGTTATTATAATCTACGTAACAACAATTATAAATATTGCAATATTTTAAGATTAATGTGATAAAATATTGGGGTGACATTCGCAAATGTTGCACAAGATAAAACAAATGTTGCTCATCTCATATATAAATGTTGGAATCAAATCCATACTAAAATTGTTTATGGGAAAATATCACAATAAATGTTAAAATATATAAATACTAAATTTTTTAGAAATGTCACAATAAAATATAGTTACCCTAACAATTGCAATATATAATCGATATTTATTAAAAAAATCGGTATAAAATTATTCCAATAGTTTTTATTTTATAACATGTGACAAATGTTAAAAAGCCTTTTTTTTTTTTTTTTTAGCGATATACATATGTAAATAACGTATATATTAGTATCTTCTTTATTAATTACCACACTTATCACACTCAACGCCTGCGTCAGGCCAATTCAGACAAACTGAGTACTGTTACTCACACAACACCCAGTCAAAACAACAGTGCTACACCACTCCTCACCTTCCCACTAGATCTGCTCTAAAAGTTTAAATAAATAAATAAATAAACTTCTACAAAGATCTCTCTCTCTCTCTCTCCTGCTTGTGTTACATTTATTATATGTAGCTCTCTCTTGAGTCACTTTCCTTTCTCTAACTCATGAACAACCACTTCCTTGACTTCTTCTTCTTCCTTCTCTGTCTTTCTATGTCTTGTTTTTCTTTTTATTCTTACTGGTTGTGGTATCTGAAGAGAACTGGCAAGAAACCAGGACAAATCCTTTTCACCTTCCATGTTATTCATGTTGTCTTTGTTTCTTAGAGAAGGTTATTATCCTTTACTTTGTGCTTGGAGCTCTATTATTGATTGCTTTTACTTCTCCCACTGTTCCTTTTTTTTTTTTTTTGGGAACTTTATTGAGTATACATGAATCTGGTTGGCTATGTGAGATAATGGTAGATGATGTGTAGGCCTTCACTTGGGGCTTCCTTATCTTTCCAGAGCTACGTAGTGATCAATAAGGTCCTCCTTATCTTCCTTGCTCCCCTCCCTCTCTCTCTCTCTGAGAGTTTAAGGTTAGGGTTTCAGAGCTGGTTTTCCTCTCATCATTTATATTCTGATGTGTGGATTCTTGAAGGTGATCTCTCGCTCTGTGTCTCTCTTTCTCTGGAGTAGATCTTTTTGGTCTTGTGTTTTTCCATTTTTTTGGTCTTCTTTTTTCAAGATGAAATGGTTATCTTCATTGAAGATTTGCATATCTAGAATAGTTTCTGACAATCATTCTTTTCAGGTGATGCAGGAGCGAAAATAAATTTCTTCTTTGAGTTCTAGATTTGTTTGCATATCTAGACTAGATTCTCTAGTTTGGCTATGTTAGTTTATATATATATATATATATATATATATATATATATATATATATATATATATATTTATATACCTTTCTCTAGCTAGCTTCTTAACACTATATCTCCTTTCTTAAACAAATGCAAGAATGCCATTTTTAAGTTCGTCTTTCAGATCGAGATTGAAAGGCGGCTGATATCTGGCTTGTTTCTTGCATTAAGCCTAGCTTCCTTCAGATGTTGCTAGCTCTTGTTATTATATTTGAAGGGTTGTCATTTATCAGGGTCTTTTTTTAAAAAAAAAATTTTAGCAAGATATTTTTACTTAAAAAGTTATGTATCCATGCTTGAAGTAGAGCTAGTTAGAAGTTGTAATAGAAAAGAGAAACCAGACATGTTCTTTAGTTCTATTCTTAGGCGCACACACACACACACACACACACACACACACACACACACACATATATATATATATATATATATATATATATATATGTGATGGTGGAATAGGGTTTTTAGTGGTATGAACCACATGATATGAAGAGTAGAACTTTATTGAAGAGTGGTTCTTTTAGCCCCTAAGTATCTCTTTGTGAATTGATGATAAGTCATATATGTGTGTGTGTGTGTGTGAGAGAGAGAGAGAGAGAGAGAGAGAGAGAGACAAGAAGAAAACTTCACAATGAGGTTTTAGTTTCTTTTGTGAGTTTGCACAACAAGTAGAGTAAATAAATCATTCAATCATTAGAGCAACCTTGAATCCACTCCATGATTTTTTTTAGTATCTTTTTTCAAAGTTATATGTCAAATCAGCAAGAAGTCGAGTTATAATAACTAGAGAGCTAGAGAGCTTCTTTCAGTTCACTCATAATTAATCTTGCTTTTAATATATTGTTTGCGAGTTATATTTTGTGCATTCATAATTAATTACTAGAGTTGATGGTAGAGTAGGGGTTCGAGAGAGCTTCCTTCAGCCCACTCATGGATGGTTTTGGGGTTTGAATACGCTGCCGACTCATTCATTCAAACACAAAGTATGGAAGGATAGTAGAAGCCTCTTTGTGGTCGAGTGAATGATGCGGGAGATGATTCTATCCCTTCCTTCCCATACTTGGACTGAAGGGAGCTCCCTCTTTCTCTTCTTGTTCTTCACTTACATTTCAAAGCAATTATTCATTCATTTTCAATTTCATCACTTTCTCTTATTGCTATTGTTACAAATGAAGTAAATCACATGTATCTTTAAGTGTTTATCTGTTTTTTACTTGTAAGATTTTATGAGTTTTAGTAGAGTCCTATACTTTAATATAAAAAAAAAGAAGATGGTGAAGATCATATGAAACATTTTAGCACATGTAAAGTTCTGTGCCATTTTGTGTCATTTCAAACTTTACTTGTTCAAACCAAAGTACTGCTTATGTCAACTTCCAGGTTGGACAAAATGAAGAAATATAAAACACTGTCAGCATTGTCAAATGTTTTTTTATGGTTGGAGTCCAAATGTTACACTAGGGTTAATATTCCACTTGAACTAGATAGAGGAAAGCATGCTATGTATGTACATAAGTTTGAACGCAAAGAATTCAATTTGAATGCATATTTCTACATATATGTGTGTGTGTGTGTGTGTGTGTGTGTGTGTGTTGGAAAATGGGGAGTTTTGGGTGTTAGAAAAACTAGAACTCCTACATTCTTGGTATTCTCATGAAGACTGTCTACATGGTATACATTCACATTTTGCTTGACAGTGCTCAGAGTGTGAAGCTTGGAACTTGAACTTGTTTTCTTTCTCAAGTGGTTAATATTTATTACTCTCATTGATCTCTGTGTGCTTCTTTACTGTTTTTCCGGGAACCCCTGACCCTAACTAGTGGTGTAAATAAAAGTATCTTCTCATCAATGAATCTTTGTTTTTGTGGACATGACTACACTGGCAGTCATCTGAAAACCTAACAGTACTTGTTCTGAATCTCTTGCATTGCTGAAACATCAGAGTTGCATGCATGTTTGAAAAGATTTGGTAAAAAGAGTTAAGTTTGTGGTGGTGAGCAGTATTTGCCAAGCTTTTAGTTTATTGGTGATTATTATTGTTATTATTATAATAATTATTATTTTTAAATACATGAAGGTGCCTTTGAGGACAGTGAGGAGTTCCTTTGTTGAAGTATGTGAAGAAAGTACATAACTTTCATTAAAATTTATACTTTGCTGATCTGGATCATCTTGATATAATATTGGTTCTTCTCTTCTTTGTTTAATTTATTTTATAAAGTTTTTGATCTGTACTTAGATTTATATATATGTATGTGTTTGTGTGTGTGTGTCTTTGCACTTTGTTTGAGGCTTGTGATGGGTGATGGTTTTAGCCATGTGACTTGCCAAATATGGCTAGTATTGTGTTTCTTGTTAAGCTGTGTCATTTGGAGGATGTGCATATTAATTTATATAAGCAAAGCTAGTGTTTTTATTTATATTAAGTTAATAAATTTATTGGATCATATAATGAGATAGTCTTGTTTATCTTAATGCTATTGGTAAAATTAACTAGGTTAGGTTTATTTTTTGTGACAGGGAAATATTCGAGAAAATTGAAGAATGAGATATTTTCTAGATTAAATAAATTTATAATCATAAATATATTAATTTTTAAGAATATCATTGTTTACACTTTGAATTGGGGAAGGATTTGGAATTTGGAAATACTAAAATATATTTAAATAGATGAGGGATATTATTTACAATATATGGTTTGTTAATTTAATTAATTTGTGTATATATGTTAGTTATCATGTCATTGTTTATGGTTAATCAACTAGTCATATTGCTCAATTTTTTACACATTGAAATTAGGAAAAATTCTATTGCTATTTATTTGGCTTGTGATAAATTTATTCCTTGAGTTTATGATCATAATTCCTTTTCTCATCTCTCTATTAATTTGGCTATTATCAATATCCAAACTAAGTTTTGAAAAGTTTGGGCTCCAAAAATTTCTACTAAATAAATAAATAATATCTTTAATATATTGAAAATGTTTATATTATATTTTGCATGATACATAATTAAATTTCACCTAATAAGCATTCATCTTTGATAAATCTGAATCATACTTGCTATAGTCTGTTTTCAATCATCAAATTCATTTAGATGTTTTTGTTGCATTTATATTTCACAAAGTAATTATTTTACATGGTTGTATGTCAACCAAGAGGGAATATCTCTTTTCCTAAACTTATAAATTTATCAGTGTATTTAATTATAACCTTAATATACCCACATTTGTATATATATGACTGATCATGGTATTAATTGATGATTTAAAATGTAATTAAAACAAATACACTTATTATGGTAATATAAAACTTTACCATCTTATTTCATAATAATAATAAGTTAACTATATAAGCATGCTCATATATAAATCACACTGCTGGAGGAGAAGCAATCTCAGGTATGGTCTTCAACTCTGGTACCCAAGAGTCACATCTCTTAATAATCTCACTACTATTAATACTATGAACACTGCTAATACTCCTCTTTGCTAGATCTCCGCCTTCTTTGTCTTCCCTTCTATGTGTTCCTCTTTGCATCATCCCTTTTGATTCACACACGTTCAACATCTTCTCATAAGTTTCTTTAGATCTCGCCGAGTTCTTCAGCACGAGGAAATAAAGCCGGCCGCACTCGAGTTCCGCCTTCCCTGGCATAACAGTCCGCTCGGAACTACATCTTACTAATCTATGTTAGATGTAAACCAAACATATATCAGTTGAATTATATTAAAGATTTAGATAATATTAGAACTTATGATACGTATACCTATAGCCTTCATACATGGCGGTGATATCCTTTGCATGTATGCCCTTCTTGAACTTGAGAATGCTTCCATCCTCTCTCATCACAAGCACTTTCTCTTTTGATGTGTGGGAGCATTTGCATGATATGTTGTTTCCCATGCTTGTGTGTATAATTTGGCAACCTTGCAATTCTAGTGATGAATCAGTGAGGTTTATATTTATCTATGTATGAAGGTGTTTATTTAATGTGATGAGTTTAAGGACAAATATAGGCATATGGAAATATACTAGATAAGATGCTGTATGTGTCTATATTTATGGCAATAAACACCGCAACCTTTTCATTGGTTTTATCAGTAATTGAAGCATGAGGGAATTGGACTTTGGTGGCAGTGTTTCTTGTTGCTGGTCTCTTGTTTTATGCTTTGGAATGGCTGCGTGATGATTGTATAAGATATTATGCCTCAAATAATGCTTTTGTTCTCCATTTTTTTAAAACAAAAAATTTATTTTTTATTTTTTATTTTTGGGCAAACGCTAGTTGCTTTTCAATTAGGGGTTGGACAAATAAGTACAATAGTATACTAGTTACGGTGGTTTAACTACTCTTTAAGAATTTATCATATGAGGTGAGGAGAGCAATGATGATATACCATGTACACGTAAGATGATATATCATAAATCATAATCTCGTAATGTTAAATTCTTTTGTCTTGTAACTATAGAGGGGTGGAGAATACAACCCCTCCTATATGGAACACAACGAATAGTGGGTAAATAATACTACTATTATATTTCTACAATATGTTTGAAGTATTTTTGTAGTATTTCACAAGATCGCGGCACGAGGATTTGACCCTTCATCACTCACCTACCTACCATTCGAATGATTTACCACTAAATCGTCTGCTGGTTGTTTTAAAACAAAAATTTTATATAGTTTTTTACTTATTATTATTATCCACTTTTATCATTCTATGAATTGGTTTTTTTTTAACAAATATAGATAAGTCGTATAAGTGGCATGTAAAAAGTTGACACTTTAATCCAACTGAAAAGTCAACACTTTAATCCAACTATTCTTTTATATTGCATGAGATGAGGTTTGAACCTTCTTTGACAAAGACGCAACATTTTACATATAAGATCTGGTGTCAATAGGTTAAAATGTTGGTCTATAAGTTGGCCTTCAATATTTAGTATTTAACAAGCTTATGCGGTGATTCTTGTAACTTGCAAGATGTAGATGGATTAATTAAATAGAAATATGATATCAACATGTTGTTTTTTTAGTTTTTAAATGTGATTGGAGTTTTAAGATGAGTTTTCTTTTATTTTAATTAATTAATTATTATGCCAGATAACATTTAGAAATTCTTAATTTGGAGTTTTATATCAGTCCTCTCAATTATGTTAATTGAAAGACCTAGACTTTCATGCTCAACTAGTTTAATATGAGAAGAAGAATAAATAAATAAATATAAATTAATTAATTAATAAACTTAAACTTCTATATAATAATAAACAAGGTAAATATTAGTCCAGGAATATTGTCATCTACAGATTATTTCCGGTTTTAGGCCCAATTACTAGTACAAACAAATCAGAAACAAAAATACTTTTGTTCAGTGACCAGCTTAAACAAATTCGTAATTTGCTCAATTTGTGTGGGGCTGTTCAAGTGGTTTTTATCCCGAGAAACTTCAATCAGGTGGCGGATGCTGTTGCTAAATTCGCGCTCATAAACCCATCTGTGTCGTTGTTCCATCGAGGACTTGAGCTACCAAATTGGTTGGTGAAGGCAGCAATTGACAGTGATGTCAAACTCTAGTTTTCGTTTCGGGTTTTTCTTTTTTTAGTTGGGCTTTTTCTGTTTCTGTTAAGCTTTCAGCTCTATTTTGCAAATAAATAAATAAATAAATAAATAATAATAAAAAATTAAAAAAAATTTCAAAATTTCAAAAAATAAAAAATTACTTGCGGAAATTGAAAGTGTGTAGATTAGTTAAAATAGCTCAGCATGATTCGACAACCACTAGACAGTCTAGTAATAAATCATTCGAATGATGGATGAATGATGCAGAATTACATCTCATGTTATGCGGTGTTGTGTAAATATTGTAGAAATATTATAATAATATTGTTTATTCACTGTTTACTGGATCTGTTCATAACACTTGTCACTTTTGTCAGCCGAAAAAAACTAATGTGATTCAAGAAGGCAAGAGATTTGCTACAAGTACCTAGCAAATACAACTGAGTTTGTATAATTAAGAGTTTCAATTCAACAGAATGAATATTATCAAACATATGGTATGCTGATGAATTCATGTCAACCAAATTATCGAATTAATACATCCCTCAACACAAACAAATTTAATGAAGTATTAAGGGTCTGGATCAAGCAAAAATATTACAATTTGCACCTATAAATCCTAACACAAAACAAGAAATTCAAGAGTATGCTGTATCAAATTACTATTCATTGTATTTGTTGTGCTGTAGATTTAAACATATGTATACCACCGAATCGGCAAGCAGAGGACGGGAGTGAGATTAGTCCGGGTTTCACCGGAGATGTCGTCAAACCGAATGTAAGGCTTTGCAGTGATATGGAATGAGGATGTTGTGACTGGATCATGCAAGTCTGAATTCATAGAAAAAGAATGGGATGTTGTAGCATCAGTGTTAGTATCAGTATCAGATTCAGAGTTCATTTCCTGTATGACCTCCAGCTCTCTTACTATTTCTGACATTGATGGCCTCATTATCATTTCATCTCGACAACATTTACATGCCAAAGGCATGAAATTTTTAACGCATTCCATAGAGTACGCATCCATCCGGCTGTCAATCATCGAAAACATCTTACCTGATTGACAAACATGGTTCACCTGGAAAAATAATATAGTCAGTCACAAAATTTAGTATAGGAGAATGGTATTTTGCCTTTTATTAGTTTATCAATGTTCAGTCTTATTTGATATAAGAACCAAAGAATTATAGCATTTGTTAAACTCTACTTCAGCTTGACTGTGAAGCATTTGACACAATTAACATAAAAAAGGATAATGCACAAACTAATTCCCCAAACAGAGTTCTCCAAAGAATGATAAGCATTATGTTTCTCGTGATGTAGAAGATCACATCATCTCAAGGTTAGATGAATAATAACTCAATTCAGGAAATCGGGTTTGCACAAATAACATTACTAAAAACAGAAAGGCTCTTATAACTGGCATGAGTAGAAAAGGGAGAGTAAGCTTATGTACCTCTCTAACAATGTTTTTGCCATTTGAAATTGGAAGCATCCCAGTCACTAACTCCAGGAAAACAATTCCCAGACTATAAACATCGCTCTTATCTGATAACATATTGGTTCGGAAATACTCTGGATCAAGGTAACCCTGCAAATAAAGTCATAACATCAACATGGAGCATGAAAAGCTGAATTCTAAAATGGTACCCTCTGTCATAGCAATTCAAATATACTCTCAATAAAATTTTATCTAACAATGAGCAAAGATGAATGGTCATTTTCAAACACAATACATGCATCCATGAATATTTTGGAACACCAGTAAGACTATAATATCATTGTAACAATTTTTCTTCCTCTTAAAATACACATCAAGAGCATGTACTATTGCTGTAAAGAGTATTAACATGATAGCAGTAATAAGTATACACAAGCAAAGCTAAAAGACTTGTGTTCGAATTTTCTTTTAGTGTTTTCATGATTGCAAAGTGACATATTCCAACTAGTTTTTAAATGCCATCATAGACACCACATATTTTACTTCTAAAAGTTAAGAAATTCCACAGTCAAGACTCAAGCTCCCTAGTATAACATTGAGAAGTCAGCATGCAAGTAATCATAAATATTTATTTAGATGAACCACCAAGGTTTGTGTGTGTGTGTGTGAGTATACTACTAAAAAATATCAGCTGATATTTCATGATTTATATATTAGAGTAACTACTAGTCCTACATCATCCTATCAGTTTAAGGTTTTGCGTTGCCTAGATAACATGTTTGGTTTGTATCTAACACTATAAAAAGCATAAATACAGTTGAAAAATATGCTGATACGGAATCATAAATGGGTTAATCAAGCTCAAACATCTGTTTCCTTTCTAATTGACCATACATGGAGAAAATTTTGGTGTGTAGAAGATCTAATGAACAAGCTCCTTCGGATTTCTTTGATTTGGTTTAGATATTATTGCTGTTTTCTAGGATGTTTCCTGATTAATAGAATATTATCTCTTTATTTTAGGAGTTGTTGCTTACTTATGGGGTTATACCAAATCATATGATTTGGGTATGACTCCTTGAGTTGTATAAATAGCCTATGACAGGAATGAATAAAGTAGCTTGGAAGATTTTCTTTCCTCTCTTCCTTGTGGAAGCAACTCCATATTTCAGATAACCCATTCTAATAAAATATTTAACTTTGTCAACATCATGAAATGCTAGGGATTAATTAGTGAAGCAGCTAAAACAATAACTTCAGGCACCTGAAAATGTTGCATAAGCAAAAAATTATCAACTTAAACATGTCCATATTGGGATAAGGCACTCAGATCAAATTACTAATCTACAATCAAAAAACTTATAAAACTAGATAAACCATAAATGCCTTTTGATGAATGATATTGACAAATGCATTGACAACTGGGTTGTCCTATTTATAACTCTCCATGGGGGCACCCAACATGGAGAGTTGGTAATTCTCTATTCTAAATTGAGTGACTTCGTTTAAATCTCAATGGTAAATAATATACTAGTAAACTTCCAATACAAATTGGCTTGGATTTTTTTTCCTTTTTTTCTGATTTCCTATTTCCAGGCAAGCCAACTAAAAACCAGCCAAGGTCCCTAGTAACAGAAAACCTGAGCGTGGATTCCACACATCAGGCAACCCCTTAATAGAAATTATCATTGGGTATATAAAATTGTATTGCAATATGACTACCGAAGCACTTACAGTTTACGGAGTTCAGTCATGTTGACATATGAGTCTGGAATGGTATTCCCACTGAAGTTATTATTATCAAGTTGGCTGCAAACCAAAAAGAGAACCTTGTCAAAGTGACAGTATAATGCAAATGCAAGTTCATGACTCTAGAACACACAAAGGCTCTAAAAGTTAATGAATGACAACACTATAACAATGCAGGTTATTCTATAAATATGAAGCAGCAGCTTGTTCAGCAGATTATTTAACAAATCCAAAAAGAAGTTTATAATGTGAATTTCTTTACAATATGAATTTCTTTAACTGATCACCTCAACTTCACTTGGTAAAATATTTATGCTTTACCCCTTCTTAAACTTAACTGGTTCATTTGAAGGCAACCCAAAATTTAATGAGTGAATTCCAAATTTGCTACAATATAGTCTGGCTTGCAACAATTATAGCCAACATTGCCAAAAAGATCAAAGAGAATATAAAAACTCCATTGTGCTGTGCTGCTTCCCCACGGCTTAATAAACAGTAAAAATAGAGAATTGTACTCCATTTTTCATTAATTAAAAGGACCACATAACCAATTAATATAAAGGAACATAGCTCGCAATATTAATGTGTATTATTAAAATTGACATTGTAAATCTAAAAAATGAATAATATCATCTATATATAAATAATTATAAATTGGTTGATGACTGAGACTGTTTCACTGTTAATTAAAAAAAAGTTTAATATTAATTAAATCAATTAAAGTAGGAATTCATAAAATAAAATAAAATAAAATAAAAAGCAAACACTATCATAAAATTCAATATGCAGTTTAGAACACACTAGTGGTCGATTAATTAATAGTGGAATTAATGAAATTAATTAACTAAATACATAAATCATGCAACATTAATCATAAAATTTGTTAGATTTGAGGTTGAGCACACATAGTCTGAACCAAATACCAATTCGTGTATGACTGATTGGGGTATGCATCAATAAAACAAACTAGAATAATATACCTATTACTCAAGCACAATTTATTTCAATGAGCACATATAGAATTTGCAAACTGGGCAGCTTTGAAAGTTCTTAAGGAAGAAAACCAGAAAAATTATTGTTGCCCAGCAGCCTTAAAATTTCATGTGTTCAAAAAAGGAGAAGAAATGGGGGCATAGCCAAAATAATAAAATCACTAGAACAAGAATAAGATGGCTTGACTTCTAACATATAGGTGAAGTAGACAATTTAGCCTGAATAATTCTTGTGGAATTTGACCACTTAGTGAGTTATTATTCATGTGCTTGAGCAAGGAAAGAGAAAACACATCAGGACAAGTACTGTTGATAACTAAAAGCAGCAATAAGACCAAAAAAAGCCACTTACAAATGCACCACTCTCTTCAAGCTTGCAAATGATCTAGGAATTGACGCTGATATCTGGTTTTGGTCAATATGCATCCTTTTCAAGTTGGGAAGGTACCCAAGCACTGTAGGTAAAGATCCAGAAAGCTGGTTTCCACTCAACAGCCTGCAAAAAAACATAATTGTAATAACAATGACATGCAGACTATTCTTACGTAAAAAAGCACTAGTCACAAGGTCATTTGCATCATATCCTATAAACAAAATTTTAATGTACAATAAATTGTTATCTTTGAGTTTCTAGCTTATCACTAAGACAACAATGACTTAAATAACCAGTTAGCCAATATTTGGTGCTATTTGAAAGATAGCCACCCTATAAAAGCATGTAGTTGAACGGAGGTAATATGAAGCACTATACTTACAGAAGTTCCAATGATGTAATGTTCCCAATCTCCTTTGGAATACTTCCGCTTATGTTGTTCCACATAACATCCCTTCATAAAAAAGGGATAAAGTCTGTCATTAAGCCTCTAAGTTGAGATAGAAAAATGGTTACTAATTTCTATAACAGATAGACCGTTTAAATATTTGTTTCAGGAAGATCACAGATGAAATATGAGATACGAGATAATCTACTGAGATACGAACATCTGCTGAGTTCTGAAATATTTAACTGAGATAATGCTATGACTTACAATATCTCAAATGAGAAAGGAGACCCAGCTCAGGAGCCAAATATCCACTGTGGTTTAAGTTGAGGAGAAACCTTTAAGAACAAGGTCATGGTATCAGAGTATAAATCACAAAGTAAGAGATGACAATACAATTTAGAACAAATTCCTATAGCAGAAGATTAACCTTTCATGTATACATGATAAAGTAATGCAAATCTGTTAGGTGAACAGATGTGGAAAGTATGTTTTCTAAAGCAAAGACAACATATTCCCTACAACGATACTATTTAAGCTGAAACTTTAACAGGCTATAAGCATTTGTAGTTTGGATCTTTTTCAAATATCTTAACAAAAAATGTTGTATTTTCAAATCAAACACCCAAATCTGGGTATGTACGGCTTCCTACATTTTTTAATAATAGTGAACGTTCCATTAGCTCCAATTAACGAAACACGTGTCAAATATTTCCATAAAGTGTTTGGAATGCTTTTTTTTCCCCTTTTATAATTTTTAACAGTTTCATTGCTCAAGTCTTGACAGATGGCTGGCCAAATTTTCAAAAAAAAAAAAAAAAAAGAATCAAGGTTTAATAATGGGAATGAGTGTTGGGCGGAAATTGCAGTCACATAAGATTTCAGGTAGATACTATAAAACAATATTTCTGTTTAAAATTGTTCAAAAACATTTAATAATCAAAATAAGTAATCAAAAGGTAACATCATTTGCAAAAGGTAAGCAAATTCAAAGTTTTGCAATCAACTTCTTTGTCATGCCAAACAATAAGAAATATTTATGTTATTAACTACCAATGAGACTAAACAGAAATAAACAATTAAGAAAAAACATACAGTTCCTGCACATGAAGGCAATGATCATTTGTACTAGAATTGCAAGCTATTCCCACCCAATATGATGTGCATGGATCTCCACTGTTCCTGGTATGGAGATTTCCCATGGGATCAACCAAACTTTTTCTGATAGCCCTTAAAGCATTGACTGCATATCAAGAAAAACTAACTGTTCTCAGCAGATAAGCAGCTTGATAGCCAAAATAACAATAGACACTAATCTGGTTATTGGCTAATAAAGTCATATAGAAACTTTTATTTACATATCCAAAGTAATCTAGGAACACAAGTAGAATTACAAGTGGAAAATAACATAAATTGGCATGGATCCTCGAAAATCTAGTGATATTCAAGAACTAACCTTCTGTTGGATCAGTTGTTTGTGCCACTGCTAAATAAGAACTGTAACAGCATGAAATGGCCAAAACCCCTTATAACAGAGGATTCACTCCTACCATCTTGATGACGAAATCTGGAGTAGCTTTCAGTGCATCAAACTAGAATGAGAATCCACAAGCCAAGCTAAATACACCCTTTGTCCAAATACAAGTTGAATGCTCCGGGGAAGAATTTGAAGGGCAATGACCACTGCATCCCACAAAGAAGAAAAAAAGATTCATCAATTCAAGAAATTCTCAATCCAAGATCATAAGCATAAAAATCAATCAAATTGAGCACAAAGAATTCCACAAATTCATTTTGCAGTGGACAAGGTCTCAATTACCTAAAAGCACAAAGGTTTTTATGACCATGTTTTGATTGAAAAGAATAAGAAGGAAATTTGTGCTGTGTTTGTTTTGATAAATAAAATCACAACTATAATCATCTGAAATAAACACAATCACTAAAAATTTCTTCCTCCATTTTCATCTTTTTTTTAATTATTTTCCTCTGCTTTTCTTCAACAAAAGGACACTATTTAGAAACTTATCAAGATGCTTCATTTATTAATGTTTTCATAGCCAAGAAAAAGATTTTAAAAAGCACCAGCAAGAATAAAAATCAGAAACCCTGAAACCGAAGCATTTAAACCCCATTCAGATAAACCCCCAATACGCACCACTGATCAAAAACTTCCACTACTGGCAAAAAAAAAAACCCCCCGATAAAATCCCTAAAAATCGCAAATTTATTCAATAAGTAAATAAAATAATCCAAAATCTAAACAAATCTAAAGAGGAACAAGCAGCAACCGCAAGATGCGACTTGATTTGCTGCAACACTGGAAGAACCAAAGACATTCTTGGGATCATATATAGAAGTAGAGAGAGCGAGAGAAAGGTAAGACGAGGCGGCCGGTGCATGGAGACGGACATGCTCACTGATTCAAAAATCCCAATTTTGACGGCACTGGAGAGCGAGGGTTTCTCCTCGACGCGGGAAGGATCAAGTGAGCACTCACCATCAGAGTTTTTGACTTTTTTCTTTTTCTTTTTTTTTTTTTCACAGATGCCCCTCAAATGTATATTTAATTTCTGATAAAACCTTGTAAGCTTATAATGTTTTAGTATATATACTTTTTTTTTAGTGTATGTGCTAAATGAATGCAATGAGAAGCTAGAAACTCCCTTTTCTTCAATTTTCTATTAATTTTATTAATAATTTTTTATCAATTTTTGTACACATGTTTTTCTAATTTTTAAAATTATAACCTTTTAGTTCTACCTTAGTACTTAACGGCCCGTTTGGTTGCAAGGATTGATCCCCAAGGCATGGGGATCAATCCTTGTGCCATGTGCATGCCCATGTTTGGGCATGCACCAAGGGGCATGGGGAAGGGATTGAGGGGGGATGTATGCCCCTCAAACCCTTCATGCTCATCCCCCTCATTTTGGGGGGATTGAGCATGCCTTGATGAGAAAATGACATTTCCACCCCTTATAATATTAGATTTATTTAAATTTTAGTGATTTATATTGTATTTATACATTGTATTTACATTGTATTAATTAATGAAAATTAAAAAATGACATAATATACGTTCTATTTATTTTTAAAAATATTAGATTTATTTATATTTTAGTGATTTAAAAATAATTAAATTTGGACATTTATTTATTTTTAATAAAAATATTAAAGTGTATTCGTCAATTAAAATTATAAATTATAAATTTTATTTATAAAATAAATACATTAATAATTCATTTAATTTTTTTTATAAAAATTGGAGCCATTTAATAATTATTTTTTTCACAATTAAGATATATTGTTTAATTAAAATATTAAAGGGTATAAAAGTAATTTGACTAAAATTTTCTCCTATACCCACTCCTATTCCTATCTCTATTCCTTCCAACCAAACATTGCTTTTGTTCCCATCCCCAATCCTCCTTTCCTATTTATATCCCCATCCCCTTCCCCTTCCCCTTCCCCTTCCCCATCCCCATAGACTAAAAGAGGTTTTTAAAGCTATGCATTAAGATTGTGGTAGTTTTTATAGATATTTTTATGGGTTATTTTTTCTGTGAATTTTTTTTTTAATAAAATGAATAAATTATAAATTTATTAAAAAAAAAAAAACGACACAAAACATACGAAAGAGAGAGTACAAAAGCATAGATAGGGGGAGAAACAAAAAGCACCCTCTGTAAATTTTAGGTAGTTTCTAGCAAAGCCTTAAGTGTTAGATGCAATATTTTTAAGTGTATTGTAGGAGATGGTTGGGGATGATAATCTTGTATATAATGATCTTGGTTGAACCAGACAAGAAAACTCTATCTCCCTATCCCCTAACATCAATAGATTTCCCAAAGAAACATTATCACGCAGGTACAACTATGTGGAGAAAATTATGAGAATTGGGAACATGATGTGTGAACTTCTTTGCAAGCTCGGAGAAAGTGAGGCCTCATCCATGGGACTATCAAGCAACCCAAGGAAGATGCTTTGGATTGGAGGATTAGTGGACAATTCATTCCTTGTTAATCTCATGGATTATGAATACAATCAAGACGAACTTGCGATCGACTATATCTTACACGAAGAATGCGAAGTATTTATGGGAAGATATCAAAGAACAATTTTTTTGCTGCTAATACTCCACATATTCAACAAATGAAGTCATATCTAGCAGATTTCAAGCAATGTGGTATAACTATCGTTGCTTATTACATGAAGATGAAAGCTTTGTGGGATGAGTTAGCCAATTATGAACAGATACCAAATTGCACCTATAGAGGATGCACCTGCAATATAAGGTTGCAATTGAAGAAACGTTAAGAAGATGAGAAAGTGCATCAGTTTCTAATGGGGTTAGACAACACAATGTTAAGGACAATACACTCAAATTTACTTGCTCCCAAGCCATTGCGGCCACTGAATGGGGTGTACTCAGCCTTAATATGCTCAAAAGAGATAGTAGGAAGAGGAAGATAACATAACACAACTTGATATAAATTTTATTCAAATCTTCAAAATCTTTCTTCACTCTTGCCAAACACTACATAAATAGTCTCTTATATAGATTTTACATAAACCCTTGAGCTTCTATAACTCTCATACTTATTACATGATAACACCAAAATAACTCATGTAACTCATGTCCTTCATATTCCTTATAACTCCTAACCTTTCATATTCTCTAACTTATAACTCATAACTCCTAATTTATTAAAGAGTAACCCATCATTTTATTAAAGTTTATTTCCAACAGATACAGGAAGAAAGAATGAAGTCCATCACTTGCACTAAAAAGGATCCAAGCGAGATAATGGGGTTAGTAGTACAATCTGGAAGTAAGATACAAATTGCAACAGGACAGGGCATGAAGCAATGAATTATTTTTCAACTTGTGGGATATTCAGTTTGTGGGGTGATCGACCAATAGTTGAAGGAAAAAGTCGGTGGTCGAGGTAGAAGGCGACAGTGAAGTAGGGATGGACATGGACAGAGCATCACAATGCGCTCTAATGCAGCACATATATGCCACGGAGGAGCTGGTGCTGCAAGCTACATAGGAGCAGTAATAACAAAGGTGGACAAATCAGGCATGTTGGGCTTGAGCAATGACTAGTGGCAAACTTTGCTTGACATGTTGAGTGATTGCAAAAACAACACCATGGAGAAATTAAATAACTAGTAAGCTTTTGGATGTCTCTTTCACATTACCAAATGATTGGAGAATATCTGTGAGATTAAGGATGGAAGCGGTTATTCAGTAGGGCTACTAGATGGACAATCAATAATTGCAATGAAGGGAGGAACCATGATTATTGATGTGAATATGAAGCTGAAAATGTTTTATATGCGCCAAGACTGACTTGTGACTTAATTTCTGTGCCATTTTGTTTAATTTACACAAAATTTGTGTTGTTTAGGACTGTGCTTCAAGGATGCTGATTGGTGCTGGTGAATGAAAGGATGGGCTCTACTATTTCCACAAGATACCAAGTGTGAAAGTTTTCAAAATGAATGGTGTAGGTTGGTTAGATCTTTGGCACAGAAGTTTAGGGCATCCGTCATCAAAGATAGTCAAGTTAGTTACAAATGTCAATGTTAATAAAAATAGTGATTTATTGAATAAAACTTGTGATGCATGTCAACGAGCAAAACAGACGAGAGATAAGTTTTCTCAAAATCATCATAAATTGTGTGACATTTTTGAACTTATTCATTGTGATTTATGGGAAACATATATAACCTTGTTGTCTTGTGGTGCATCTTATTTTTTAACTATGGTAGATGATATTGATAAGAAAGAAGTTTATCAAACCATGCTGAGCTTCGTTACTATGATTGAGAGACAATATTATAAAAAGGTTAAAATGGTTAGAAGTGATAATGGGACATCACAGATATTTTGACGAAGGCATTAAACAATATTTTGACTTTTTCTTTCGCAAGTTGAGCGTCCATATTTTATTTTATAGATATTCTTCTGTGACATTGCAAGTCCATAAGAGTGTACATAAAAATGATGTAAAATTATTAAATAAACAATAAAAGGCAAGTTATTATAAATTAAAAAAAAGGCATTATTTAAAAAAACTTTCGTTTTGTCTGAGCCCGGGTTCGAACCGGGGACCTCTAGTGTGTGAGACTAGCGTGATAACCAACTACACCACCCAGACTTATTATAGCAAGTTTATTTTATATATTATTTAAATAAAATAAAACTAATGAATTAAAAAAGATTTCCAATTAATATTCACATCAACAATTATAAATATAATAAAATAATGAAATAAATAAATGGTTGGTGGGTGGGAAGCATTACATGTACATGATGCAAGATCTACAACTTGCATATATGTGTGCACATGATATACACACACATACTTTTTTTTTTTTTATTATTTCTTTATTCATTCATACCAAGTGGAGTTGCTTTCTCCAATACACAACCAGAATCATGTGGATGGCACTTGCCATGATGTAACACCTGCAAATTGCATTTATGTATATTCAATCATATTTTTTAAAAATTTTTCTCTTCCATCCTACCATCTACATTATTTGTCATGTGCATTATTTAAGCTGAGTAGCTTTTCCAAATACCAGGGTAAGTAAAACCGGGTACTTAATCTCATTTTCAAAACCAGATTGGGTAGACGATTTTCGAATCTACAAAAGCTTAATCTATATCCATTTAATATCCACATTTTTAAACCGGATTAAATATATTATATTAATTTGGATCCAAATTAATTTTGCTTAATTTGAAACATTTATTTTTTTCTTAATTTATTTTATATTTAATAATAATTTATTTTGAACAAAGTTATTATTTTTTTAAAAAGAATAGATTTATTTTTTTTCTTTTTCTTTTTGTAATTTGACTAGTTTGAGACATATAAATGAAATAACTCTTAATAGCCAAACTTAAGTTCTAACAACTGTGCAATTGGCCAAAGAGTTTTTCTCCTAACTACTCGTATTTTAAAATCAAATTCTTTTAACAGCCTAGTCCTTTGATTTTTTTTTTTTTTTTAAATATAGCAGCTTTACATAATATGATAAACTTACAATTTACAATAAAAAAAATTAAAATTATTCTCTATAGACAAAAAATAATAATAAGAACAAAAACAGGAAAGAGTCTCATCAATATTAGGTAATGCAAAAATAAAATAAAATAAAATAAAATAAACTAAAGGGTTAAATATCTTCCCAGCATAAGCATCTCATTAGATCAATTGCCCCATCCATAAAAGTTGCGAACAACTAAATTGAGTTCAAATACGCTATTCTATTCTAAAATTTACTCTTGGCTTTTAGAAATTTCATATATTTTACTATCTTATTCGCTTACTTTTTCCTAATTATCTATGTTTCAATTTCCATTTTCCCCAACTTTTTTCAATTTATGTAATGTATATTTATTTTTATATTTTTAAAATCAAATAAATATGTTGTCATGTTTATAACAGAAGAATTGGTTAAGCATTTCGTCATATTATAAATGGTGTGGATGTCCGTTGGTATCCATATCATTCTCTCTCATTAGGCTTTAAAAAAAAATATTAAAAAAAACAACTTAATTGAAAGCTGAAATCCTCCGTAAAATTAGTTAAAAAAAACCCACAAAACATAGAAGCAAACAAATTTTATTTTGACACACTCCATCAAAATAATTTTCTATTATTATCATGCTTTAAGGTATTAACCATGCATTAGAAAAAAATTGAACTCTAAATTTTTTACATAAATGACAAGTGTTTTACTATTAGACTATTACTACAGGGACAATAAACATTTGCTTATGTGACATATTTTAAATATATAAATAAACTTTAAAAATATCATGAATTTGTGGCCAAACTTAATATGGGCATGAGATAAGAAAAAAATTTACTTAATTTAATATTATTATAAATTAATTAAATAAGATGAATTTTATATCCTAGAAAAGAACAATCAAAATTCTTAATAATATGAATTTATGAATAAAAAATAAATTTAAATATAAATACAAATGTTAAATTTTTTACAAAAATGAGACCTTAAAAAATCATAGGGTCCTAGGGATATGCCTTAATTACCTATACCTAGGAATGACCATGCATTTGATAATGTATATTAATATTTAAAACAATTTTTTTTTATAAGATGAACAAACATAAGGAACCGTGTATGGCAGGGCTAAGCGCCTTTTTTGTTTTTACATTGAGTTACAAACATTTATAAAGTAAATTAATGCTTCGAAAATATATCTTGCTATAATTATTATATCTATAAGAATAAAAATCTCACAATAACTACATTTATAATTCAGATTTTTGCAAGGACATATATGTTAAAAAAAAAAAAAAAAAAAAAAAAAAAAAAGGCAAAAGGAATACAAAGCCTACAACACTGTAAAAGATAAAGCCAAGGTTCTAACATTAATACCAACCAAAAAACAAAAGATAGAAGCAAGTAAATATCTGTTTCTGTGATACATTTAGAGGCGTCTAAAGCATCCTGTTATTTGTAATTCATAATTCATCTCCCAAGCACAGCATGGGGAAGCTTGTAAAATACATACAAAAAATAGAGAACATGGTTAGATCAGACCGAACAAAAACGCCGATCTATTATTATAGAATACGGAAAAACCGACTGTGAATCAGGTGGCAACCTTAGCATAAAGAGTCTTCCGGATCTGCACAAGAAAAAGAACTAACATTACCGAATTGAAATGTATCTGCAGAGTGTACTGCCCTTCCAATTTATATCTAGAGTCTACGGTGTGTGTAGAAGTTGTATCGGTAGCCGATACTGCTGCAAAGGTGTTTTGAGCTTGACCAATGTCTCAAGCTGGCTATACTTTTCTTTTGATTAAAACTAATGGTGGCTACTAAAATTTTGAACATAGTTTGTTCTGATCTCTAAAATAAGAACAAGATGATTAAAAAAACAATGAACAAGTTCTTCACCCTGGCAGCCAAAATGACATTATTTTTTTAACTCAAATTCGAGCTATACAGGGTTTGGCTTGCATATACCCCTACAAAATGGATAATTACAATTATACCCATGTAAAAACCATATTTGCTAATATAACCCACTATGAGGACTAAACTAAACAATTGAAATTAAAAAATAATAACCAAATTACCACTCGATCTATTCTCTTCAGAATATCTTGTGAAGAGAAAGAGAATACAAAGATCGACGGCTAACGTGTCCTTTTATAGGAATTTTAAGTTGTACAGGCTAATAGCTGTGTTTGTTGGGAACATACAAGCATATTATCAATTACCTGCTTTTATAGGGGCACACAAGTAATGTCTCAAAAAAATAAAATAAAAAATAAAAAAAATCCAGCCCAATGAAATTTTAGCATGTTTACTACTCTGTTTCAACAGAATCACATCTTCTGCACACTTTTTATCATTAGTTTATAGCGCATGTTAGAATTTAAAAATATGCAGAAACTATGCAAACTTACAAAATGAAGCATGTATGACATACCTCAGGCAACTTCTGTCTGAATAAAACTTCAAGCCTGGCATCAAGCGTATTCTCCAAAACAATTTTCCCATCTTGTGAAGCCAATACAACGCCTCCAGAACTGGTAAACCAAAAATAATTATATCATTTTAGGCATAAAATGAATATAAGTTGTAAAAATATATCCCACATTAAGCTAGATTAAATAGAACCAAATATAACCTAAATAATTATATATATGAAATCTTTAAATCATCATAGCATTTCTGGAATAAAATTCACATGGTTATGCTCAAGCTCCAATATAGAAAAGGACCTCGAAGTTTAATATATATATATTTGATCATGAGATATGTGCATTTATAATCACTATGATAGACTGACCAAGACAGAAGGCCTCTTTCAAGATCCGCATCTCACTTCCAAAGAGACATACGATGCAAGGTAAAGATGATAATCATAATATTCACACACTCAAAAAAAGGTTTTGATATATCTTTCATCTTATCATCATTTAGGCACACAAGCTTAAATTTCTAAATAAACTATCATAGAACGAGTGCTTAGCTTATAACCGATTTATACAAGCTAAATAATCAAGAAAAAACAATATAAGCCATGTGGGGTGGTAAACACATCAATTTATCTACAAAGATGTTGATAATACTGACAGGCATTACATTTATTTGTAAGTTTGTAACCATAGAGGAGTTATATGAAGCCGAGAACTCATGTACGGTTTTGTAATAGTAAAAGATACAATGATGTTATTTTCATCCATGTTTATCAGACCAATAATTTAATCAAATGGAAATATGTCAAACTCATTAAGACATTACCAGAAGAGACCATGAGCCTCAGGCTTAGTTGGAGGTGGTGGAAGGTATACTTTGCCATCAATAGTAACTTTAGGAGGATGAACCTTTGCTTTCTCCGCATATTGTTGCTTTGCTTCCTCTAAGACAGACTCAACCAACTTACGGTCACACTCTCTGCACCGCAATAAAACTGATGGCTCTTTCAGGCGCAATAAACTCTGGAAAGGTCATAAATGTATAGTCATCAATTCCATATTTGCCATGAGGAAACAGAAGCAAGGTTGAATGAAATGAAGGGAGAAAATAAATATCATCAGTTACCCCTAACATACTAAAAAATTTTAGACTTATTCAAAATCTCACTTCTTTTCATCAATTTCATTCAAAAAAATTTACACACACGAAATTAAAACAGGAACCATATGACATTAGGGCAACATTATAGTGTTCACACTACTATATCCTTATTTTGACATCATGAAATTAATGTTCAGGTGGTTTCAATTTACTAGATATTGCTTTTATTCGCATTTGTATTTAACTTTATAATCACTCCTTTTTTTCATGAAGAGCATAAGCCTCACAGTAGCTAATATAGGGATATAATTGCAAAGTAGGGGACAAATTTTCCTGTTTTAAACAAGTAATGTGAATTGTACCTGCACAATGAGGTCTTTCAGAAGCTGTTTATATGACTTGGCATTTTCAGAGACACGTAAAAGCTCTTTACTAGCAGATTCTTTCATTGAATTCACAAAGTCATCTTGGGCTTGCAAAACTTTAATGCGTGATGCATTTAACTGCATTGAATATTCACTACAATGGCACAACCAAAGTGTTAAAAAAGTAAATAGTTTAATATCTAGAATATGTCATATTTGCAAGATGCTCAATGCAAAAAGCAATAAAAGGTATCCACCAACCCACCCAACCCCACGCACACACCCCATGCTCTTCTGAAAGAAAATGCTTATTTAACCGGATAGGAGGAAGGCTAGTCATTTTAAACTACTGAATAATGCATTAATAATGTACTTGATGTTTATTGACAAATTCAACAATTAAATTTAACAAACTTGAGGAGCTTCTTTTAAAAGGGTGCCAATCCTGGGACCGAAGGTTACTGTTTGATGTGTCCTGAAGCAGAGTTCCCACACCACCCCCCAAAAAAAAAAAAAAAAAGGAAAAGAAAAGAAAAGAAAAATGAAGACGAAGAAGAAGATAGAAACGAGAGAAAAGACCTGGAGAGGAGAGTTTAGGTGTTTTTGATCTATATCTGTTTAATCAATTGTTGTTAGGTAGATGATGGTGGAAGTTTCTATGTAAAATTTAACTGGAAAGCTATTGCTATAATGAAGTACAAGGAGAATTCATCAAAAACAACAGAAGTAACTCTCCTCAGAGACAGATTCTCAATATCAAGTAGGAAATGACATTCTAAGTATGTGACCCATGCCATTGTCATCATCAAGAACACATATTATGTGCATTGGTATGTTTTCTAAAATGCTCCTCTTAGCATGTCTAAAACTATAGGGAATGAAACATTAATGCTAGTGACAAAAGGGTGTGCTCACATTTTCCGACGGACTTCCACTTGCTTTTCCTTCCTCTCATACTCTTGGCGAATCTTTCTCTTCTCAGCTTCAACAATTTGCAATTTTTCTATGTTGAATTCCTACAAGAATAAAAGCATATACTAAATTACTAATAAATCAATCTTAAGTAATTAAATCCAGCTAAAGCCATATACATTAATAAGAAAGAGATTGCAGGTTCAACAAAAGGGATTCACCATGACAATTGGTAAAAAAAAAAAAAAAAACTAAATTTTAAACTTCTTATGCTGCAAATTATATTCAAAAAATTCTTCTAAAATTACAAATAGTGCATAAATTGTTTAGAATAGGATTATATGTTAATCAATCTAGGGATATTCCTAGCTCGTCATTTCTTAGGATTACACTCCAGCTTACTGCATAAAGGTAATTACATTTTTTAGGTTAGATTGAAAACCTTAATCCTTCACTGCCTCTATTGTAATCAAGAGAAAGACTAGTCTTTCGGCTGCTAGATGCATAATGAATTCAAAGTTTTCTTTCTTTTAATTTTCAGCTTGTTCAGATTGCATCTAAGAAAACTAACTATGATAACGTATTAAATGAGCCAAGAAAAACTTCAAATTATGCCATGCCCTAACAAGCATAAGCAAAAGATTTGTAGCTCAAAACCCTAATCACTAAGTTATCAAAATTAGTTCAGTTTTCATGAATAACCCAATCTTACATCACCTCACAATCTAAACCATTTGATCCCCATAAGAGAAAAAATTGCTCTTTTTTTTTTAAACAAAAGTGAATTTTTGTAACATTTTAATCATACACAAAGTAAAATCATAACAACAATCTAAAGGAGTGAAGACAATGAGAAACACTGAAAAAAAATCCATACAACCTTCAAATTCATTCACTGAACACATTAAAACAAAGAAAAAAAAATAATTTCCGATTAAATTTTTTCCACAAAAATTAAAGACAAAATAAAGAACTAAAAAAAAAGATAAAGAAAACCTCTTCAGCGGAGACGGAGATCTCATTGGCTTTCTCCTCGGCCTCCTGGCGGATGAAACGGACCATCTGCTGGATCTGGCGAGAGACGTCGGCATCGTTCATCTTCTCCGATGTGGGATTTTCCGATGAGGAATGGAAAAACTAGGGTTAGGTTTTATTTGGGTGGTGGAGCGTGAAAGGTGTGAGATTTGGATCTCAACGAAAGAATCGGTCACGCGTGAAGTGGGATTGGATTCGATACACATGATTTCCAATGTTTTGCCCAAACGGGATACACCCCTGCATCAAACCCTAGCACTAACGGTCATATATTTTAAATTAAAATTTTCTTCTATTTTTTTTTAAATTTATTTAAAATTATATATATATATATATATATATATATATATATATATATATATATATATATATATATATTAAAATCAATTAAAATATATAATTTTTCTTTTTAACAAAGTAGACAAGTGATTTCACACATGCTTTTTTTTTTTTATTATTAGACCTCAATCATGTATTGAAAAAGAATCGAACCCTCAATCTTTTGCATGGAAGTCAAATGTCTTACCGTTATACTATTGTCACAATGACTCTACCAATAATTTTTCAAAATTAAGTTGCTTTTGAGGTAATTTTTTATATTACAATATTTTTTATTATGTTTTTACTATTTTTATAATTTTTTTAATAAATAAGTGATAAGCACCACTCATTTAAAGGTAGTTAAGAATTGTGTAACTTCACACATTTTTTTTTTTATTATTAGACCTCAATCATATATTGAAAGAAAGTCAAACTCTCAATCTTTTGCATGGAAGTCAAATGTCTTACCGTTAGACTATTGTCACAATGACTCTAAAGATATTTTTCAAAATTAAGTTGCTTTTTAGTGCAATATTTTATATTACAATATTTTTTTTATTATGTTTTTACTATTTTTATAATTTTTTTTAATAAATAAGTGATAAACACCACTCATTTAAAAGTAGTTAAAAATTGTACAAGTGACTTCACACATTTTTTTTATTATTAGACCTCAATCATGTATTGAAAGAGAGTCAAACTCTCGATCTTTTGCATGGAAGTCAAATGTCTCACTGTTAGACTATTGTCTTAATAACTTTAAAGATATTTTTCAAAATTAAGTTGCTTTTTAGTGCAATATTTTATATTACAATATTTTTTTATTATGTTTTTACTATTTTTATAATTTTTTTAATAAATAAGTGATAAGCACACACATTTAAAGGTAGTTAAGAATTGCAATATTTAAATATAAAACTAACTTTATGTTTTTTTAATTATTGTGATGTTTAGAAAATGAAATGATTGGTGGTGTGACTTATAAATTATTATTATTATAGTCTTTTAACACATATTTTCAAAAATAACTTACTAACAAGTAGTAACTAAATGGTAGACCTCTCTTAACAAAATTATTTGCTTACACCATGTCATTTGGACTAACTCATGTTAGTAAAATATTGTAATTTTATTAATTATTTTTTTACATTTAAAACAATTGGTAATTGTAATGAAGTATTTCAAAAGTAGGATGATATAATAAAATACTAAATTTTTTCAAATTCATTATCTCTACCTTTGTCTCCTGATAAAATTGGGAGATGCTTTTGAGAGAAGAGATCGAACGAACACTTCTTCACTCTTTTTAATTTGAAAGGAAGGATATTATTGATTATTTAAAAATTCCAAAAAAAATGAACTTTTCCTATCCCAATAGCTTTTTCTTTTATAAAATATTTTCTTTAATTTTATATGTTATCATCCTTTTAACAAATCCTTTGGTCACAATTGCAACTTATTTTATATCCCAATATTTTACCCCCTTTTCCTTTTATGTAAATTTTTAAAATTTTTATAATTTATCATCATATCTTCCCATATTTTTCTTTTCTTTTCTTTAAATTTCAAATATTATATCCAACATCTCCAAATTATTTGTAAAAATAGGGAGGAAAGGTAATAATAGTGAGAGATGACCATGATCTTCCCTTTTTTATTAAGATAGTTTGATAAATAATTGACCATGGGACTAAATAAAATACATGAATAATTGAAAACAAAATTAAATTAAGTTTTGGATTGTTTAATTTGTAAATGTCCTATAAATTTTAATGAATTAAAATTATTTTTAGAATTTTTCTAGTTAAAGTAGATAATCAAATATAATCCCAAATTTTAGTTTTTTATTTTTATTCTAAATATTTTTTTTTTAAAAAATTATATTTTTTAAGTGGGTAGATCAATATATATGATAAGGATAAGCCATATATCTTGGTTGCTTTCTAATATAGTCAGCCGCTATTAAAATTTTTAAAATTTTTGTGAAGAATAATCTCTAATGTAGCTCTACCACTGTAATTAATAAGAACACACATATATCCATGCAAAATTAAGTGTTCACTTGCTTGCGAAGACAAATTAAAAATACCTTATAATCTCTAGAATTGTAGCCGCTTGTCCATATTACTCCAAAAAAACAAAAAACAATCTCTTGAATGAAAAATAAACTTAAATTACAAAAAAAATCACATTTATTTAAATTCAATTTAATGTCAATCCAAAGGTTATAGATGTAAATGCACATATTATAGGATATATTTTAATTTTTCAGAGTTGAAATTACAAAAAAAATTATTGAAATTTTGAAAAAAAAATAATAAAAAAAAAAAACATAACATCTTTTAAGAATAAAATTGGCTTTACCGGTTTTTTTTTTAAACACTGGATAACAAGCACCCTCTATCTAAAAATTAGTCAGGACGTGCACGAGCGTGGAGCACACCTGCAAACTCAACGCCACCTGTGTCCTCAGCTTACGCGGACAGAGGTTCAATCCCGGATCTTCCTTGAAACGAATGTCCAGATTCGGTGCCAATTGACCTAGAGGCCCTACCGCTTTATATCTAAACAAAAAAAACAATTATTATTTCATCTTTAAGAAAAATTATAATAATTCAAATTTGAATTATTCCCTAACAAAAACAACCTACCATATCTGATCTTTTTCTTTACATCGTAGTACGTGGCACGGAGATCTCGTGAAAAGGAAAAGAAAAATATCCAGTTTCTTTTCATTAGAATTGATCCCTAGCTCTTGCAGCAAACTCAATCTTAATAGCAAGAACAAGCCTTCAAGATTCATCAACAAAGCGTAAAGAAATTGCATTATGCATGCTTTCCAATTAATTTAGTTTGCACATTGCTTCCTTGTGATTGTTTTTCATGTTTTTGTTGTTATTTTGATGAAGTTCAATTCTTGATATGGGGATTGATGATAAGAAGAAGGAGCAAGAAGGGAAGAAGGGAAGTAAGAGGGTGTCTTTCTTTAAGCTGTTCTCCTTTGCTGATCCCAAGGATGTGGCACTCATGGCTGTTGGCATGATTGCCGCCATGGCCAATGGATTCTCCAGCCCCATCATGATCTTCATCTCCGGAGATCTTATAAATGCCTTCGGAGTTGCTAATAAGGACAATGTGGTTCACTTGGTATCCAAGGTTTGTGGACATCCAATCCATTTGATTTCCATGTTTCAGATTTGGTTTTGCATTGAGGAATTTGTACTGCTGTTATTAGGCTTTGCTTTTCAGGTTAAACCATGCATTCACTGTAGTATTTTGATTTTATTGAATTAGATATGTGATAAGAAAGTATTTTGATTCTAAATTTAATATGTGATTGATGTAATGACTGCCTGTTTGTTTTTTTCTTATTGATATTGGTTTTGATATCCAACTATGACTAGTGGAAACAGATGACATGCATGCATGTATAACAGTTTAGTTTCAAGTTTTTAGAAGTTCTTTATTAATCTTCATTGATATTTCATTGGTTCTGCCAAATAAAAATAAATAAAATAATGAACAAGACACAAATGTTTATGGAAAAAGCTGAAAGTTTACTTTCAATAATCATATTTGCTGATTTTCATTTGGATTCCATTGCTGCTTTCAATTAATATTTATTGTTGCACCATAAAATTATGGTACGTACTTTCAAATGACTCTTCCATTCTCCTTTCAGGTAATTATCAACTATGTCTATTTAGCTATTGGGTCTGGAGTTGCTTCATTCCTACGTAAGTGTGAAAGTACTCTTGTTTTTTCTCCTTTTTTATCTATTAAAAATTCCAATTCTTTCTCATATTCATGTCCTTTAAATAAGCTTATGATGCCTTTGGTGGGTTTTTTGTAATGACTTTTAAACATTTGGCTTATAATTGGATGTGGATTAATTTCATGGGTTGGTTTGTCTTATAGTTTCTACACTAGCTTTTATACTCTGACAACATGAAAAACATTCAACAATAATAATAAAAGCTAATTAATAGTCCTAACTATTTTGAGATTTACTGTATAAATTCTAGATTTGCACATTGCTATGGAAGAAACAAAAACATAAACTAAGCTCAGACATATCATAATTTAAAAGTTCTATTAAAAACTTTCTAGGTCCACCTCTTCTTTTACAACCCTTCATATAAAAGCCTTGCATTTTTAGATGGAGATGTCTATCAGTTCTTTGAGAGCATGACCATACCATCTTGAATGATTCTATCTTAACTTATCAATAATAGGTTCTAATCTTAATTTATTTTGAATAAAATCATTCATTAATTAGTTATTTATAATAATACTTGACATTCATTTCAACGTTCTCATCGTAGTCACGCCTATTCTTTCAATATGTTGTTTTGCCAAAGCCACTTGGTTCAAGTGGTCAAAGGCATTAATATGGGGTTCCTCATGTAGCATACGGCGTGGTGATGGTTTGAATTTTTTATTAGAGGAATTAACTTACAGGTGTTGCTTAATTCGCGCGCCTATGATGTGAAAGTGTGTTTGGGACAATAACTATGGTGTAATATAAATATTAACAAGTGCTTATCGCCTTTGTCAAAAAAAAAAAAAAATTTGTTGTTACGTTAGAGTCAAATACAATATAGCTAGCTTAACAACCATTTTATAAAACTAGCCTTTCAATTTAAGAAGCATTCTATAATCATAAAAAAACTCCAAAAGCTCTCTTCTATTTTATCCAACCCACTTTAATTCTAGATATTTGTGACATTTTCTACATGTTCCTAGTCATCTTTGATTATAGAGCCTAAATATCAAACATTTTACTTCTACTAATTTTAGTGTCATTCATTTTAAATCTCTTTCATGTCCACTTGTTCTATTACTAAAATTATATTTTAGGGATTCTATCTTGATCCTACTTAACTATCCTACTTAACTTAAAAGCATTAACTTGTAAAGTATTTTTCAATATCTTTAGCTTTTTAAATTGATATCTTCCTTATTTTTATTAACTAAAACTATATGATTGTCAAACATGTATTAAGAAATCTTATCTTAAATTTTCTTATTCCATTCAATTATGGGAATATCACTTTTATAATAAGTCCAATTGTTTATGTCATTATGGACACGATATATGGATATGATAGTAGAAAATTTCTTGCAGATACAATTCTTTTTAATTAAAATAAAAATTGATATAAAAAATGCGGTAAATACATTTCATACATTCTTTATTCTCCAGGATTGTAGCAAGGCTTGGCTTACACTTCAAATTGGAATTTCATGATATTGCCTTTAGTGCTCTGGTAGATCCATTGATTCTAGGATTTTAAAAGGGATTTTGGTAGTGGATGCTTCCTATTTACTCTGTTTTATTTCTTTTTATTATAGATTTTTTTTATTGCGAAGATTAGCAATTAGGCTACTAATAAAAATAAGCACTTGTACAAATCTCGTTAGAGCAGACGGGAGTGGGGTCCACATACATATGGGTACTGGGACCACTTGCACATAAGCACTACTTACACTCCCAGATATATGCCCTCACTAGTGATTCAAATTTTCACCACTTATGAATAATTTTAACGGGTAGTTGGTTACCAATATCATTTGCCCATTGATATTTTTAATATAGATCTCTTGATTGTAGAGTTGTTGCGTAAGTTTTTAGTTTTTATTGATTGAGAATTTACTATATGGTTCTTTTATCAGTGTTATGGTGTAAAATAGATTCTAACAAGAGGCTAATGTTTGAAAAAATTAATCTAGAGGTATCATGTTGGATGGTTACTGGAGAAAGGCAAGCAACACGGATTCGCGGTTTGTACTTGAAAACTATACTAAGACAAGACATAGCATTCTTTGATAATGAAATAACAACTGGAGAAGTGATTGGAAGAATGTCAAGGGACACAATTCTTATTCAAGAAGCTATTGGTGAGAAGGTGATTCCTTGATAAAAGTCTTGAAGCTCAAAATATTTTTGTTTCATTTATATTTGAATGTCCATGTTATGTTTAACATAATGCTGTGAAAAGAAAACATGTACATAAGATCCCTTCATCTTACTTGTCATTTTTTTTCCTTTCTTGATATTTTAGGTAGGAAAGTTCATGCAGCTTGTGACCACATTTTTTGGAGGGTTCATAATAGCATTTATAAGAGGATGGCATCTCTCACTTGTCTTGATGTCTTTTGTTCCTCTTATTATAATATCTGGTGGTATCATTTCAATAATTACGTCGGCAATGTCAACAAGGGAGCAAGATGCATATGTTGATGCAGGAAATGTTGTTGAACAAACAATTGGAGCAATGAGAACAGTAAGTTCAAGCCTTTGTGCATGTTTCATCAATGGTTCAATTACTAGTGGTCTACATATATAGATAATTATTAATTTCCTCTCTTTAACATATGTAAGGTTGCTTCATTTACTGGAGAGAAGCTAGCCATTTCAAAGTACAACCAGTTAATTAAAGTAGCATACAAATCTACCGTTCGTCAAGGGATTGTTTCTGGCTTAGGAGGTGGTGTTGTATGGTTAATTATCTTGAGCACCTACTCACTGGCAATATGGTATGGTGGTAAGCTGATTCTTCAAAAAGAATACAATGGTGGTACAGTTATTAACATTGTAATGGCAATTTTGACAAGTGGAATGTAAGTTCTATTTTTTTTTTATTACATCTTATAGTGTTATGAAGCAAAGAAAATGAAATTCTTTATGCAACAATAATTTTTGAACTTGATTCTTGCATATTATAATGGTAGGTCACTTGGTCAGGCATTACCCTGTGTGACTGCATTTGGTAAAGGGCAAGCTGCAGCATATAAAATGTTTGAGACAATTAAGAGAAAACCTGCAATTGATGCTTATGATACAAATGGTATTGTGTTGGAAGATATAAAGGGTGTTATTGATCTGAAAGATGTAACTTTTAGCTACCCAGCAAGGCCAGACCATCTTATATTTGATGGTTTCTCACTGCATGTAGATAGTGGCAAAACTATGGCTCTAGTTGGGGAGAGTGGCAGTGGGAAATCCACTGTGATTAGTCTGTTAGAGAGGTTTTATGATCCACAGGGCGGTGAAGTCCTAATTGATGGTGTAAATCTGAAGAACTTGAATCTCAAATGGATTAGAGAAAAGATTGGACTTGTAAGCCAGGAACCCATTTTATTTACAATGACAATCAGAGAAAATATTGCATATGGAAAGGAAGGCGCAACCCCTGAGGAAATCCGGACAGCAGTTGAGCTTGCTAATGCTGCAAATTTCATTGACAATATGCACAATGTAGATATAATCTTCCTAATTTCATTTAGTTGCTTTCATGCCTTAAGTTGTTATTAGTGACTTCTTTTTTTTTTTCTTCCACAGGGTCTTGACACCATGGTTGGTGAGCATGGAACACAGCTTTCTGGTGGGCAAAAACAGAGAATTGCAATTGCTAGATCAATCTTGAAAAACCCAAAAATCTTGTTACTGGATGAAGCTACTAGTGCACTAGATGCAGAATCAGAGCGAATAGTTCAAGAAGCATTGGTCAGGGTCTTGGTAGATAGAACCACCATTATTGTAGCTCACCGTCTGGGTACAGTGAAAAATGCTGATACAATAGCAGTTGTTTCCCGAGGAAAACTAGTAGAACAAGGTAAACATTTAATTTTCTCAATTCCATAGTTTGAAATCAATGTGCTATTTTCTTTTAATTTAATGAGTTGTGTACATGTTGAGCAGGTTCACATGCAAATTTGATGAGCCATCCTGAAGGAGCCTATTCCCAACTTATTAGATTGCAAGAAAATAAAAAACATGATAAGGAAGAACCATATAAACATTCACAAAATATTGTTTTAAGTAATGATACAGTAACACCCATAGTCAGATCAAAGAGCTATAGATCTACTAGGAATTCAACAAGTACAGACTCCACGTTAATTTCTCAGAATAACAACAGAGAAGATGATTATGAGAAAACTCTAGAAAAAGATAACTGTGGGGTTCGCAAACAAGTCTCAATCAAACGGTTGGCATCTCTGAACAAGCCAGAGGCACCAATTCTTGCACTAGCATCTATTACAGCTGCCATTAATGGACTGACACTCCCAGTGTTTGGGCTCTTGTTATCAAGCGCCATAAAGACATTCTATGAACCTCCACATGAGCTTCGCAAGCATTCCAGTCTTTGGGCATTAAGGTTTCTGGCCATGGGATTTATAAGTTTCGTGGTATCACCTGTGTTAAACTTCCTCTTTGGCATGGCTGGTGGGAAGCTGGTTGAGCGGATCCGTTCTCTTTCATTTGAGAGGGTGGTGTACCAAGATATTAGTTGGTTTGATGAACCCTCACATTCCAGGTTTGTTTTATTTTGATAATTTCTTTATATGAGTTAGATTGAATGTTATGTACATATTGAATTTCCTTCACATTGTAGTGGGGCCATATGTCAGAGGTTGTCTGCTGATGCTACAACAGTGAGCGAAATTGTGGGAGAAAGCTTAGCACAAATGGTTCAAATCTTGTCTACGGTGATTGCTGGGCTTGTGATATCCATGATTGCTAACTGGAAGCTGGCATTTACAGTTATAGCCTTGCTTCCTTTAATCTGTCTACAAGAATACGCTAAGAGGAAGTTTTACAAGGGTTTCAATGCAGATGCAAAGGTAACTTCTCTCGAGAATTTAACAATTGCATTTGATTGGGATAGCGAGTGTTGGCATATGTTCAAATAATAAAACTGCAGGAATTTATTGGATCTTCAGTTGTTGGAAGAGGAAAGATCACCCATTTTTTTATTTATGACAGAATGTTGATTAATAATGTGGGTTTTATTATAAAACATAAGTTAGAGAATATGAAATGTTAGGAGTTGAGGAATATGAAGATCAAGAATCATGAGTTATAAGATTTACCGTGGAATAAATGTGGTGTATTAAGGAGAGTTAAGAATAAGAGTTATAGAATATCAAGAGTTTATGTAAAGCCTATATAAGAGGCTATCTTTGTAGTGTTTGGTAAAAGTAAAGAGGTTTTGAAGATTTGAATAAAATTTATATTATCGAGTGGCATTTTATCTTCCTCTTCCTGCTATCTTTTTTTAGCATATTTTGGACCATCAACGTTTCCAACAGCCAGGAATTTGAGTTTGCAGGTCAAGTACGAAGAAGCGAGTCAGGTGGCAAATGATGCAGTTGGAAACATTAGGACCGTGGCATCATTTTGTGCGGAGACAAGAGTGATAAAAGCATATCAGAAGAAGTGTGAAGGTCCCTTGAGAAATGGAGTTCGACAAGGGATCATTAACGGGTTGGGGTTTGGCTTCTCATTCGCAGTGTTCTACGTTGGTTACGCCATTTGCTTCTATGCTGGAGCTCGTTTCATGCATAATGGGAGTGCCACTTTTGACCAAGTCTTCAAAGTGAATGACCATCTATATATTCCATATATTCCAATATTTTCCTTGCATTTTTATAGAAGTATTTGTGAATCTAATGTAATAATTCATGATTTCAGGTATTTTACGCGTTAACAATGGCAACTTCTGGTGTATTACAAACCAGCGCTTCCAGTACAATAACTGACAAAGCTAAGGACTCAGCAGCTTCAATCTTTGAGATTCTTGACCACAAGCCCAAGATCCACTCTAGCAACAATGAGGGTATCACATTGGCATATGTGCGAGGTGACATTGTGTTTCAGCATGTTAGTTTCAAGTACCCAACTAGACCTGAAGTTCAAATCTTCAAAGACCTTTGCTTAACAATTTCCTTTGGAAAGGTACATACATATAAGCACTTTTTATATTATGTTATAATACATTAATCCATTTTTTCTGTTTAGACTGTTGCACTAGTTGGTGAGAGTGGCAGTGGGAAATCTACAGTTATTGCCATGCTAGAGCGATTCTACGATCCAGATTTTGGCATGATCTTACTCGATGGAGTTAAACTTCAAGACTTAAAGATTAGTTGGTTAAGACAACAGATGGGGTTGGTGAGCCAAGAACCAGTGCTATTCAATGACACAATACGTGCTAACATTACCTATGGCAAGCAAGAACAAGTATCTGAAGAGGAGATTATAGCAGTAGCCGAGGCGGCCAACGCGCACATGTTTGTGTCTGGATTGCCTCAAGGGTATGACACCAATGTTGGTGAGAGAGGAGCTCAGTTATCTGGTGGTCAGAAACAAAGGATTGCTATTGCAAGAGCCATTATCAAGGACCCTAGGATCTTGTTGCTTGATGAGGCAACTAGTGCTTTAGATGCCGAGTCTGAGCGTGTGGTTCAAGAAGCACTGCATAGAGTCATGGTTGGGAGGACTTCTATTGTGGTGGCACACCGGTTGTCAACAATTAAGGGAGCTGATGTCATTGCAGTAGTAAAAAATGGAGTGATTGTTGAGCAAGGGAAGCATGAGGAGCTTATAGAGTTGCCTAATGGAGCTTATGCATCGCTGGTGGCATTGCATTCCAGCTCCACCTCTTGAACTTTGTTTGAACCTAATGAGTTTTCTATATTTCTCCTTATTTTTTTAAGACAAATTATATATATAAAGATATATATATTAACCACCTATGTAATTGAATAGTGGTAGTTATAACTACCACTATTCAATTACATAGGATTCAAATATCTCCTAACTCAATGGGGCGGTTGCGGGTTCACAGCTTATCAACATTTAGGAAAGATTATTAATACATCTGTATATACATAGTTACATATATATATTTGAAATCCCTGATTCTCAAGGTTTCTGGGATGCCTTCTCAGTCCGGCAGTGGAGAGTATAGAAGGTCGCCGTAGAGAATGCTGAAGAGATTGTCTTTTTGGTGGGGGATTGATAAACAGAGCTTTCCTACTTCTAATGTGACGTGAGTAGTCCGGTAGTGATGATGTTTGTGAGTAGAAAAAGGTGAAGCTTTTTACTAGTTTCTAGTTATTACTCTGAACTAGCCATTTGTTTTCATGTTTTTTTAAGTTTTTTAGTGGTATGCTAGTTTCCAATGGCTTGTAGTACCAACTCTCACATCTTTCTTCATGGCATTCGATTTAGGATTGCAACTGTTTCTTATGGTTACTGGAACCAATATCATTTAGAGTAGCTAAGTGATACTTTGTCTTCTATCTAGGTGTATGCTTGAATATTCTTCTAGTATTAGAAGAATTGTTGTTTATTATATGCTTGTCTTGGTATGAATATACCATTTTTTTTCTCTCTCTGTTAAATTGCAACTTTTATTTGATGTTGAGACAGGTTGTGACACAATTGGGAAGATTTTTGTTAACCATGATGAGCACTGGTGTTATACTTGCTATTAGAGTTCAGTTATCAGGTCTTTTGTGTGCTAATGTTTTTGTACTTCATTCTGAATTTAATTGAATGCAATTTGAATTTTGAGACTTTTGTTTCTTATTTCATAGGTGGTGACAATCAGATAAATAATTTGATTTGGTATAGTTGGCTTGGTGGAATCATCATTGGAACTATGATAGGCGCAAACAGGGTTCTAGAAGAACATTGTAATGCGGGTACTCACAATGTTGTTATTACTGGAAGGTGATCAAATTATCCTCCACTACGCATTTAAGAGAAACTGCCACATGAACTTTGCGATGTTTTCTGATTCTTGGAATGCCCAAGCATCTCCAAGATCAAGTGTCTGATGCCATTGACATAGATCTGATGACCATGCATGCGTTGATCACATATAGATTGCAGCATGTAACAGTTTCATAACCGCTTGTTTTTATCAACACTCACATTGCAACATGCAAAGATTCAATGGACAACTTACCAATTTCATGTTGGTGTTAAGATGACTGAGATTGAAGAGCAAAGATAGGTGTTTGATGAAATGCCTTAAGAAACGAAGTGTTTGATAAAATGCCTCTGTTAGCAAATAGCTTGGACCAGCTTTGAAGAGAAGGAGAATTCAAAAGGTCAACATTAACCAGCCTATTGCATTCATAGTCTTCAGTACATTAAATAGAAAAGTAAGCAGTAAAGTAACAATAAAGAAAGATAAAGTAGAGACACTAAACTGCTCATCCATTGGATGAGAGAAACCTAGTACAAAACGATTGGGGTGAAGCTTAAGTTAAAGTGATCCTCATTGGCAGGTGTCACTCCCATGTGGATCCAGTCAATTAACTAATATAAAACCCAACCAACTTAACGTCCTCTGTATCAGACTGGGTCCCGTACTTTACTTCACACATTCCAGCAACCATGCTCCCATGCTTAGCTGGTACAGTAGCTCACCAACACAGTAAGCTTGCCCATCTTCTCCAGCTCCACACTCAACATATTACCCTCCATGCTTTGGCCCCTCTGCCCATGCTTTGTCAGGTCGCAGCCCGATCATCCACTCTCAATCATGCCATAACATTTCATTGTGCATCAAGGATAAGATATATGCAAACTCGCATGCTTATTCATTTCATTTCATTTTTATAAGTGATTTCAGGCTATGTATGTATGCGTTTTCATTTAAGTCATCTCATCATTATTGTTGCTCTTAAGCATTTCGTTCTCTCCCTTGAAACCTCAGCTTCAGTTAATGCATCTGAGAGTTATTTTCAATTACCATGCGCATGCTGATTTCTTCTTGTGCATTCTGATTTTCGAAAACAAAACTTCAGCTTTTATCTTTGTTTTCTCCCATTAATTCTAAGTCAAATTTCTTATTCTATTTCAGACTTCTAGTTCCAAAGGCTCCTCTTTAGATTCTTCAAGCTTTTCTTTCTTAACAACTATTTCCATCTGATTAAAGTTCAGATTTGTAATTATATTTGCAATTATAAGTGTTGATGTTATGATGTTGAATTTTTGTCATGAGTTGTATCAGAAATATGTTTTTAGTGCATTAAAACATGCTAGAGTTTAAACCTTTCTGCATATTTGGTGATCAATATTTTGATCATGTCTCTTCTTTGTAGTTATGGATCTGTTGAGTCGCTGATGTGAATGAACCAGAAAGTTTAGTGATCAATCCGAAACAAGCTCAGAGAAAACACAGAGAAAGCACAATCAGAAAAAACACAAAATAGCACACACTAATCTTCATTCATTCTACATCTCACACCTTTCTTCTTTCTTACAAGCATATATATATATCTAAAGCTAACCCTGAAAAGACTATAATACCCATGACATGCCTTGAACTTAAACCACATCTAAAGATCCAGCCATCTCATCCATCCATTTCTCTCCCTCTCTCTCATACAATTCAGTTAACTAAACAATATTAAACTCCAGTAACTACAAAGATACATCAACAGAAAACACAAGTAAATATATACACACACTTCTTCAGCTTCAGCTCACTGACAGCAGCAACACCATCAACCTCCAATCTCCACCTCCAACTTCATTCCAAAAACACATCTTCAATCATGCAACAAGCTCTCCCTTGATTGAAGACTACAAACACCCAAACATTCTCTAAACTTATAGAATTGTTGCACACTTACACACTTGGTAAATACATCAGCTTGTTGATCAGTAGAATTGCAATAATGTAAACTCACCACTTTGTTGTTAACCAAATCTCGGATGTAATGAAACTTCACATCAATGTGTTTAGATCTACCATGGAGAGTTGGATTTTTGGCAATTGACATACATGACTTATTATCACACCATATAGGTATAGCCTTTTCACTTTGAACACCAAAATCAGCCAACATTTTCTTCATCCAAACACCATGACAACAAGCTCCACACAAGGCTATATATTCAGCCTCTGTACTGGATAAAGCCACTACATCTTGCTTCTTTGATGCCCAACAAATTGCTCCAGAACCCAAATTAAACACAAATCCTGACGTACTTCTCCTATCTTGCAAATCACCACACCAATCACTATCGGTAAAACCTTCCAAGGTAAAGGTTGGACTTCGATAATATTGGATGCCAAAATCCAATGTTCCTGCAATATATCTGAGAACATTTCTAGCAGCAGCAAATTGAATTTTTGTTGGACAAGACATAAATCTTGACAACAAGCATACTGGAAACATTAAATCAGGTCTTGAGTGAGTTAAATACAAAAGTTTACCAATTAAGCACCTATAATATGTTGCATTTGCTTCTTCAGACTTTCCAAATACCTGTTGTTTTGTACTTGGACTTAAAGGAACAGAGAGCACCTTGCATCCTTGCATATTGTAGGCCTTCAATAACTCTTCTGCATACTTCTTTTGTGACATATGTATCCCATTCATATCTTGCTTGATCTCAAAGCCTAGGAAATAATTCATAAGTCCCAAATCATTCATGTCAAACATATTTTTCATCTCCAGCTTGAATTGTTCAACCATCTTCAAAGATGATCCCATATAAATTAGATCATCTACATACACACATACCAACAGAATTCCACCATTAGGTAACACCTTTTTATACAAAGTATGTTCTGTTTGACTTCTCTGAAAATTCTGCGACTGAAACCATGAGTTCAATTTTGCATACCAAGCTCTTGGAGATTGTTTTAAACCATACAAAGCTTTAATCAGTTTATATACCATCTTCTCTATATCTCTAGCTTCTTCAATAGAAGTTATGATATGATCATACTTCAATGTCAAACTTCTCATTACCTTGGACACCACTTCTTTCTCTTCCAACTCCAAACCTAGACCTTTAATTTGATTTACCAAAGCTATTACTCTGGTAACATACTGCTGAACAGTCTCATCCTCTCTCATCTGCAACACTTCAAACTTTTGTCTCAAAGTTTGCCTTCGAACAGAGACCATTCGTGTAGTTCCATGATATTCACCTTGTATATGATCCCAAGCCTCCTTTGCAGTAGTAAATCTGACAATTCTATCAAAGATTGATTCATCAATTGCTTGGTGAATCAAATACAGAGCTTTAGCATCATCTTTTTGGCTTTCCAATTTTTGTGCTTCAGTTCCTTCCTTCAAAACTCCTTCTTCTACAATCTTCCACAAATTTTGACTTCTAAACAAAATCTTCATGCGAACACTCCATCGATCATATGCTTCTCCTCTAAACATAGGCACAGATGTTTGAACTATCTCTGGAGTTGATGAGGAGCTAGCTGCCATACTTCTTTGCTCTACACACCTCACAAACACACCATCAACTTACACCCCTTCTCAACTTCTGTCACACGAGTACCCAACACCCGCTGGAAAAGCTCTGATACCACTGTTGAGTCGCTGATGTGAATGAACCAGAAAGTTTAGTGATCAATCCGAAACAAGCTCAGAGAAAACACAGAGAAAGCACAATCAGAAAAAACACAAAATAGCACACACTAATCTTCATTCATTCTACATCTCACACCTTTCTTCTTTCTTACAAGCATATATATATATCTAAAGCTAACCCTGAAAAGACTATAATACCCATGACATGCCTTGAACTTAAACCACATCTAAAGATCCAGCCATCTCATCCATCCATTTCTCTCCCTCTCTCTCATACAATTCAGTTAACTAAACAATATCAAACTCCAGTAACTACAAAGATACATCAACAGAAAACACAAGTAAATATATACACACACTTCTTCAGCTTCAGCTCACTGACAGCAGCAACACCATCAACCTCCAATCTCCACCTCCAACTTCATTCCAAAAACACATCTTCAATCATGCAACAGGATCAACAAAATGTGGCCTAAGGCAACTTCACGTTTCGCTTCTTAAAGACTACAAGCGGTCCAAGACAGGATGGATACAATGCACACAACATCTCCATGGATGATCCTCACAAATTTACTGCTAATGTAATTATAGATTAATGGTAGTTTTCCTTTCAAACTTCTCCAGGGACAAACCAGGTAAAAGTCTGAGTGTTGCATGGAATTTAAACTAGTTGCCTAACCTTTCAATTCCAATGGTTCAGTGGGTCAACCCTGAGAAACAAGCAAATGTTTAACATAATCTTTGAACTACCAGGAAACTGTACCAAGAACATTTGTACCAAGGATGCGAGTTGTTAAAGGAAGTGGAAAAGCAATAAATTACTTAACACCTCCGCGGATATTGCTTGCTTTAGTGACAATATGGCAGATGGTTTGATGATCAGGTATAAGTTTCTCTTAAATTTGCACATAAAAAATTATCCTGCTAATGGCTCATACATTTCGGAAAATCATTCAACTTTTTCAATATCTAGGGTGGAGCCTTGTATGATGCAGAGGCTGACAGGATCCGCAACTGGCTGAAAGCCGAGCGCATTTCTCCTTCACTGATGCCATGGAGATGTATGCAGCAGCCAACACTTTGGTATCTGTTTTCTCTCTTTCAGTTGTCTGTGCCTTCATAATAGCACTAAAAAAAATTACAGTATACTGAAGCTTTTCTATATTAACGGTTGAATTCCGTAGCTATAGTGTCCAGTTCTAGTGGGGGCTTTTCCAAGCACATAAAATCATAAGGCAAACTGCCAATATCCACCGTCTCTTGAGCATATGATTTCAGAAGGATGAAAGAATGGCAAGACAAGGCCTTCTTAATTAGTTACACATGGCAACCTGATCATGTAAATTTTCCATTAGGGATTTTTTTTTTGGCATATGATTCATTTATAACATTGATTGGTTGGCCCCCATTTAAAATGTTTAGTGATGCAATCTCACATGTAAGGTTAGAGATTTTAAGGTATGTAAAAGAATTAAAAAAAAGTTTACAAGTTAAGCTATTATAAGTTTGTTGCTGAAAGTTTGATAATCCAAGTTTAGTGATGTAAACTCACTTTGATTTTTTTTTCTTTGTTTTGTTTTATCAAAGAAAAAAATAGAAAAAATTAACCTATTGAAAGTTTTTATATACCAAAATCACTCAAATATATCTTTTATTCTATAAAAAATATTTAAAAAATAATAATTTTGAGCGAGAAACTAGCTGGTTTAAATTTATAAATCAGAGATTTTTAAAAAAATCTTTTGAATTAAAAAATTTTCTCCAAATAATAATGGAAACTTTTGAAACCCACATTGGTATTCATTTTAATCATTTTAAAAGTTAATAATATAACAAAATCTATCTCTAATAGATAAATTTTCAAATACCGATTTTCCAAGACAAAACAAGGAGGGCCACATATAAACACACTTAGCGCCTATTTGGCTGCAAAATAAAAAAATATAGCATAATTTTATTATGTAGGAAGAGCAAGTAATTATTACAGAAATTGTAACATATTTTATTCTTATATAATAAGTGTTTGGTTAAGAAAATAAAAAATATATATGAAAATCTGTCAGTCGGCCACCGGACTGCAGATAGACTGGTGACCGGTGGCTGGAGGCCAACCGGACCACTTGTAGACTGCCGGACGATGGCGAAATAACACAATATTTTAATTAGCAAAAGAATATGGATAGCCAAGTAAAATTAAGGAGATGTAATTGTTGTGGTGTTTTGAGAATTCTGATGGATGTAGAATTGTAGAATAGGACAGCAAAAAAAAATGAGAAGATGAAGACTATTTTAGTTTATTCATTCATATGGGATATGTATATCAACATAACATAAAACTGATCCTAATACAAAAAGACAACATGCAACATATTAAAGTGATAAAAAACTTACTGACTTTTCAACTCTCAACAGTCAATAAGTGAAGAGATCTTCAAGCCTTTTCATTAGCTCAATTACTGCAACACCACTACTTGCAAACATTAATTTCCAATCAGAATCTTGACCACCAATTAATGCTCAACAGTAATTGCTTACCAAGATGATGAGAGCAAGAGCACTTCTTATGTGATTCATGGTGCAGTGTTGTTGTTGCAGAGAAGAGTAACAACCTTGTGTGTATCTTTAGTGATGAGAGCAAGTACACTGTTAAAGGAGGAGGGAAGAAAAGGAGAGGAAGGAGAGAAAGGAGGACACAAGATCGTTGTGACTCTATAACAAACTTGCATGCATCTTTGATTGGTCACCTATCATTCGCATGAAGCGCGCGTATCTTTGATTCGTATGCAGTGTAGCAAACACCTTTGATTCGTATGAAGCATATGAAGCGTATCTTTGATTAATATGCAGTATAACAAACACCCGTGTGACTCTATAACAACTGCGTATCTTTATTTCGCATTTATCCTGGCTTATTCTGACTTATTGTAAGAAACACCAAGGATTTATCTAACAACAACTTGTAAATTGTATTTGTCTCATAATGCGGATGTTGCTAAAGTAATAGAGTGATTATTTTTATAAAATAAAACAAAAGGAAAGAAAAAAACAAAACAAAACAAATCAGAGTAGTAACCTATTGGAAGTTTTTATATACTAGAATCACTCAAATATAACCCTGTTCTTTTATTCTATAATAAATATAAAAAAAAATTTTTAAGCAAGAAACTAGCTAGTTTAATTGTAACTATAGAAATATAAACAACGTCTTAATTATAAATATTTCATTTGACTAAATTTATGGGTTGGTATATGTAAATTAATAATTTCTCTAAATTTATTTCAATAAATTTTAAATTTTAAATTTTTATAAATTATTTAAATTTAAGTTCTTACTAAAGTAAGGTATATTTGAAAGTGATATTATGGAAAATGATAATGTAAATTTAAACTTTTATTTAAATTAATAGTTGTTCCCGGATAAACTTCTATTTTTTTATTTGTTATTATATAATATTTTCTTAAAATAAATGTGGATAAATCACTATTATAAAACTTTTTGATCTTAAAAGTTTAATACTATCAAATTTCTAAAATCAATCCACCTTTCAAGTTTTTTTTTCATTTAAGTCGTCTCATCATTATGAAATTGACAAGGGCAATTCTATTTATTATTGCACGTAAGCATTTCGTTCTCTCCCATGAAACAAGAATTGCCAACATCTAACGTCTCTCGGGCATATGATTTCAGAAGGATGAAAGAAAGGCAAGACAAGGACTTTTTAGTTTCACATCGCAACCTGATCATGTAGATTTTCCATTAGGGATTTATTTTTGGCATACCATTCATTTATCACATTGATTGGTTAGTCTTCATTTAAAATGTAAGGTTATATATTTTAAGGTATGTAAAAGAATTAAAAAAAAAAAAGTTTACACGTTAAGCTATAAGTTAGTTGCTGAAAGTTTGATAATCGAGGTTTAGTGATGTAAACTGACATTGTTTTTTTTTTCTTTGTTTTGTTTTATAAAATAAAACAAAACTAAAATAAACTAAAAATTAACCTATTGAAAGTTTTTATATACCAGAATCACTCAAATATAATTGTCTTTTATTTTATAAAATATATTAAACAAAATAATTTTGAGTGAGAAACTAGCTAGTTTAAATTTATAAATTAGAGATTTAAAAAAAAAGTTTCTCCAAATAATAATGCAAACTTTTGAAACCCCACATTGGTTTTCATTTTAATCATTCTAAAAGTTAATAAAATAACAAAATCTATCTCTAGTAGATATTTCAAATACCGGTTTTCCAAGATGAAAACGAGATTCTTGCTATAATAGGGACTTACTTCAATTTATCTTATTTAATTTATTAATTTATGATATATTTTTATTTTTATTATATGATTTATTATTTGATGAAAATAATTAAAAAACATTCTTATTATTCCAAGCTAATGTTATGTAAATGTAAATATATTTTAAATTAAAAAAAATCTTATTTAATAGAATTATGATGAGTTGGATAAGTTATAATTCAATAGGGAAAAAAAATAATTATATTTTATGATTATTACGGTTATAAATATAAATTATAGTTAAATAAATATAAATAATATTTTTAAATTAAAAAAATATTTAGAAGAATTATGATAAGTGGGCATATCTTATAAGTTCGAATTTATTATGATTATGTTTTAAGCTCGTATAAATTCGATGACTATGTTGAGTAAAAATAACAACATATGTTATTTAAATTAATGACTATGTTTTAAATAATTTTTCTGAATTTATTTAGATAATTTTTAAAAGTTTAATTTGTTTTTATTTTTATATTTAATATCTTAGTAATTATAAATGAAGTTTTATTTTAATGTGATAACTTATATTTAAAATTTTTTTAAAGATAATTTTTTATCTAGTAAATGTAATGAATGCTCCTTTAGTCCCACATAGGGGCATCCTTCACTAACAGGCCGGTCTTTTGGTGACACGCTCTCCTCCGGACTGACAGGGGTGTCAGTCACTGACGCAGCCTCCTCACCATTTGTGTGCATAACATTCTAATACCCCACCGATCAAAGACTGACGCCCCTGTCAGTCCGGAACCACTTGTGTGCGTAATAACATTCCAATACCCCACCAATCAAAGACTGACGCCCCACCTGTCAGTCCGGAGGAGAGAGTGTCACCAAAAAACCGGCCTGTTAGTGAAGAATGCCCACCACTTATATGCACACAAAGGACCCATCTCATAGCCGATGTGGGACTGAAGGAGCATTCATTATAGTAAATCTGATTTTAATGCTACTCAAATATCTAAATTAAATTAATGATATCAATTTAAATACGACATCTCTAAATCATAGTAAATGATATAAATCCACATACTACATTAATCAATATCAATTCACAAATATTTTAACAAATTAACCAATTCAGATATTATATCTTTTCTATTCATTGGTATTTAATATTTTTTTACGAACCCATACTTTCTCTGCTTATATATTAAGATTACCTCTTATACTTTTATGAACAAATCCATCACTCAAGGTTTTTGTTCTTATTTAAATTGTTCTTTGCATTATTTGAGGTTTTCTCTTTCACTATATTTATTTTTCATTTCAATGCATTAACCCATAGTTAAGCCCAAAGAGTAACACTTATAAATCTAATACAACAAAAGGAAGTTTTTAGTGATTTATTTAATAAGCTACGGTTTACACACCAATGATGAAGTAAAGATCAATCAATTCAGGTAAATAACACTCAATGGTGATGTAAAGATCTCCTTTATTTGATGTATTTTGTTTAATTTTGACATGTTTCATGAATATGTAAAAAGCTCCAAGATAAATGTTTTCCAATAATTAGTGAAAATTTTTAATTGAAGTTGAATATGAAAGCTTCAAATAAATGACCACTATAAATAAACTTGAAAACCTGACCAAACATTAATATTATTAGATAAATTAATAAAATAATAACAAATAATACAGTATTTAAAACCCACACATATACATATATTTGAAAAATAAAATAAAATATGAACACAATATATAAAATAATAAATAATTTTAAAATTTGAAAAATCATATAATACATATTATATATTAATATCATATCTGTATTGACAGAGAGGAACGTGGGTGCTTTGTTTTTGTATTTAATTTTTTTAACAAAATTATAATTTGTATTATTAATTTTATTATAATTTTTTATTATTTCAGGGTTGCATTCGCTTGGCCGAGTATCAGAAAACGCACGCAGGTTTGGCTTTTGTTTTTGTTTTTTTTTTCATATAATTAAGTTGATTTAATTTGATTTGGTTCTGAGGAACTCCTTTTGATTGATTTTGTTAGAATTTATCAGACTTAATTACGACATCTATGTCGTATATTATATGCGGAAGCAGGATCACATGGCCTCTAGCCATAGCAAATTGTTGAAGACGACGAGAGCCTCTAAGTCCACGCTTGAATTAACCAGAGACTCTTCCAATCTATCCCGTCCTCTCCCACCGATGGAGCTAGGTATTTACAAGAACGATAGATTGGGGACCTCTGGTGCTGTCCTATATATAATCCTTACCATCAAAGGATTAACTCTACTTAAAATTTAAGTATATCATTATCCAAAGTGCCAATTAGAGTTAACTTAGGACTCCTATTAGATAAAGTCATGGACCACTTTATATAGTTTGAATTCAGGTTGAATTAATATCATCACGAAGTTAATTCAGAATAGAACTCAAACTAATATTCTCCCACTTGGTCCAACTTTATCATAGGTAACTTAATATCCATTAACATTAACCCATGAATCCGTATGTCCACATCAAAGAAATAAATTACACGAATCATGGCGGTAAGTCATCATTAAAACCGAGTATTACCTTCCATGCATTACGATGCAATCTCTCCCTTTAATGCAAAACCTATATATGGCATTTTATCATAATGAATAAGCCAGATGCTTATTCGGGTCCAACACAAGCAAACCAATAATGCATAAACTTAATAATTGTCATTCTCAAACTTAATGTATACACTTAAAGAGAAGACAAATAAACAAATAAATAAATGTTTAAGAGTTCAATACTAAAGTGATATTAATTGTTCATAGAGAAAAACCAAGTCCCATATGTTCAACATGATCTCTAAACAATTTTGGCCCGATTCCTTTCGTCAAAGGATCCGCAATTATCAACTCTGTGCTAATGTGTTGAATGGTTACTTCACCGGCATTCACGCGTTCCTTTAGTGCCAAATACTTGATGTCGATGTGTTTACTTCGACTACCACTCTTATTATTCTTAGAAAAGAACACAGCAGCAGAATTATCACAATACATCCTCAATGGCTTAGATATAGAATCAACGATTCTAAGCCCTGATATGAAACTCCTCAACCAAATACCCTGAGAACTCGCCTCGAAACATGAAACGAACTCGGCTTCCATAGTGGAAGTAGCAACCAAAGTCTATTTTGCACTTCTCCATGAGATAGCACCACCGGCCAACATAAAAATGTAACCGGATGTTGATCTCCGAGAGTCAAGACAGCCAGCATAATCTGAATCCGAGTACCCAATGACTTCCAAGTCATCTGATCTTCTGTATGTAAGCTTGTAATCCTTCGTACCCTGAAGGTACCTCATTACTTTCTTTGCAGCTTTCCAGTGGTAAATCCCTGGATTACTTTGATATCTTCCCAACATCCCCACAACATATGCAATGTCTGGTCTCATACAGACCTGAGCATACATAAGACTTCCAACGGCTGAAGCATACGGGATGTTTTCCATCTGTTCCTTTTCCAAGTTATTTTTAGGACACTGGTCCAAGTTAAACTTGTCACCTCTCACAATAGGCACAACACTAGGCGAACAATTTTCCATCCGGAATCTCTCAAGAATTTTATTAATATAGGCTTCTTGAGACAAATCCAAAACACCACAATGCCTGTCTCTATGTATCTTAATGCCAATGACATAAGATGCCTTGCCCATATCTTTCATATCAAAATTCTTAGAAAGAAATCGTTTCACCTCATGCAACATACCCTTATCATTGGTTGCAAGCAAAATATCATCAACATATAGGACTAAAAAGCAAAACTTACTCCCACTGTCTTTATAGTATATGCATTGATCCTTAATGTTCTCAACAAAACCGAATGATGAGATAACATCATGGAATTTCAAATACCACTGTCGGGATGCTTGTTTCAGTCCGTATATAGATTTTTTAAGCTTGCAAACCAAGCTTTCACCTTCACTAGAGAAGAATCCTTCAGGTTGTTTCATAAACACTTCTTCATCTAGATCTCCATTAAGAAAAGCGGTTTTCACATCCATCTGATGTAATTCCAAGTCAAAATGAGCAACTAATGCCATTATAATACGAAACGAGTCCTTTTTCGAAACCGGAGAAAAAGTCTCATTATAGTCGATGCCCTCTTTCTGAGTAAATCCTTTAGCAACCAATCTAGCCTTGTAACGCTCAATGTTGCCTAGCGAGTCTTTCTTGGTTTTGTAGACCCACTTACACCCAATGGCTTTCGCCCCTTCAGGCAACTTGACTAGATCCCAAACACCATTATGTGCCATGGATTCCATCTCATCCTTCATAGCATCATACCACAACTTAGAATTACTACAACTAATAGCTTGTGAAAACGTTTTAGGGTCATCAACGGCTCCAAAATCATAGTCAGATTCTTGTAAATACACAACATAATCACTAGATATTGTCGGTTTCTTAATTCTAGTTGATCTTCTTAATGCCACACCATTATCTTCTTGATGAAGTTGTTGCTCAATAACTTCAAATTGATGTTGTGGGAATTGATCAACTGGATCAGCAGGATGTGGTTCCTCAATGATTGTCATTTCAATGTCTTCCAAATCTTGATGGTTATCATGTGAAATAATCAATCTTTGATTAGTGTCCGAAGTTTCTTCATGATCTTCTTCAAGACCAAAGTCTAGAGGTTGATCACTCCCACTAATCAAGTCATTCTCAAGAAATTTGGCATTTCTTGATTCCACAATTCTAGTGCTATATGATGGACAATAAAACCTATAACCCTTGGACTTTTCAGCATAACCAATAAAATAACCACTAACAGTCCTTGGGTCCAACTTTCTCTCATGTGGATTAAACACTCTTATTTCAGCTGGACAACCCCAAACACGCATATGTTGCAAACTCGGTTTCCAACCTTTGAACAATTCAAATGGAGTTTTAGAAACTGCCTTGGTCGGAACACGGTTTAATATATACGTTGTTGTTTTAAGAGCCTCAGTCCACATAGATCGAGGAAGTTTAGAGTTGCTAAGCATACTCCTTACCATATCCATTAAAGTGTGGTTTCTTCTTTCAGCTACACCATTTTGATCTGGTGAGCCAGGCATAGTGTATTGGGCCACAATACCATGCTCTTCTAGAAACCTCGCAAATGGACCTGGCGCTTGTCCATCCTCTGTGTACCTACCATAATATTCTCCACCTCTATCTGATCTCACGATCTTTATTTGCTTACCGCATTGTTTCTCTACTTCAGCTTTAAAGATCTTGAAAGCATCTAGTGCTTCACTCTTATTATCAAGCAAGTAGAGATACATAAAGCGTGAATAATCATCAATGAAAGAGATGAAGTATTTCTGACCATGAGAGTCCATCTCTGGACTGCAAATGTCTGTATGTATGATCTCTAATAAGCATGAACTCTTCCTAGCACCTTTCTTAGATTTGTTGGTTTGCTTACCCTTTATGCAATCCACACAAGTTTGAAAGTCGGTAAAATCAAGAGAGTCAAGGATTCTATCATTCACCAACTTCTCAATTCTCTTTATGGAGATATGTCCCAATCTCCGGTGCCATAACATGGAAGATTTATCATTCAAAACACTACATTTAATACCAACATTTACTTGATCATGCAACACATTATAAGAAACATTACTTTGTAAATAAATTTGGAAAAGACCATCACACAATGCACCATTCCCAATAGAAGAAGAATTATAAAACAAACGAAAATATGTTTCATAAAACTGAAAGGAATATCCTAATGGTACAAGTTGTGAAACTGAAATTAAATTTCTAGAAAAACTAGGAATATAAAAAGTCTTTTCCAAATCTAAAACAAAGCCTGAATCTAAAACTAATCTGCATGTCCCGACTGCTTCTACATGTGAACGAATCTTATTCCCTGAATAAATAAATTGTTCACTCTTCGTCGGTATCCTTCGGCTTAAGAAGCCCTGCAAGGTATTAGAAATATGGATTGTAGTACCAGAATCAATCCACCAAGTGTTATGACAAACATCAACCATATTAGATTCATAACAAACAAAAGAAATTTCAGTACCTTTCTTCTCAAGATGAATCTTGAGTTTCGGACAATCCTTCTTCATGTGCCCTTTCTTCTTACAAAAGAAGCACTTGGACACTTTCTGGATCTGAACAGGTAATTTGACTTTATCCTTGTTCAGGTTGGTTCGTCCTCTTTTCTTACCTTGAGTAGTCATATGTGTACTTTCACTCTTTTCTAATAATAGCCTTTCCTCCTCTTGAACACACATGGTCAAAAGCTCATTAATAGACCATTTATCTTTATGTGTGTTGTATGAGATTTTGAAAGCGTTATACTGATGTGGAAGAGAGTGCAAGATAAAGTGCACAAGGTAAGCGTCTGAAAAATCGATTTGTTCTAACGCCTTAAATTGAGCCGCTAAATCTCTTATCCTCATGAGGTGCTCTCGCACACCTTTAACACTTGTGAGCTTCATGGATAATAATTTGGTCATGAGAGTGCTAGCAAGAGCCTTATCTGAAGATTCAAATTGATCATCAATTGCCTTCAGCAAATCTCTTACATGTGCACAATTAGGGATTGAACCACGGATACTAGCAGATATACGTGTCTTAATGTACATCATGCTCAAGCGATTTGATCGCTCCCACCGTTCATACAAGGCAATAGCAGCAGGAGCGTTATTGTCTGTCGTCACAGGTGGTTCATCCTTCCTTATAGCATAGTCAAAATCCATGCATCCCATCTGGAGGAGAATTAACTCCTTCCAAGTTTTTATAATTATCACCCCTTAACATGAGAACATGACATTTTTTTTATCAAAAGCATCTGATTGCATAGCTACAATAAACAAAATAACATACATATCATACTTAATATTCAAGGCAATAAAACAAGTTGGTATGCTTACCAATGCAAGCCATACCGAAAAACAAAACATGAATCAATTTGTTATCACAATCTGCCTGTGGGCAAAGATATAGATACAAATTAAGACTCATAACCACCGATAAAACTAATGGATAATTAAAATTCCTTAATACCTGTGGGCGACTTAAGAAATAAAAATTAACCATTATTCTATCCTAATTAATTACAAATATAACAAAATCCCTGTGGGGTAAAATCATTATATCAAATATAATTAATCACAATTTGCCACCTGATAAAACTAATAAATAATTAAAATTACTTAATACCTGTGGGCGACTTAAGTAATAAAAATTATTCATTATTTTATCCTAATTAATTATGAGAAATATAACAAAATCCCTATGGGGTAAAATTATTATATTAATCATAATTAATTACAATTCATGTCAATTAAGCTATATGTAATCAATTACACTCATAATATGTAATCTATAATTTTTATAAAAATAAAATTATGAATATTGTGGCCACTTCATAATTAACAAAAATTCATTCGATCACATGACATACCAACTATATACATGAACAAATTCAATGTAAATAATTAATTATACAAATTATAATTAATACACTTAATGCATGAAAAATTCATACAAACAAAACCCTGAAATTTAAATAAACAACTAAACAGGGATCTACATGCAAAATATACAAAGTAAAGCAATTTTGCATCAATACCCATTAAGCTATTTTATTTAAAAGCATCATTCAAATTAATAAATTAATAAAATAAATAAACTTTAGGGGGGGAAAGAAAAACCCTAAATTTTTCTTCATGGGCAGCCGCCGCTACTGGCCGGATCGCCGCCGGCCGGCCGTTGGGGCGAGTGTGCCCAGGCTGGCGCGCGGCTGGCCTAGCCCGCGGCCAGGCGCGCCTAGGCCGCGCGCACCCAGCCTGCGCGTGGCCGGCCAGCACCAGCTCGAGGCAGGCCGCCAGCGCGGGCAGCCAGGCACCAGCGCGCGCGGCCAGGCCGGCCAACGCCTGCACGCGGCTGTCCAGGCCGCGCGCACCCAGTTCGGTGTGCGCGCCCAGCCCGCGCGTACAGGGCCAGCGTGCTGCCGGCCTGTGCGCGGCCAGGCTGCGAGCGCCCAGCCATGCGCGCGCAGCCGGCCTGCACGCGGCCAGGCCGCGTGTGCAGGGCCAGGCCCGCGGGCTGCCGGCCTGCTCGCAGCCAGGCAGCACCACACGCCCGCCCAGCCAGCACGCGTCCTAGCCGGTGCGCAGCCAACCAGCGCGCACATGCGCGTCCTAGTGCTCACGTGTGCGGCCCACCACGGCCTATCCGCGGTCTTGTCCATAGTGGGTTCAATTTTTAGGCCTAATACCCAAATCTTTCAAATCTTAAATTAGCCTAATTTATATCATTATAAACATGCGTAAACAATAATGGATTTAGTTCATATAAACCCTAACTCATGCATGTTTATTATAATCTATATGAAATAATACATTGAATTTACATACATGTAAGAATTCAATCATGCTAGGCAGAGGTATTAATCAGGCTCTAATGCCAACTGTTAGAATTTATCAGACTTAATTACGACATCTATGTCGTATATTATATGCGGAAGCAGGATCACATACCTCCAGCCATAGCAAATTGTTGAAGACGACGAGAGCCTCTAAGTCCACGCTTGAATTAACCAGAGACTCTTCCAATCTATCCCGTCCTCTCCCACCGATGGAGCTAGGTATTTACAAGAACGATAGATTGGGGACCCCTGGTGCTGTCCTATATATAATCCTTACCATCAAAGGATTAACTCTACTTAAAATTTAAGTAGATCATTATCCAAAGTGCCAATTAGAGTTAACTTAGGACTCCTATTAGATAAAGTCATGGACCACTTTATATAGTTTGAATTCAGGTTGAATTAATATCATCACGAAGTTAATTCAGAATAGAACTCAAACTAATAGATTTCTCTTTGGGTTTACGTTAACTTCGGAGAAGTTTTCATCCACGTATCTCTTCTTTATTTAAAAGGGCAAAAACACAAGAAAAAAAAAACTTTTAAAAAACAAACAAATACCAACATATAGGAAACCCCAATCTTAACACCACTCTCTCTCTCTCTCTCTCTCTCTCTCTCTTATTTTCAGTTTCTCTCTCTCCTTAATTTTTTTTTGTCTCTTTTAAATTGTTGGCTTTGATCCCATGATAATATTTCAGCAAATTCAGTGCTTTGTATGATATAAATTTGCCTTTATGTGGATTCTGTTAAATTTGCTGTTATTGAAATTTATACTATTTGGATCCAATACTTTGTTGCAATTTCGACCATAAAAGTAAAAAAATATAAACTAAATATTAATTTTTAGTGTTTTGTATGCTATAAAATTGTTGGCTTTGATGAAGGACCGACATTGCAACAAAGGATTGAACAAGCTAAATATGTAACAATTAACTAGCTACTGAATTTCAACCCAATAACAATTGATGTAAGTATAATAACTAGCTACTGAATTTCAACCCAATAACAATTGATGTAAGTATAATAACTAGCTACTGAATTTCAACCCAATAACAATTGATGTAAGTATATATATATATATATATATATATATATATATATTACTGTATAACTCTAATTTAATTTTAATATTTACAATACCTATTTTTAAATCATACACCATTAAAATATACTTATTTTCCAAATTTTTTTAGGTTATTTACTAAATCATTATGTAACAAGATTAAGTTGCTAATGATTGTGCAAGATGAAACTGGAGATGTGGAAATAATTGTCTTCGATAAACAAGCAGAGTCAATAACAAATATCAATATCGCTTTAATGAATGCTACAGAACAAATTTCCAAAACAAAAATCCCAGATAGAATAAACAGTATTATTAACAAAAAATTTACGCTGACTGTTGGTCTTTCATAGTAATCAATTAGAGATGATCTCCTCAACTACAGAATTTACAGATCCAAAGCTATTGTTTCACATGGAAAGATCTCTACACAAGCAAGAACTTCACAACTAACTATGGAAGGGACAAGCAAACAACAAAGACCAGAAACTGAAGAACAGACCAACAAACATGAAACTGTTGAAATGCTAGAATCATCGTCACAACTTGAAATACTAGCAGATTCATTCCTAAAAGAATCCCCACTAAAGAAGCAAAAAATCATACCTATGTGAAAAAAAAAAACGTATTTTTTTAGATGTATATAACTATAATATTTTGATAAGTAATCTCTGCAAGTATTTGTTCCTTATTTTGGAATGGGGGAAAAATATAGATATACGGCCTCTGTTTGAGAATTAACTTAAGTTCAAAGCTATATATATGAAGATAAATTTTGGATTTTAATGTTACAAAAATGAATTTCAAGCAAATATATATATTAAAAAAAAAAGAAAAACAAAACTTGCTCAAACTTTTAATACTCTTCAAAGCTCCTATACAATCTTTTGGGCTTGCTCAACATAGTAAAACCCATAAACATGATCTTTATTTTTATTTTATGTTTCCTTTCTTTAATGATTTACTGTCATTTAAAAACAAAAATTATTTGGTTTGTTGAACATTATTTGATGCCTTTGAATTACATTTCAATTTCCAACCTGATTTATATATATATTAACGCAGCAAATACCCGGTTCTAATCGAAGAACTCACACTCAAAATAGAGTAAATGAGAAAATCAATTTTCAATTCATCGATCCCCTTCCAGGAAACCCTAAACAATATTTATAGAGACCTAAACTAAGGACAAAATAGTAACTAAAATAAAATTAGTTACAAATTAGTGGATAATAAACTAACTAATAAATCTAAGATAATTGTAAAATACTAACCAAATACTACTTTAAATATTTCAAAAAACCATCACCATTCCAAAATTTAAATTTCTTGTTCTTGAAATATTCCCATTTAGTAGCTTTCTTTCTCTTCCTCTTCGAAAATAACCACATCCTTAACTTGAATTCTTTGAGATGCTCCGAGAAATCCTTCTCAATGGTCTTCTTTCTTTCATCAACACTTTTCCAATCAACTTTTTCATTTTTTTTCCCTCAGTTTTAAAAGCTTCCCTAATTATCTTTTCACAATTTCCATCATCAATAATAGTATTGAACATCTTATTATTAATCAATTGATGGATTTTGGGAGTTAACATTATCTGCCTTAAAAGATAAACTTGTCTCTCTTCTGCTTCATATTCTTCTTCTTCATCACCATCTGACTCACAAATAATCTCTTCATTCTTCTCTACAATGTTCGCAGTCCTCCTCAAGGGACATTCGTTTGACTTGTGACCCGGTAGATTACATTTGAAACACTTCCTCATAGTAGGTTTGGCATATGGATTTTTAGTTCTTCTTACATCTTTATCCTTCCCTTCTTTATCTACCATCTCTACTGCTTTGTTTCATTTATATTGGTTGTTCTTATTGATGTGATCTTCAAACTTTTTTGTGGATTCTACATATTTATAATCTTCACGGTTTCTCCAACCTCGCTCTTGTTGCATTAACTCTGCCTTTAGGGTCATATTCTTCGCCTCAGATAAGGTTCGGATAACTTGTACACCGATTCTGTCTCTGAGTGTTGGCCTTAACCCCTCTAAATACCTTGCAACCTGCTGCCTTTCTAACTCAAGGAGGTTGTTTCTGTCAGCCAGTCTCATGAATTTTGCAGTGTATTCATGGACAAACCAACTATTTTGTTGGCAATGTTGGTACTGTTGAAACAGGATCTGCTCATAATCTAGGGGTAAAAACTCCCTTTTCAATAAATATTTCATCATGTACCAAGTTTGTACAGGACCTTTACCTTCTAGTTCTCTCCTAGATTGAATCCGTTCCGACCATGCAGATGCTCCCCCTTTCAAACGACATGCTACCAATCGAACCCGTTTCTCTGGAGGAGTCTCCATGTAGTCACAGAATCTGTCAAATTCTGCAGTCCAATCAAAAAATTCTTCTATGGCCATGCTTCCGTTGAAAGACGGGATATTCACCCTTAACCAAAAATCTCCACCATCCCTTTCAACACGCCCATAATTATTTATCGTCCTCTGGCCTTCATATGGTTGATAACGTCTGAACCAATTTGGTTCAAAATCATCTTCTTCCTTTGAATCTTCATCATAGACATATTGTCTATAAATAGGGATAGAACGACGTCTATCAATAGGATAGCCTCTCCTCGGGAGGGAAAGAGATGTCATTTAGCAAAGATGGGTTATCAGTCTTAAAGAGTCTCGGGATTATACATTGATGGAACCAAAGCTTTAGAGAAAAGACAAGAATGCCTCCTCTAATTGCATGCCCTCCACGTGTGGTGCCCGCATGAGAGGATGAAGCTATGCGTCCGAGTGAAGGGAATGCATGTTGATACCTGTCGTCCTCTTGTTCATCGTCCCAAGGGTTCTGCTAAGGGATTGGTTATTGATTTCCTGTTCGACTGTGACCATCACCCCGGCCACCGCCTCTACCGCTGGTTCTACCCCGGTTTGAGAGTCAGTGACCCCTATGTTTGAGCCACGGCCCAAATTTGCTTTCTGTTTCCAAGGGTTTCATGGTTAGATCCACTGCATCGATGCCATCCTGCTCACCCACAGCCTCATCAACCTGCATTCTGATTTCCTCTTGCACCGGCTCGGAAAAGGCTTTCGAGGGCACATGAGGCTCAGAATGCTGAGGATTGATGTGTGTGGGACAGTGTGCTTAGCCATGTCCAACCATTCCACATCTGAAGCAATACATTTGGAGTTTTTCATGTAGGACTAACACAAGAACTGAGCACTCACCATACTTTACCCAAGCACCTTTCTATAGAGGCTTGCTCAGGTCAAGTTCAACACAAACCCTGGCGAACTTGGCTCTCGAGCGGTCCATGGTATGATCATCCACTTTGAGAATTTTGTCGAACTGGATAGCAACTGTTTTCAGAATTTCACCGTCCCATAACTCTATAGAGAGATGATAGATCTGAATCCAGACTGCTGCAAGAGATAACTTTTCAAACGCCGGCTGGAAGGATTCCGACCTGGGGGAAAGTTGCAAAATACAACCAGCTATTATCCATGGTCTGTCCCAGAAAAGACAACATTTCATCTCCAAAAACTCACATCGGATGTAGTAAAAACCTTTTGAAAGATTAGCTACTAAAAAAGCACCAAGCCCTCGCTAAGCGTCTGTTATAGCCAACTTTGCTTGTTCAAGAGACAGAGATTTACCCATAAATTTAGCATAAATCAAAGTTTGCATACTATCTTTGGCCAGCTGCCAGAGATCATCATAAATTATAACCAAAGAAAAAGAGAGAAGTTTGATTTTATCAAAATATTGCTTTTGCATGTGTGGAGGAATCTCAAAAACTTCTTGCTTGGAGCCAAAAGAAACCACATTTGCCCAAGAAACACTAGATTTCAATCCTGGCTGAGAAAGGAGAAACACTAACCCCGCAAGGGCCATCGGAGGAGATCAGGATGCAGAGTTCAGGAGAATGAGACTCTTTTACGGACAATCAACTTTCTTTTTTCTCCTTTCTATTGTTTTTAATACCATTATTAAAAAAAAAAAAGTTTTACAATGTGTCTCTATACATCCTCACTTCATCTCACATGAAAGATATGTATTGGTTATTAACATCCTCCCATAATTTTTTATATAAAATACACATTACGAAATTAATTTTCTGAAATTATGCATTTGGTAGGTTCTGTACTTAAATTGCTCAATGTTCACTCTCTTAAAATTTTATCAAATTTGACTAATTATATTTTCATAGTCTTCTTTAAAATATAACATATATTTCAAAATAAGTGTTAAATAATCTACATATTAAAACAAAAAACATGTGGAATAGATTTTTGGGGGAAAAAAGAGCAATGCTAGTTTTATCTAATAGGTTTCTTGAATAACATGATGCCAATTTGCCATCCATGTCATCATCACGTCATTTTTTTTATATACTTCAAATTTAAATTTTAAAACTCCTTAAATTTTTAAATTTTAAAAAAATATATAAAACCATATCTAAAATCTTAAACACAAATACTACAAAATCCTATACTCAAAAAATCTAAAGACTTAAATCTTAAATAATAAATACTAAATCCTAAACCCTTGTGATTTACAATTTTTAGGGTTTGGAAATAGGGTTTTTGATTTATCATTTATGATTAAAAATTTAAATTTAAGATTTAGATAATAAAAAAATATTAAAAAAAAAAGAGAAAAAAGAATGATGTTATTAAGAAAATCTATTAAAAATATTATTATTAATATTTATTTATTTATGCATTCATTCAATGCGACTGTTCCAAAGCTGACTTTGACCTATCAATCTCCTGTCACTATCTAAAAAGTAAAAACCCTAACCCTAAATTTTTGCTCTTCCATGTTCATGTATCTACTAGCGCAAGCCGCCTACTTTATCACGGACATAACAAGACATTTAGACATGTGAACATCTTGTAGCATCCAAAGTGGGTGTTTGTGATCCCAGACACCACTTTATATATTTGTCTTTATGTTCACTTTATAAATATGTCCCATTATTTTTGGCTTTTTAAAGAATTTATATTTACTTTTCTTTGATCCTCTATGAGATTTTTCTGCTTTTCTGAAAATTGACTATTTTTATGGATTTTTATTTTTATTTTATTTTATTTTAACAAATAAGCCACAAACACTTCTCTTATTTAAGAGAAATAAAAAACATGTACAAATATTGAACAAGTTTAAGAAGCACCTATGCCCTCACTTTGTATAGACTATAAAATTGGATTTTAGATTTATTTTGAAATGAATAATCTATACAAGAGAATCGGTGACAATAGGTAAAGAGACTAATGGCTAAAGATTTGATCTTAGGTAATTAAAATTTTTTTGTATTCATTAAAGTTTCTAATCTCCTTATAGTTATATACCACAGTAATCTTTTGTCAGGAATGGTTATTTACAATTTTGTCTTTTTAATTTAATAAAATATTATTTTTTATTAACATTTTAATTTTGTTTGAACAGAGACATGGAGAGCATATTATTATCATTATTCTTAATATATTTATGATGAATAATTTTATCAACGATCTCTGTGTAGGGTGTTTATATCTTTACTAGAAAGATATGTTTGAATTTTAACTCATAAAATGAAAATACAATGTGGTGAGATATTAACTCCTCAGTTGTGTACGACTTGACATAATTTATCAATTTTATAAAAAAAAATAATAATGATAATTACTTCATGATAATTGAAATATACTGTTGAGAAAACCGTGATTATTGCCATTTAGATATTTGAAATATATATATATATATATATATATATACAGTTCATGAACTTAGATCTCTTCGATTAATCTAAATTTAACGGGTATTTACGGAAAAAATGAAAAGATAGGAATTATTTATAATAATAATTAATTAAAAAAACACGCATCGAACTTTTCAGCAACCTCAACCGGTGCGGCACGGAGCACGTCCACGTCGCCATGCTGTGAAATGACTAATTTCGCCTTTTATAACTTCTCTCTTGTTCTTTGATAAGGGGTATTATAGTCTTTTCATGACACAGTAGTATTATTATTCTATTGAACCGTATCTTTTCCTCTCATCCCGATGAGCGAGAGAGGCTATTTCGTGGACGTGATTATGACACGTGGCAAGTTTCCATTGCATGCGACGCCCGTACAAAAGGTCAAACGGGGCCCACCCACGTTGTTCACTGTCCCCTGCCAGCTGGACATAGTGATGACGTGGCTTAAATGAAAGCCATATATTTTGTTGTGGGACCAAGTATCGTTTGTGGCCACATGTTTGATCAGCCGTTGGATATGTAGCCTGATCTGTATGAACGGCTGAGATTTTCTTGGCCGAGCTATGTAAAGCCTTTTGAGCCGGCTGTAGCCAGCCAAGCCGATCTCAATATTTTTTTTTAATTATCATGTTTTGAATTGGGTTTTTTTTGGTAATTTTCCAAAATTTTGGAAACCAAGTTTAGTTAAAATGATTTTTTCCCCCAATAATATTTTCACAAGATATTAAAAATATTTTTTAGTAAAAGAAATTTTTTTCAGTAATTATTTTCCCCTCTAAAAAATAATAATAAAGTCAATTACTTTTTGTATCTACTCATTTTTAGATAGTTTATTATTATAATATAACTATGAATTTTAATTGTTACAATAATAATAATAATAATAATAATAATAATAATTTTATAATTATATAAATAATTACAAAATCATCTCTACTTTAAAAGGTTGTCATCTACCTCCTAATTTTTTTAAAAAAATATAAATTATAGAATAAATTCGAACATCTTATGAATTGATAGGAGAATAAAATACTAATTATTCTATTATAAAGGGCGATTACATCTTAATAATTAAAATTCAAGGTTTGAATAGCTTAAAAAAGAAACAAATCAGTGGTTTCATATTTAAACAAAAATTAGAAAAATTAGATAATCAATCATAAGATTTTGGTGGGTGGGGGTGGGTGGGTGGGTGGTGTATACATATGAAGAAGACAAGACAAGAAATGATTCATTGAATTGGAACAAGTACTAGGCTTTGAAATGAAGGTGGTTTGTGGTTCTTGTTCCATTGATAAAGATACGAACTTTATTTCCTTGTTTAATAAGAGAGTTTCTCTCTTTGATGCCAACAACTTTTTGAATTAGTTTTATTCTTTTGCTCTCAATTTTATAATTTGGTAAAAATAATAAAAAAAAAATCTTAAGTGTTACAATTATTTTTTATTCCCAAAAATTTCAAATCTAAGTTTAATTAAAATGACTTCTTTTAAAAAGTATTTTATTGCCTAATAATTTTTTTAAGTTATTGCTAAAACTATTAATAGATTGCAAGTACAGTTTAATAAAAAAATATATGTTAAAAATAATTTCTTTTATGTGAAGAAAAAATATAAAATTAAACGCTTTTGAACCTCTTTATTAATGGATAATTCATCACAACTTCCAGTTTTAATTATAATAATAATAATATTATCAAAAACTCTTCATCTCGATTCTCAATGGCACTAGCCCAACAATGATAATTATAATAATAATAATTTTACCAAAAGCCCTTTATCGCAATGGCACTAGCCCAACAACGAAACGCTTGATTTACAAAACGTTCATTGCTTGTATTTGTAACGCAATGAATACAGTGATACTTAAGACCCTTTGCTATGGGTAAGTGAGGGTATGCAACCCAATCCTCATGTGGGTTGGATGAGGTCACATAGGCTTCATTGCCTTCTATGTACATGCCGTCAATTGTATATGTGCTTGTATATTTATTAATAACCAAATATATTTTTTAAATTATATAAATAACTATAAAATCATCTTTACTATGAATAGCTATATATAACCATAACAGGTAAATTTTTTACTATATCACTAATTTAACTTATTTTCACTTTGATCATCGAACTTCAATTTGTATCAATTTAGTCACTTAATTTTAATTTGATTTCACCTCACGATAAATCAAGGATTTCAATCTCCAATTGATTATATGGTTGTTTGAAAATCCAAGTCAATCCTCCTCATGGCATATTATAAAGTCTATTTGAGGCGTTATATCATAAAAAAATCACATCATTTATTTGGAAGCTGAAATATCTTGATTTACTACCCAGTGAAATCAAATTAAAATTGAGTGATCAAATTGATACAAATTGAAGTTCGGTGATCAAAATAAAAATAAACCAAAGTTTAATGACATACTAAAAAAATTACCCTAACCATAAAACTAAAAGTTTGAATATTTGAATGCACCTTTTTATTAAAAAAAATAAAATAAATACAAAAAATTACACAATCAATCATAAGATTCTGCAGGTGGTGTATACAAAATGAAGAAAGAAGGAAATGATTGATTGAATTGGAGCAGGTAGTAGATGTTGAAAGGAAGAGCTGTGAGCATGAAAAAACAGGGTTTGTGGTTCTTGTTCAATTGATGAGGATATAAACTTATTTCCTCATTTAATTAATCAGAGGTTTTCTCTTTCTCTCTTTGATGCCAACAACTTTTGAAGCAGACTTCTGAGTCCAACATTCTCTTGGAAGGTCCACATTTAGTTGCTCCATTAATGACATTATGTGAAGTGTGAATACCATCAATTGCCTGCCACCATTCCCTTTAATTATGCACCCATTCAACACCACAACTATTAGTATTTTGTGCCTTTTTTATTGATTTAATTTTCAGTGTCGTTTTTTGTATTTACTAATATAAATTTATTATCGATGGGCTCTTCATCTGCGGCACATCGCATATGGTGTTCAGAAAGAACCTGAGATCAAACTTCAATACCCTATTTTGAAAAAGGCCTAAGATCTAACCCCAAAACACACATAAAATGAAAATACATGTGTTGATGTATTAACTATATATATGTCATGATTTCTTTTAAATGGAGTTTTTTTATCTTCTATTTATCAAAATAGTAATAATAATAATAATAATAATAATTCATATTATTTTATTCATCAAAATAATTCCCGAGTCATTTTATTATATTAGATATGTAATGTGAATAGCCACTAAAAATCTTTTCTTAAGGCCCTTCGCTTTCTTTAAAAAAAAATATTATGGACTTTAAAAAAAATAATTCTTGTTATTATTTTAAAACCACAAACATTCTCATATTTTTTTTAAAAGGGACAATTTAGAATTTTTTTTATTAAAATTATTTAATATCATATTAAAATCACTAAAATCTTTTTTACAATTTCCCTCTCAATTTAAAAGCCGAAAACTGAATCTATCATATAGTTTGGTCATACGTGTCAAAAATAAAATACATTCATCCCTATACTAAAGTAGTTGTTATATTTCATTCTCAAATGTTTAAATTCATCATATGGTTTGACAACATTTCTCATTAAAAAAAATGAATAAATTCATATAAGCAATTTGTTCATATTGTGAGAACATCTGAGATACACAATTGCAGCATTGATCTATTACACATATATATACCTATTATAATCAAGCCAATTGTTCATTGAAATTGTTTTTGGCACCAATTTTTTTCTGATTATTTTTATAAAATAGATATTTATAAATATTTAACTCTTATGATGATTATAAAATTTTATTTTAAAAAAAAGATCAAACTACTATTTTTTTCTTAAATGTTTAACAAAAAAAAAAAACAATTACAAAAGTCTGACTTTTAATCAAAATGCATAATTAAAAATTATATAATTTTTACAAAGTTATATTAGCAAATATTTCCCCTCTACTAGTTCTCGATCTCGGCCTCTCATCTTTCTATGTAACAAAATAAATAAATAATAACATGAAATTAATAAGCCAAGGCTGCCAAGCTTAGCCAATTGTCACAAGCCAAGCTTAGCTATATAATTAAGTAGGCCCCATGTATACATATTTAGTCTTTAAAGGATTAACAAAAACAAGAAAAGCACCCATAGATCTCTCTCATCTTTCACTATCTCTCCATAAATATATATCCATTCTTAGTTTAAATAGAGACTTCTTCTTCTTCCTCTTCTCATTTACCTTTTCTTTTAGAGATCTCCATGGCCTTATCTTCCCCAAGGTCTCCTTTCTCTTCATCAATGGAGAGAACCAACCAATGGTATATATATATATACATATATATTATTTACATCTGTCTATTCCCAAAATATCCCTCATATGCTTGTTAATTTTTTTTTTTTTTTTAATACTTGTTCATCTTGTATGCAATGATGTTTCAGGGTTTTCTCTCAAGAGATCCCAAGTGATATCCTTGTCCAAGTCAATGATGTCCAGTTTCCTCTCCACAAGGTTAGTTTAATTTCTAGAGTTTTATTCCCATTATGGGCTTCTAGTTTCATTCATTCCCATATTGACCTCACCCTTCTTCTTCCTCTTCTTCTTCTTCTTCTTCTTCTTCTTCTTAAGTTTAATTTGTTTGATTAATTTAATACGGTGATTGATTAATTAGAAACTTTCATATTTATCTGTTTACAAGATTAACTTGCTAGATTTTTTTTTTATTGAAAGTTACTACACAAGATAGATATTTTGGAAAAAGTAAATAGCAAGTTTTTGTATTTTGTAATTTTGTTTTTTTTAATAAAATATATTTATTTTACTAATTTTAAAAATAAAAAAAGATAAAATACAAGAGGTGGTGCAGGGATATTTTGAAAATAATGACATATTGTGTTGGATTCTTATTTAAAAAATAAAATTCTAGTTGTTCAAAAGCATAAAAAAAATTACTCCTTTGATAATAGACTTGTAGAAAAACCTGGATTATCAACATAATTGATCCATGAATATTATGAATTTTAAAAAAATAAAAATAAAAATTTAAAAGGTTTTTTTTTTTCTTTTTAATCTTAGTTAGCTTATATTGGGGTTCCATTTATGTTTTTTAATCTCTTGGTTGATCCATTCACGTTGGTTGTATCATTCATCCACCAAACAAACTAATATAATTGTTCTAAAAATATTTGGAAATAATATATAACTAATAACTAACATCTTATAATAACAAAATAAAAAAGTCACAAGTTAATATATAAAAAAGAAGAAGAATATGAGGGGTTTTTCCAAATAATGGAGGCTTGGGTATTCAAGCAAGATTTTATTATTATTATTATTTTTAAGGATTACAGAGCAATTATGAGTATATTTCAAATTTTTAGTAAGAAGAGAGATAAAATACTATCATATTGTAAAGATGATGTTTAAACAAATAATTTTAAGTTAAAATTTTTATGTATGCATTTTAAACAACATTATTTATTAGAAAAATTTTACCTTTTTATATAACCGGTAGAAGAGAGAAAAATTCGATTATATTTAAAAATTAAATATAATCGTGGCATCTCAGTTTGCAAAACTTAAAAATTTATTTTAATTAGTCATAAGTCAATTATAAGTCAAGTTCACCAAGATTTAGTAGATTTTACTGCTCTTTATGTGCAATGAGCTCACTTAAATTCTCTCCGAATAAGTTGGTCCAAATCCCTCTGATACCACTATAGCTTCCCTATAAAAAACTTTCTTATAAATTCAATAATAATCTCACTACCATATAAGATCACAAATATATATATATATATATATATATATATATATTAGCATTCATCATTTATTAACATTCACTTTACTTATAAATAGAACTTTTTGTGGTGTTTTCATCTTAAGGAGGGTTGTTTTTCGTTGTTGGTGTCTTTTGTCTGTATCTCTACCACATCTAGTGGTTTTTTTTTTCTTAATTTAAAGTGGTTTATCTATTTAAAAATAAATAAATAAATAAATAGTAGAATTTTCAACTAATCAACCGTAAATCGTAATGAATTCTACTAAACTTTAGTTAGCACTCACGGTAGTTATCTAATTATTACTATATATATATATATAAAACTCATGATTATAAGCTCACCATTCTTTCATGTTGGTTAGGTTATGCTTGTGGCCAAGAGTGGATACATAAGAAGGAAAATACTAGACTTGAACGGGGCTGAACTAAACCACATTGATCTCGCCGCCGTGCCGGGTGGTGCCGAAACCTTCGAGAAGGCGGCGAAGTTTTGTTATGGAATAAACTTCGAGATATCAGTCCATAACATCGCCGGACTCTGGTGCACCGCCGAGTACTTGCAGATGACTAATGACTGTTGCATCACCGGCAACCTCGCCGGACGTGCCGAGGAGTTCTTGGTCCATGTTGCATTCAAAACTCTTTCTGGTGCTGTCATTGTGCTCAACTCTTGTGAGTCTCTGCTTCCTTTTGCTGAGGATGTTGGCCTTTTTCATAGATGCGTTGATGTTGTCGCTATGAAGGTTTTTCTTCTCATCCTTCCTCTTTCCTTAATTTTAATTTTACTTTTTATTTTTACAAAAGTATAAATTACTTCCATATTTATATAAAAATTAGGTTAAATTATTTAATACTAACTTAATTATTCCGTCACTCCTATTTGAGTCATTGAATTATAAAAAATTCAAAGATTCACATTCAATTCAATTGAGTCACTCGACCTAACTTTGTTAGCTGCATCATGTTATGCCCTATTGTCATATTAGTATGATTTTTTATTGCAATCTATTTGACTAAAAAATAAAAAAATTTAAAAATTAAATTATTTTTTATTTATTTACCATGAACAACTAGTTATATGAGTTGACAATTTCTAAAATAAAGAGGGTTTTTATGCACATAAATTGTTGATGTAATAAGGGGGCATGGCATTGCATGACTATAAAAGAATTTTTGTTAACATAGTTAATTTGAGTGACCCAAATAAACGTGAATCTGAAGTAAAGTACCAAATTAAAATTTTTTATAATTCAAAAACTCAAATAAGAGTGATCGAGTAGAACGTTAATACTAGTCCACAGATATCATACCTTTCAAAATTAAAAGTTACCGCATTAGAATTTTTTTGTTATCTGAAGTGATCTCGTTATCTTAAAAATGTAAATAATAAATATTATTAAGTTATTTATTAATTAAAATAAATTTCAAATTAGGCATGCAACGAGTCAATTCATCCAACCCGGCCAACAGCCGAGTGGTGGGCTACAGAACTCACCTCACTCAGCCCTAACTCGCTCCAGAAGGTTCTCACCGCCATGAAATCCCTCGGTGCTTCCCCCAAATCCCTCTCCACCGCCATCACCACCTTCGCCGACTCCTCCCTCTCCGACATCCTCCTCCGCCCCACCTCCACCTCCACCTCCACTCCCGTTTCGCTCCCCGACGATGCCCTCGCCCACCACCGCGCTGCCCTCGAGTCCCTCGCCGCCATCCTCCCCTCCTCCCGCGACGCCCCACTCCCTTTCACCTTCCTCTCCTCCCTCCTCCGCGCCGCCACCTCCCTTTCCGCCTCCCTCTCCTCCCGCCGCGAGATCGAGCGCCGGATCTCCGCCGCCCTCGACCAAGCCTCCGCCAGCGACCTCCTCTCCTTGTCCCTCGACGCCACCGGCCATCGCGTTGGCGATCTCGAGAGCGTGAGGCGAATCATTGCGGGGTTCGTGGAGAAAGAGGCGGCGGCGGCCGGGGGCGGCGGGTTGCTGTTCGGCGGAGGAGCAGTGGCTTGCTCGCCGGCGATGCAGAAGGTTGCGAGAACGTTGGATGCGTTCGCGGCGGAGATTTCCACCGATGAGGATCTCACCGTGTCGAAGTTCGCCGCCGTCGCCGGAGCTTTGCCGAAGGCCGCCCGTCGGTTCGACGATGATATCTATCGCGCCGTTGATCTCTATCTTAAGGTATGTTGCTCCTCTTAACTCCTTTATAGTTATCCGGTTCCAGCATTCCTATTATTATTATTCATTGCATTTATGCCCCTCAAAACCTTATAATTACACATCTTATAAATAAAATGTGAGACAAATTCGCAATAAGAAATTTTAAGGCTAAGATTTTTTTTGTTGTTTTTTTTGGGAAATTTTGTTGTTTTCAATGCAAAGTCATGAAATTTTGAAGAGTTGCAAAATTTTAGGTGTGAATATTAGTGTTAATTTATTTAATGTATGTATAATAATGGTGACACTAATCACATCAATTAGTTTTATCGGGAATTTTTTTTTTAATTGTGCAGATTTTGTATGTTATAAATATGGTCTTTCTTTTGTGTATGATAAGTTCATAATAACATTTTCATATTAAAAAAAAATAGATTTTAACTTTTTTTAATATATATATATATATATATATATATAATGAATAACATGCATCAAAATCATTAGTTTGATGCATTAGACCTAAGGAATATGGTTGGTCTAAATTTGTGGTTATTTAAGGAAGTGATTACGAGTTCAAAATTTATTTATTTGGACAAAAAAAAAAAAATCATTAGACCTAACGAATACTGAAAAATTAAAAAAAATCAATGGACATAGATAATAATTATTTGGAGCTCTGCAGCTCTGCTATTTGTTGAAGAGCTACCGTGTTTCATGATTCAGTTAGGCACATCCTGAAATGAAAAGCGAACACAACACTTATGTTACTGAAAACTAAATGAAAAGTAGATAATTATGTTGAACAAAAACATGTTGATGAAGTACTGCATTTCATGATTCAATAAGGAACACAACTCTGATGTTATTGAAACTAAATTTATAAGTAGACAGTTATATTGAACAACTGCTGCATTTCATGATTCCAATCACACATCCACCAATTGGTGGATGCTGAGGTTTTAATTATCATGTATCATTGGCTTGCTACTTCTGGTTTTCTGATTTTGTCGTCTTCCTTCTTATGATTTATCCATTATTCAAGATCGATATTTATAACTCAAAATAAATAAATAAAAAGGAGTTCATGTTTAATTTTGTACTTATTCATGCAATGCAGGCTCATCCAGGACTAGATGAACTAGAAAGAGAGAAAGTATGCAGCGTGATGGATCCTTTAAGACTATGCTATGAAGCCAGACTCCATGCCTCACAAAACAAGCGTCTTCCTCTTCAAATTGTCCTACATGCACTCTATCATGACCAGCTCAAACTCCGCAGCGGCGAAAGTGAGGCCACTGCCACCTCTGCTCCGACTGCCGCAGCCTCCGAAGCCTCCCTTGCTCGAGAGAATGCCTTGCTCAGAATGGAACTGGCCAAGATGAAGATGTATGTGTCTGACATGCAAAAGGAACATGCATCAGGGTCTAAAGGATCTTCAGCAAAGAAGGGGAGTTCTTCTTTCTTTTCTTCAGTTTCAAAGACTCTGGGCAAGTTAAATCCTTTCAAGATGCAGGGTTCTAAGGACACTCTTAATCTTGATGATGGTGTTAGTGAGGTTATTACCAAGCCAAGGAGGAGGAGGTTTTCTATTTCTTAGATATACATGCAATTATTTCTTGCCAATTTGCATACAATGAATGGTTTGTGTTTTTGCTCTTTTTGTTGTTGTTTAATTGTGTGTGTGTTTGTGTATATAATATGCTGAATACTTCATAGTCTTCATTGGTAAGAAGATGAAGTTGTTTGAATAGGAGTGGATTTGCTTGTTATGGAATGGCTACAAAAGTTATTCAATAATTTTAGTGAGAAAAGTATATCTAAAGATAATTCCTATGTTGCCATTTTTAGTTAACAAATTGTTTATTAATGAGCTTGTTGTAAAAATTGTAAAATTGCACTTGTATCACTAAGAAAATTTAGATTGTTAACATTGTATTCCATTAATATAAAATTATAAAAATCAAATAAAAATATTTATTTATTTTATATCTTTATCTTTTTAGAAACTAAAATAAAAGGTAGTTATTATTATTTTTCTTGAGGGTATTTTTCATAATAGGTCACCAATCCAAGGGATTTAAAAAAATAAATAAATAAATTTACTAAAGTAGGTTTTCTGCAAAATGACCAAATTTTATGGTTTTTTTTAAATTAAAATTCCATAGAATAAAAGGCTAAACATTAAGAAATAAACAAGAGTACCCATTTTATAGATATTAAATCCAAGAAAAAAAAAACCTCCCAAGGCATGACTTCTTTTCTTTTGTTGCCATAAAGAAACAAAAGGTCAAATAAAAACAACTAATGGCATCAGTCCAAATTTGAAAATTTTGGCCCAAACGCACTTATTTATATCAATCAGTATTATAGCAACATGCCAACATCTGTGTCATATCAATTTGGGCACTAAGTAAGTTGGTAGTGTGCCACAAAGAAAAAGCCAAACCATGACACTACAAATCACAGCGATTAGAATAACTTTGAGAGTGATTCGACAACCACAATTTCCAAAATGCACTTGTATGAGTAAGAAATAACAAAGCCATAACAAAGACATGAATATAAGCAAAAACTCACGGATTTATTTAGAAAACCCCAAACCGCAATTCAGTTTGTTAAAGTTATTTATTATAGTAAAACTGTAAAATAAATTCAAATAAATCATAAATCAATTACAAATTAGGTTGATATTGTTGGGAAAGAAAACCGAGACCAAATGCTTTTCTGCTTGAATGGATAAGAGGAGTAATAATTGTTTGTATAAAAAATAATAAAATAATTGTTTGTTCAAAAACCAATAGAGATCACAAAACATCACACAAACCACATAACAATCTTTAATATAGAAAAATCCTTTAAAAAGAAGGATAAAAAACACAGGACTTCTATCAGGGAATCAGCAATGTCTACAACAATCAAATATATTCACTAGCACATCATGCCAAAACATGATCAACCATCATAAAAGAGAAAACACAAGATTATGGAGAGATAAATTAGAGTTGCAGCCAAATCATACCACAAATGCTCTGCTGATCGTGAAGTTAGGTCAAAGTGTCAAACTCGTCGGAGCAAAAATACAACCTAGAATACCTTCTATTTTGAAAGCTCTAATCAGAAAATCACTTGTCAAAATCAGATCTCCACCGCTCAAAATAAAGAACATTTATATACGAACACGCATACCAAAACTCAGCTCGATCAAACTACAAATGATGATCTGATTGCTAAGTTGATGAAACTAGCCATAGAATAAAATATGTCACAAATTCTCTCTTTCTTTATTTTCTCAAAGAAGCTGCAAAAAACCATGACCTATATTTAAAAAAAATTGCTGAAAAATATTATTAAAACCTTAATAGGTAATCATAATATGAGTCTCACAAAAGATTTAGGCTTTCTCCATATAGGAAGGGAACCCAAGCCCAACAAATATAGATTCATTCTAAACAATGGCTTGATTCTACTATTGTATAGATGTATAGTCTTATTACCTATAAATTGTATTGGACAAGTCCTCCATATTGTAAGCGCCTCGTCTCCAAACTTTAGTGGGATATGTGATGGTAATGGAAGAATGGCTTGTTCTCTTAATTGAAAAAAAATCATATTAATCTTTTTAAGTTTATTTAAACATAATTGTGATCTCAATTTTTTTAATAAATAAGGACAAATCACAACCTTTAGCCATTGTGGTAAGAGGTTGAATCTTCAAGCTCATTGTTGAGAAGGAAATAAGTTATCACTATTCTATTGTGGAGATGGTTTGGGTCAAATGCTCTGTAAATAATAATAGCTAATTAAATAAATATGAATGAGAAAATACTATAATGCAAATTATAGTATGAAAGAAAGAGGAATAACATTCATACATATATTTAACGTAGATGTATAATCTTTTAGGAAACAATTATAAATTATTTTAAATATATTATTGCATTTAAATGTTTATTTGCATTAATTATGATATTAGTAATAGAAAGGTTTAATTGCATTCATTAATTTTGCATCAAATATTCCACTAAACTTTTCAAACCCATTATAATTTTTGAAAAACATTTATTTTGTGGAAAATGTCTCCCTATATAGAATTATTTAGTAATAAGTTTTTTTACCAATTTTGTCTTGGTTTATATCTTAGCAGATTAGAAGATATTAAAAATATCAAAATATTAGAAAATATATTGAAACTCTATAAACTGAATGCGTTTCTAAAAATTATGATCACAATCCTAATGTTAGTTGTTTTGATCTTGATTTTTTTAAAAAGAGGTTGTGATATCTATTATTGTGTAATTATTTTTTTTTACTTTTTTCTTCTTATTTTTTTTATTTTTTTAATGAATTTCCTGCTGGTAGTGTTTCATTTGTATTTACTTTATTCATTTTGTCATAAAAACTTTGTACCACTTGAGCAAGGGAATTTGCCTGGTTGAACATAAATCTAAGAGGCAAAAAAATGACAGAGAGAATTGGCATCTAGGTGTCACAAAATTTTTTTTTTATAGCTTTATTTATTTTATTTTTTATTTTTTAGATTTTTTTATAATTTTTAAGGTCTGCATTGTTATATAAGTGCTTGTAAAAATTAGTTTAAGCAGAGAATAAAAAATAATATATTTTTTAATTAATTAGTGTATTTGCTGCGTCAAAAACAAATTAATAACACAAAAATTTCAAAGAGAAATCAATAAAAAAAATATGCAATCTCACAAACACTTAAATCACAGTATAAAACTAAAATTCACATCCTTTTATCTACTGGAATTGATCCTATGTGAAAAGTCACAATGATAGTAATGGGTCCTTGGTTTTGGATGTGAACTTATAGTCCAAACTCTGTATTACCTAATTATGGCGTATGACTGGATGTTCAATTTTTAACTGTGCAACATGTCACTAACAATATATGCAACTCTGTATTACCTAATTATGGCGTATGACTAGATGTTCAACTTTTAACAGTGCAACATGTCACTAACGATATATGCATTTAGGGTTGACAATGGGGCTGAACATGCCTTTACCACAATTACACTGTCTATACTATCTCTTGCTTATGAATACCACAATCACTATTGTGGTTTTTTTCATGTCCTTAAATAAAATTTTTTAGGACACTTATAAAGGAAATTTTCTAAAACACAATCCATTAAACAAGATTGAAGCATGCTTTGAATTGTTGCAATGCACTTTGACAATGTGTATATATATATTAAAAAAAAGAAAAAGAAAAAGAAGACTTTACCAAGAACGTTCGGTGGTGGTGAGTTGATTTTAGTTTACTTTTGAGTTTAATAACTTTAATTCTTTTTAATGAATCAGCAGCTTTAATTTTTTTAATTAATTACTCATAAATATTGGTCAGAAGAAGTCACGGAAATGATTACTTCATTAGTTGAATTTTTTAAATTGGGAGGAAATGTTTGATAATACCCCTATAATATATAATATTTATTAATAAATTAAAATTATAACAAATAAATTTTTTAATATTATATTTTTAGTTAAATCATTAAAATACATAAGTATAATAAAAAAACACATTATTATTATAATTCAATGTATATAATCTTATTTATTTTGATTTGCAAACTGAAGAAGTGAATATATATATATATATATATATATATATATATATATATATATATATATATATATATTGAGACGAGTAGAGGCCGGGCAAGGTAAATTCAAAATCAACTTGTCTCGCACTCCTCGCAATAAATCTCTATCCCTTGTTCTAAAAAAAAAAAATAATAAGAAAATAAGAAAATAAGAAAAAAGCCACCCCATTATAAAAAGATCAGATAAAAAATAACAGATTCGCTTGGGTTTTGTTATCCTTGTAGTACCATGGGTTTGTCCACAAACAAATGACATGATTTTTATTTTTTTTTTAAAAAAACATGACATGATTTTGTTTATAATTAACAACGTGTTTGTGATGAAGATCGAGTGAGTGCAATGAATAATTTCTTTTTTTATTGTACTAAATGTTCTCAAATAAATAGAAATATGTATAAAAGCTATAACTGTAAATAACAGCATTGATTTAAACATTTCTCTATCTTGAGGATAGGCTATTTTTTTATATAAAAATAGATAAACCACTAATTTATTGAAAAAAAAAAACAGAAACAGGTAGAGATTAAAACAACAAATACACAAAAAAAAAATAAAAAATACAAATAAGGGGCAAAACACAGTCACCAGGGGTAAAACATGCCTCAACAACAAAGCAAACAGCGCTCAAGCTGGCAAATTAAGGGAGTCAATCACTCTTGAACAGTGGGTGAGGTTAGGGCGCCGATCTGGTCGTCTGATCTCTCACTCAGGAAAACAAGAATTTGCCTGAGTTTCTAAATGGATTCGCCTAAAATGCACTGAGTCGGGTCTATAGCTGTGGAAATCCAAGAAGTAGTATGTGAATAATTTTGACAATAACAGAATGAGAGAGGAGAGCATGTAAATTAAAAATGAGATTGTTTCTTTTGAGCCATAAGTTCTAGAAAATGGCTCTAGAGAGAAGATCCCATAGATGTTGGTGTTGTTCAGGTAAGGATGGGATCCAAGAGGTCTAGGTATAAAAAATGGACTGAGGTTTCAAGTAGAGACCTAAAATCTATATAAAAAAGTGCCAAATGCTGCAAGAAAAATCCAACTTAAGCAACAGATGATCCACCGATTCAGAATTCCTATGGCATTTGACACAAGCATCCGTTGCACAACAGATATTACACCCTTTCTTGGCTAGATTGGAGAGAGTTAGAATTTTGTTGTCCCAAGCAAGCCAACAAAAAGGAGTTATTTTACTAGGACGATCCACTTTCCAAAAATGAGGATAAAGAGATGATCTAGTCCTTGCATCCACTAGGAACCGATACAAGGACCTTACGGAAAAATGTTGTTACTTTCCAGAGTCCAAATTCACGTCCTCTTGCTCGCTATTACAATTCAGAATACATTACAAAAGAGGTGTAATTGCTTCACAAGGAACCAAGTGTTAGAGAGACTCTAAAGAATGGAATGGTAATAAGAAGCTTCTTATCTATATCCAAGGGACGCTACAGTCATTGTAAAAGTTTGACAAGAGGTCTTTAGGAGCTCTACCATCTAACCAGTTATCAAACCAAAGAAGGGTATCCACACCGTTCTTCACAATCTTAGAAGCACAAAATCTGAATGAAGGAAGAAGTAGTGTAACGCCTGCCCAGAAAAAGGATTTATTTCTAAGCGATGTGTGGAACAAAGGTCCTAGAGTACCTCTGTACAGGTAGTTGGAGCTAATGATTTTAAACCAACAACTATTAAATTCTAAGATAATTTTCTACCACCACTTACCTAGGAGGGCCTTATTGAAGTCTTGGATGTTAAGGATACCTCATCCGCCCATATTGCGAGGTCTGCAAATCCTATTCTAGGCAACTAGGTGAATACCTTTCGGGCCCAATCCCAGTCTTTTCCAGAGAAAATCCCTATGAGTATTATCTATCTCGTTAGAGGCTGAAAATGGGAGCTTGAACACTGACATCAAATACATAGGAATTGAGGACATGACAGAGTTTATAAGAGTGAGACGGCCTCCTAGAAAAAGATATTTAGCTTTATAGGAAGTGAGCTTGGAACATACCTTCAAAATAAGGTTCAACCAGTCTTGTCGCCTCTGGTATCTCCCTGAGAGTGGGACCCCCAGGTAAGTAAGAGGCAGACAATCTCTAACTCAGTTGAGGGTAGCGACTGAATTTGCATTAGGACGAAAACCATAAGTGGTAGAATACAAGCAACTTTTAGAGTAGTTGATTATAAGGGCAGAAACACCTTAGAAAAGATATAGGATCAGTTTAATCACTTAAAGATCTTCTTGTCCTCCTGTAGAGAAAATTATCAGGACATTCGCATATTGAAGATGACTAATGTTCACTAATTGACCAAGTGGAACCCCTAAAACCACTGTAGAGTGAAGTGCGTGTGTGAACGTTGCACTTAATGTATTTGCAGCTAGAGCAAAAAATAGAGGTAACAAGGGGTGTCCTTGCCGTAGTCCATGTTTCAAGCGAAGGAAGCTATGTAGGGAACCATTAATTAGCACACGGGTCTTGGCAGAACTAAGAATAGTTTGAACCCAAGAGATCCAACAAGAGTCAAATCCCTTAGCAACTAAAATCTCCAGTAGGAAATTCCAGTCCAGAGAGTTGAAGGCTTTTGTAAAATTAACCTTAAAGGCTAGACCAAGTAATTTACACTTTTGATGATTAAAGATGAGTTCCTGTGAAGCAATTATGCTATCTGCTATACATTTGCCCTTAATGAAGGCTGATTGGGAATCATCGACTAAATCATTAATAACTCTGCTCAATCTATTAGCCAACAATTTAGAAATGATTTTATAGGAAGAGTTAATAAGATTGATGGGTCTGAAGTCTGAGATGTTTTTTAGGGTATTCTGCTTTGCAATTAGGACTATATTTTGACCCAATTTAGATGTTTAAGATTTGCTCATCCTTCAAAGAAATCCATGCAAAGGTTGGCAAGATCAGTTTGTAGCAATTTTCAGATGTTCAAGATTTTCTCTTCCTTCAAAGAAATCCATGCAAAGGTTAGTGAGATCAATTTACACCAAGGACCAATGTTTTTGAAAGAAGAATAAAGGAAATCCATGTGGTCCTGGAGTCTTGTCTGCTCCTAAAGTGAACACCTCTTGTTTTATTTCTTCTAAGGTAGAAGGTAACTCTAGCAAGGAAAGATCCAATCTTTCTTTTTGTGTGAACAAGGCTTGCTAATCAAGAAGGAAGTAGTAAGGTCTTGGGGAACCAAACAGAACAAGGAAATGATCTGTGAATATCTTTCCCAACTCCTGGTCCTCTTCATTCCAAGAACCTTTATGGGAAATGCGGGGTATAAATTTTTTGTTGCGCCTACCATTAGCCACTAAGTGAAAAAATTTAGTGCTAGAGTCTCTTTTTTTGAGCCATGTAACTCTGGAGCATTGATTCCAATGTATTTTCTCTTGATGCTAAAGAGAAGAAGCTCCTGCCGTAAATAGGAAAGACATTGTAGCTCGGAAGCAAAGAATGATCTACTCTCACTAGTAGTATCTAGAGAGTCTATTTCTAGAAGTAAGGAGCTCTTCAGCAAATTAAAAGAATGAAAATTTTTAGAGGCCCACGAACGTAGTCTCTTTTTTAGGTGGATGATTTTTTTTTTTTTTTTTGAGAATATAAAATCATCGCTTCCAACAGGGATGGTTTCCAACCACCAATCATGAATTAAGTTATTCAATTGGTCATTTGAGTACCATGATTTCTCAAAACAAAAGATCTTGGATTGTGTGAGATGATTGCCAAAATCTAGGCAAATAGGGGTGTGATGAGATCCAAATCTAGGAAAAAAGAATTGTCACATGTTGGGGAAAGCCGAGTTCCAAGTATAAGAAAAAAGGAACCGATCTAATCCTACCCACAATGGATCTGATTGACCATTGGTCCAAGTGAATCCTCTACCATGTAGAGGCAGGTCTATAAGCTCAAGATCATGGAGAATATTACGTGAAAGAAGGACATCTCATAAGATAGGAAGGCCCTTATTTTTGTCTTGCGAGGAAAATACCGCATTGAAATCTCCACATATGACCCAGGAAGGTGCACAAGCCTCTTAAAAGACGTAATTTCGACCAGAATTCTTCTTTAAGTGGTCGTGGATTAGGTCTATATATAGACAGTAGTACAAATCCAAACAAAATTGTTTAAACGGTTAGTGAATTTCACCGATAGGGGGAAGGATCCTATAAAACTTATGGAACCACTAACTTGAGTGTTGTCCCAAGCCATAATTATACCTCTAGCAGAATCAGAGGAGGAATAAAATCACAAGAATCTAGAGATCGGTTGTCGATCAATCTCCAAAGGGATTGGTATATGTTTTGGAGTTTGGTCTCCTGCAAGCAGGCTACCTTGATTTACTTTAGCAGATTTTAGAAATTCTTTAATAAGGAAGCGTTTGGAAAGTGATCCTATCCTTTTTTTTTTTTCAATAATCACCTTTGTTTTCAATTAAAAAAAATAATAGAAATTATTATTTTAAGTGAAGTAATGAGCCTCCTAATATCTTACTTTAAATGGATCTCTTTGTTGGTGAGAAGATTAGCCAAATTAAGAAGGTAATAAAACATAGGTAGAATACTCTAAATGGTCCCTCTACTTAAGTCACTCTATCCTTTTAGTCCCTCAATTCAGAAATGCTCCCAACTAGTCCCTCTACTCTTGAAAATGAGCCAACTTAGTCTTTTTACACTTGAAAATGACCCAACTAGCCCTTCTAATACAGAGACTAGTTGTATCATTTTCAAGCATAAAAATACTAAGTGAGCTCATTTTCAAGAATGGAGGGACTAGTTAGGAGCATTTCTGAGTATAGGACCAAAAGACTAGAGTGACCTAAGTAGAAGGACCAATTTAGGTATTATACCTAAAACATACTCAAGAAAGCTTGTAAGTAAACTAAATATGATGACAGTGACTATGGTGGTTGTTTCCAATTTTACAACAAAATTTCAATGGTTTTAACTTTTTTGAGCACTATCTAATTGTATTTTATTTGGAGGAATATATATATATATATATATATATATATATATATATAATCCGACTAATTTTCACTGTTATTACTTAGCGGGTGATGCTAATAATATCCTGATTGCTCATTTGATTTGATTTTTTTTTTTTTTTTTTTTTTTACAAATAGATGACAAGAACCCCAATTTAAAGGTGCCAAAAGGACAAATGGGTATATAAATATATTAATTATAATAGTTTAATGATTTTCTAAAAATTTATTATATGAAGCAGATTAATACGTTGGGTAATAAAAATATATCATGTATGCCCAAAATTATGTATCAACGGTTATAACATCACAATGATAAATCTCTCATACTATGTAATTATAGAGAAGTGGAGAATATAATTTCTCCCGCAAGAATTCTACACCAAAACCCACTATACAACTCGTTTGATCATTTTAAATATTTATTAAAAAAAATTTATAGAGTTAATGGAATTTTAGGTTTAAATAACACTAATCAAATTAAAATTTATACAATTTATGATAAAATTTAGATTATTAAATAATTAATGTAAAAGCAAGTTGAGGGAATAAAAGGGGCATCCCAACCAATCAAAGTTGCGAGTTCTAGCAACTTGATTATACTTGACTATTCTTCATGTGGTTTTGACAACCCCATTATAAATCACATCAAAAGCCAACCATTTTCAGGACGCAATAATTAGCCCTGCGTTAATTATTAGTTTAGTGACTTGAGAAATATCAAGGTTTTGATATTAAATGCGGGTCAATTATATTATGGATACGTCCATTTTGTAGGTGAGTGTTTAATGCGGCCAAGTTATTTCAGATTGATATTAAATTATAATTTATTCCCTAATTTACTGAATGTAACACATGATGCTGATATTATTATTCTATCTTTCAGTAACTTTTTTTAATATGTAATAAATTATTTAAAAAATATTAAAAAAATAGAAATGATACAAATACAAGAGTTACAAGGAAAAATATGATGTACAAAAGAGTTGGAGTCCCTTAAAACAATTGATGATGATTAAGCGACTTTATGATAATAAAAAATAAATAAAAAAGCATGATATTCCTTTAGAAAATGAATATAGAAAGAGTTGCAGCAAAAATATACAGTACAAAAGAGTTAGAGTCACTCAAAACTATTAGTAATTATTAAGTGATTTTACCGTAAAAAAATGTAAAAAATAACAAATCTTTTAAAAAGACTGAATGCCCAAAGGAACTATTAATCTGTGATCGCTCTGGCAAATTAAAGTATAAAAATTTTTTAATCATGCCAATGATCCGAAAAATGCTCGTAATACAACTAGAAGTGGTGCACAAAAATTCAAAATTATGTTTGATTGTCGCCATAAACTCGTAGAATTCTATAGTCTATAAGAGTCTATATATATTCTTTTCAGTCTTTTTTTCTTATTTTATTCTAGAGTTTTCTTTAGTCCTTTTTACTTGTTCACTTAAAAAATTGATGAAACATTAAATATTGATTTTTTAAATTTATCTTTTATATTTATTGTATTTTTACAACCTTCAATAAACTATACTCAACTACAAATTCTATTAAATTATATTTTGGATAATGATAATTTTAAAATGTTAATATACTTTATCATAAATTTTTATTACAAATTATCTTTAATTAATTTTATTAATATATGTGAATTAGTTAAAATGAACTAGTAAACTATGGTATCTCCAATTATAACCCCTCAGAAGTAATTTTAAAATTTTAGAGGGATTTATGTACAAATAATCTATTGACAAAGGACTTCAAACTCCTACCTAGGCCTTGTTTGGATTGGCTTATGAAAAAAGTATTTTTTTTTTCAGTTTAGTAGAAATGCTTTTGGAAAAAAGTGCTTCTCCATAATAAGTTAAGCATTTTTTTATAATTTGTATTTGTATTAGCTTTTCTATATAGAAGCAGAAGCTAAAAAACAGCTTTTATAATAACTGGTCATGCAGAAGCTGTAAGATAAGCTGAAAAATAGCTTTTTTCAGAAGCTCGTCCCAGCTTTTGAATTTATTTTACAGATTCTGCTTTTGCAAAAAAATCAATACAAACAACTTTTTTTGAACCCAGAAGTGCTTAACTTATAAAAAAAACACTTCTGGATAAACCCTTACTCTTCACCCCCTTGTGGATCTTTTGTATCTCTATAATCCGAATCCGTTTCCTTTATCGGGCACGGACCGGACTCCGAAAAGCGTGCCTCCAAGGCTCCAAAGCTAATCTCCAGCTTTAACTCACTACTCAGCGCTTTCGGATCCTTGAGATTTGCGCTAATGGAGCTCCGCTTTTCTGTCGGAGCTCCGGTTTCTCCTTTTAATTGGTTCTTTTTCACAATCTCTTCTCTCGCTTTGAGCTCAGAGCTCCAATGGCGATTCCAAGCTCCACTTTTTCTCCATCTTCTCTTTCGTTGAAGAGGATATAAAGCTCCTAGAGGTTTACTCTTCTTCCGTTTCACTAGAATTCAAGGAATTTGTTGTTAATCTTCTTTTCCTATGATGAATTTTTAGCTGTGAATTGAATTTCTCTGTTGAAGTTGTGAAGACTAAGATTTCAAAATTGAGTTTTTTTTTTTAATTTCTTGATCTTGTTTTAGTGTATTGAATGATTTAAAGGTTCATCTGCTTTTAGTGATTGAATTTTTTAATTCGACTGCATATTGATTGAATTGAGTGTATTATGATGTGTAATTGGAGTTTTGAGCCATTTTGCTTTGTGTGAGGCTTTGTTGATCTTTAGCTTTTTCTTTTGTATCGTAAGGACCACTCTTTTAGGTCTCAATGGCTTTTTTTTAGTAGAAGCTTTGAAGAATTGGCAATGAATGTGTTATATTTTTGTTTGTTTATTTCTAGTGGGAGCCATACATCCTTTTCCCAACCAATTCTCAACCCTTTGTTGAAGGAAAGGGTAGAACTAGCAATGTTTTTTTAACTATGTCTTGTGTTCATGTGTGGGTGCTTTATACTGACTTGTTTGTTTAGTCCAGTGGAAGTTTTGAATTGATGATTGCGGTGAAGGAGCACATGCCATGTTGCAACTTTGTTTTTCTTTCTTTTCTTGTATGGGGGCAGTATTTCATATTTTGCTTTTTCGGAAACAAATGTTCTTTTCAAGTTATCGTCTTTTTTCTTTGAGTGTCGGAACTTCATGCTCTTGAGTTGTGCCATTTGCTTTCAATTAGCACTTGTTATTTCTTTTACCACTAATCTTTATCTTGTTTTCTTGAGTTGCATCATATGCTTTTGTTTAGAATTTACTAATTTCTTTTATCAATAGAACAGGGGATGAAGAATTACTATCAATCAGCACTCAGATTTATCACAGAATTTTATTTGTTCTTCTGAATGGAACAAGCCATGGATCACTCTAAAATCCTTTTGTCGCTTCCTTGTCTTTTATCCCTTTTGTTATTCTTCTCTTCTCAAGTGACTGCTGATTTGTTGGACTCTGATAAGCAAGCTCTCCTTGCTTTTGCCTCTGCTCTTCACCATGGTAGGAAACTGAATTGGAATTCTACCACTCCAATCTGCTCTTCTTGGATTGGTGTTAAATGTTCAGTCGATCAAGCTCGTGTGCAAGCTATCCGACTACCGGGAATGGGACTCTTTGGCTCAATTCCGTCAAACACACTAGCAAAGCTTGATGCCCTCCAGACATTAAGCCTCCGATCCAACCATCTTGTTGGGAATTTACCTACTGGCATCTCATCACTTCCTTCTCTTCGCTATCTGTATCTTCAAGACAATAATTTCTCTGGTAATCTACCTGAATTGTTCTCTTCACGCCTTACTGTTCTTGACCTCTCGTATAACTCCTTCACTGGAGAAATTCCTGATGTGTTTCAAAATTTGTCCCAGCTTAGTGTGTTGTATCTACAAAATAATTCTCTCTCTGGTTCAATTCCTGACTTCAAACTTGTTGGGCTTAAACGTTTGAATTTGAGCTATAACAAACTCAATGGCTCTATACCAACATCGCTACAAAAGTTTCCTAATGAATCCTTCACTGGAAACTCTCTTTTGTGTGGACCTCCTCTAGTCCAATGCTCTGCAGTTCTTCCCTCACCTTCTCCTATTCTTCCTCCCATTTCAAACCCTGAAGAATTTCACTCGAAACACAAACACGTCGCAATAGGTACATGGGCCATAATTGCAATTGTCGCAGGAGGACTATCTGTCTTGTTATTGCTAGTGATGGTTTTCATTGTATGTGTTATGAAGAAAAATGGTAGAGAAGGTAGTGAAGCATCAAAAAAGAAGAGTTCTGCAAGTGAAAAAAGTGAAAAATCTAAAGGGGAGTCATCCAATGATGCTCAAAATGTTGAAAAGAATAAGCTCTCATTCTTTGAGGGCTGTTCTTACAATTTTGACCTCGATGATCTGCTTAGAGCTTCTGCAGAAATACTTGGAAAAGGGACTTATGGAACATCCTACAAGGCCGTTCTTGAGGATGGTACAATGGTTGTGGTGAAGAGGCTAAAGGAGGTGGTTTCAGGGAAGAGAGAGTTTGAACAGCAAATGGAGATAATCAGAAGGCTCGGTGATCACCCGAATGTCCTGTCAATTCGTGCTTATTACTACTCCAAGGAAGAAAAACTTCTGGTGTATGACTTTATACCTTGCGGCAGCTTTTCATCTCTCTTGCATGGTATGACCTCCTAAACACTTTGTTCTTGATTCGTTCTTGTATTTTTATTACTACTGTCTTTTTTGCATGAAGTTAAGGTTAACATAAGTTTAAGAACCTTTAGTTTGAATGGAAAAATATAGATTGATCAAATGGATATATATACAAAATTATTTTGACTTCATCTGTCAAATGCTTGCAAAGTTATGATGTATCTTGGACAGAAACTCATGATACTCTGTATAACTTTTTCTGTAGCATACTGTGAAAAAAATATTGTTTCTTTAGGAGGGTGAATCTCTTTTGATTTCCTAGAAAATAAAATGACCATGCTCGGAGAGCTTGTGCCACATTGTCTTGGTGCTGTGCAATTATATTTTTATTGAATCCTATCTAAGTTCCACGGTCACACATATTGGCTCTTCTGATATCATTGTTCTTCTCTTAAAACTAATATAACTTGTTCCGATTATTATAAGCTGTGAATTCATGCTCTGCATGATATATCAATTAATTGTCAAATCCATCATGAGGATAATATTTATGCTCACCAGTTATTTCATACAATGTACTTCCTACTACTAGAGAAGAAACCAATTTGACTGCTTCCAAGTAAACTTAGTTTTTCGAGTAATAATTCGTTATCATCTTTTTTGTTATCTCGTTGTTGAACTTCTGATCAACAGGGAACAGGGGAAGTAACAGAACTTCATTAGACTGGGACTCAAGGGTAAAGATCTTACGTGGTGTGGCGCACGGCATAGAACACATACACTCAGAAGGTGGTGGACAGTTTGTCCATGGAAACATCAAATCATCAAATGTTCTTGTCTCCCAAAACTTCGAAGCTTGTGTCTCTGATTTTTGCCTCAGCTCCATCATGAACACCCCTGTAAATTGTTCTCGAATTGCTGTTGGTTATCATGCTCCCGAAGTCATTGAGACACAGAAGCCTACTCAGAAATCAGACATTTACAGTTTTGGTGTCATGCTTCTTGAGATGCTTACTGGGAAATCTCCACTTCAATCTCAAGGTGTCGATGACATTGTTGATCTGCCAAAGTGGGTTCAGTCCATGGTCCGAGAAGAATGGACATCAGAGGTTTTCGATGCAGAACTTTTGAGGTACCCAAACATTGAGGAAGAGATGGTTCAGATGCTTCAATTTGCAATGGCATGTGTAGCAAGCAATCCAGAGCGACGTCCTAAGATAGACAGTGTCATTAGTATGATCGAGGAAATTTGGCAGCCAAGTTCAAGTAATCGATCATCGTCTGAGGAGAAATCAGTGAGGATTACCGGATAAAGATCGATTGTTGGCAAGGCGTCTAGATTGTTTTCTTTGTTTTCTGTTTTGCTGTTGTGTCATGTTTGATGTTTGCTGACAATGTTATGGACAAATCAATTCAATTCTTGATGAACAAAGAACTATTCTGCTCAGTGTCATACAATTAGTTACATCAACAATTACAGAAAAACCGAAAACCATGAACAGAGTTACAGACTCAAAGACACAACACAGAAGAAGAAAACCAATCAATACAAAGACAACAACTTCATACCATCTAACTATCGAAAAGGAATAGCAGGACTGTTCTTCAAGCTCCGGACATCTTTACAAACCCGATCCAACATCGACAGAAAATCCTTCACAATAACGAAGATCCTCAGCGGGTTTGCTTCGTCCTTGCTAACACTGCCATGATAATACTCAGTGATCTCTCTGACATGCAACAACACTCTCTTCTCTTCATCCTTGAGCTCTCCAATGACTCTTTCAGCATGTTTCAGAAACAAATTCAAAGAGCCAACAAAACTTCCACCACTCTCAATCTCAACCAAATGTTTCAACTGGTTCATTCCATTGGAGAGATTAGAAACAGAGCTTATCAAGACATCCAAATCCATGCTTGCAGTCTTCTTGACATTAGACAGCTCATTGCTAAGTCCTAAGACAAGATCAAGACCCATAATGGTTCTATGTTCTTCTTCTTTTTCATCAGCTTTTGGCTTTAACTTCTTGTCACTTGTCATCACATCTTTAGCACAAGAACATTCAGAACGAATTATTTCTTGAACAACAAAATGCAGTAGAGTTGTCTTTCCATCTGTTCCTTTCACATCTGCTAGTTTTAGCAATGCATCAAGTTTGAATGCTTTTGCACCTCCTCTTATTGTCCCAACATTCATTCTATTCCCAGTTTTCAGCACAGCTTCAAGTAATCTTAAAAACAGTCTGCTTGATCTTAGTTCTTTGCATGCTTCCTGCCAAACAAAATAGATATATTTAGTTATATCTTAACATGATATCAAATCTATTGTTTTCTTCACTTACCTCTAGCATTTCAAAGGATTTTCGGAGATGAAAAACTTCATCTTCAAAAGTTTCAATGTATAACATGGCCTCTATCCTTGGAAAAGCAAATGGTATGTTTAATAATGCCTTGATAAACTTCTCAGCTGGATCTAAGTCATTGAGATCTCCTTTATAGCTTAAGAGTTTTTCTTCTTCTTCCTTTGATGGAGACATCTTTACTAGTGCTTCCAGTTGTTGGACAGACATTCCTCTTCCTGGTTTTACCAAATCAAGATATGGACATTAGACTTCTTTCATTCATTAATCTTAATCTTGCTTTTTAAGTACATATATATATAAATTTGTTTGACAGTGAGATTAAAATAAATAAATTGATACAGCTTTCACACCAACCACTTAGTCAAATCCAAACTAAATACTCTTTAATGTTAAACACAAAATTATATATATATATGAGAATACCTTGCATTAAAGCATCACAGACTTGTTCAGTGGAAGCATTCAAGGCTTTCAACAGTATGGTAATGTTCTGCAATCTTTGGTGCTCAAGGACATGCTTGGTAATGCTAGGTGATGCGGTCTTGCTCTTCACTTCTTCACTCTTTACTGAACTTTGTGTTTTGTAACCAAATAATGATTCTATCATCTCCTCATCCAACCTGTTCATATCCATCAACCAAATCCAATCATATTAAACACAAAATTATACAATATAAACTGAATAACATTTTAACATGAGAATTCTTACTCAAATGAGCTTGATCTAATCTTGTCCCACACCATAGAATGATCAGGAGCAGCTCTTACTTTGTCCCAGTGCAGTGGTTTAAGCTTTGGCAAGGGAGATCCATTTTGCTGAATTTCACAGGGTGGTGGTGGTGGTGGAGCATTGCCGGACTTAATCTTTGTCGGTAACTTAGCTGGTGGTGGTGGTGGAGGTGGAGCATTGCCTGGCTTAATCATTGCAGGTAACTTAGCCTGTGCTGGTGGTGGTGGAGGCCTGTCCGCACTTAATCACTGCCGGTAATTTAGCCGGTGGTGGTGGTGGAGGTGGAGGTGGTGGCAGTGGTGGTGGTGGTTGGAGACTAGAACTATGAACATCGAGCGGTGGTGGAGAGTGCCCAGAATTGCACATCGGTAGTAAGTTAACCGGTGGTGGACGTCGTGGTGGTGGTGGTGGTGGTGGAGGAGGAGGAGGAGGAGGAGGTGGAGCATTATGAAATGCAAATTTTGGAATTTCAATGGAAAGATGAGAAGTTGGAGAAGAAGGCTCATGAGCAAGCTCCGAAGCCGGAGATCGAAATGGAGAGTTAATTGGAGAATGAGAAGTAGAACAATGAGAGGAGTTATAAACTGAATGAAAAGATTCATCATCTGAAGATGAACATGGATCACTAGATACCATTACTACATTCTTAGTTTCCAACATTTCTTTAGATATGAGACCAGATTGATGATAATCTCTCTCAATGAAAGCAGACAAAGAATTCAGGTAAAATTCAGAGGGGGAGTTTATGTTAACCTTTGATCTTTGCCGCATTTTCTTTCTAGTTCTTCGAAGTCTTCGACATAAAATCACGGCCATTATGCTGAAGATGACTAGAATTGTGCAGACTGAAGTGGTGATCACTATTGTGATTCTTTGTGCTCTAGACTTGGTTTCATTTTCTCTTCTCTTTGTCACAGCCGGTGCAATGTGAGGCCGGTGAGGTGGTAGCAATGGTGGAGGTGGTGGCTTGGAATGCATAACATGAGTTCGATATCGATGTAAAGGAATTGGTGCCTGTGCAGGTGTCGGTGCCGGTGCCGGTGCCGGTGCCGAAGAAAAAGATAAGGAATGAGTCTTCTTGTGAAGAGTAGAAGAAAGAAGTCTAAACTTCTTGGAATCACATATCATGAAGTTGGAGTTGAAGAAGAAGAAGAAGGTGGCAATGGAGATGAGGAAGAGAAGGCAAAGAGTTTGTGAAAATGAACCCATTTTTTTTTTTTTTTTTCACTAAGGAAACATGCATTCATGGCTATAGAGAAGAGAAGAAGGATTGAAGATGAAAATAAAAATAAATAAATAAGAAAGCCTTCAATGCTACTTCAAGGAATCCCTGACTCATGGTCCCTCTTTGTTCTTTTGCTTGACTTGCATATATTGCCTCCATGCATACTATTTCTATGTCTTTCTTTTATCTCTCTTCTTATTATAAGTTCACCAACATCACATGAGCATTGAGCAATAGAGCACCAAGAAAAGAAGGTAACAAAGAGTTTGGTTCCTTGTCTTGCTTTCAACCTTTTTCCTTTTGGTCACAAGCTTAACATTTTAGACTTAACCATGTATTCTAGTGGCCTTGTATAGTTTTAGTGGCATTTTAGTGAGGTTTAGATAAGGTTTCTCAATGAAAAGATTGAGTTTGTTGACTTGTGGGGCCTTCTTTTCTGTTGAGTTTTGGACTTGCTTATCACTCAACTAGATTATAGATGAATAGAGAGAAGGATTGGCTTCCTTGCAATATATGCTACTATTCCTTTATATATATATATATATATATATATAAAAGTTAATCAACAAGGCAATATTTCTTTTCTGTTTTTTAGACTTATTTTTTATTGTATATATAATATACAACTATATAATAAGAGAGTGATGGTTAATTTCCCTCCCATAAGAATGGTTAAAGTTCCACTCACTTCCATAAATATAGTTGTTGAAGGGTCACTATTTACTCATATATATATATATATATATATATATATATATATATATATATATATATATATATCATATTAATTATAGCATTAGGTGTCACCAGTGTGCAATATATGTGAACAATAAAAATTGAATAAGATATTTGAAAAAACATAAAAATGTGTTTGGTAAACATATTTATATGTGTACTTCAAAAGCAGTGCTATGTTTGTTACTGTTATTTTTCTTCCTAATACATTTTGAGTGATGTTTTTTTTTTATAAATCCATGTTAAACCATGAGATTGGTACATGCAAAAGTGGAATCTTTTATATATATATATATATATATATATATATATATAATTTATTAAAACATATGTTGTTACTTAAAATATATCCAATGTGTAGGTTAAAATTTTCATATTTTTGAATTTTTTTAAAAAAAATTATTAAAAAAGAATAAAGCACATAAGACTGTTTCCACTTGGAGTGGAAGCACAAAAATAAATGAATTACATAAAAGACTTTGGTCCCCTCAAAATTTTCTATTTTTGGCTTCGAGAACCAAAGATAATAATGAATATTAAATAGATTATTTATAGATTAGGTTGTTTATTAAGTTGATAATATGGGTTGAAATTGATTATGTTGTTAAATAAATTTAAATATTATATTTAGAAAAAATTTTAATAAAGTGGATAAACCACGTACAGAACAAACAACAAAGTTAGAGAAAAGAAAATAATCACATAAAAAAAAAATTAAATTTAGAATTTTGACTGACTTATTAACTAAATTGAATTTAGTTAAATATAATTAAGCAACCCTATTAAAAGTCAACCACCTACTTACACATATGTAAGTTCAATTCTATGTGCCTTTGAAGGAAAGAATTTGACTTTTTTTTTTTTTTTTTTAATAGAACACTTCCGTTATTATCATATTTTATATTCTAAAAATAAGAACCAAAATTTATTTTGAGTTGATAACTATAATTAATACTACAAAGTCTACAATAGAGAAATTTATGGAGATTACAAGGAAGAATGCTCCATCTATGTTAATATTCAACTAAAAATCTTCATGTTAATATAATTATTATATAATAAAGTAAACAAATATTAATAATATTTATTTTATGGAAATTTAATTGAATGATCAATCAACATCAACTTCTCAAGGTCACCAATTTAAACGGTTTAAATCACTATCAACCGTTCATGAAATTTATTTCAACAACCTATTTAATCAGAACTGAACCAACCAAACCGATTACAATAAATTAGCATCATTTAAGAGCTAATATTGAAAGGTGGCAATGTTTGGCAGTTGTCGGATATTTATCAAGCTTGTATGTAATGAAGTAGACATGACCCCATCTAATTTAATGCATGTCTTTAGGTTTGGTTAGTTAATGTCAGCTACATGATATATATATATATTGCTTAGACTCTTGACCATCTGAATTTAATTTTAAATGCAATATTTTTGGAATAGAAATTAAATATTTTCATTAATTATGTTGGAACTCCACGGACCTCTAGATCCACTGCTTAATCTATTTTGGATTCAGCTATATTAATAACCAAATCTAACTAAAGAATTTTTTTTTTTATTTTTTCAAAATTATATCATATTAAAAAGTAAATAAAAATTTCACATGTTTATATATGTTGCTTGCTTTGCTTTTTTGAATAGTTAAACATTTGAGGTTGCTTAATCTATTTTGAATGTCATGCTTATTGAATTTGTTTATAAGATATTTGGTTAAAAAAAAAAAAAAAAAAAGAGAAATCCAAGGTTATTTGTATAATTTTATACATCATTATTATAATGGTGTTATTTTGTGATGTATTTTTATTACATGTATATATACATAATTTGCATATATTCTCAATAACAATAAATATATAAGCTCAGTTTAACTTTTGCTCATCTAAATTTTCCAATCAAATCAACCATTGGATAGCCCAATGGTATAACACCAAAGTGTAAAAAATGGAGGTCTTGAGTTTAAATCATTTCCTAGGCAGTAGTACTGTTCACCCGGGCTCTGGTACTATTCATATATTATTTATATAATGTACATTCAGGTTCAGTACTATTCTTAAATCCCTTGAGTAGGGGCGCTTGTCGCCTATTAATTCAAAATAAAATTTCCAATCACCAAAAGCAAAATTGAAGTCATAATTATTTGTGTAAATTTTATTATTTTTTCTATGATTAACTAAAATTTTATATTAGAGCCATATAAATTAGAAATTAACTGTGCTAGATTTATGATTGTTGAAGGCAATAATACAAAAAGTAAATGAGATGTATTCTTGGCAAGTTTCAAATTTATCTCTCCACCACTCCAAGTTTTTTTAAGTCTGTGTTTTTGTTTTTTAAATTTTGACCCATAAAATGGTGGATTTCTTTTAATAAGTGAATTTTTTTTCATACATTATAAAACTTGAAATCTTGTACTTAAGCAAACTTAGTCTTTATCATTTCGACTAACACTTATTAGTCCCTTCTTACAAAATTGTTGATGACCAATAAATTCCTTATTTAAAAATAATAATAATACCTCAATCATCTCTAGTTTTATAATTTACTATTTTACTCTTGTTATATATATATATATATATCATCTTTCTTGAAACATGCACGGCAGATTAAACTTTGGCCCAACCATGAAACCTTTATGTAGGTCACTAGTGTTGGGGCTAAGTAAAACAACCTTGCCTAGCTAGACAAGTCAATTATGAATTTGTTGGGAGTTTCAAAATTTGTGATTAGTTCAAGCTAGACACAAAAACAACCTCATAATTGGTGAAGTAATTATATAAAAAAATTTAAAATAAAGTGCATAGTTGTAATTTTAGAAGAGATAATTAATTTTGGAACAATTGAATTATAAGAATCTTTTCAATATTTGACAAGGGTCAAGGATTTCGTGGTCAATTGCAACTTTGAGAGGAAGGATTTATGTGTGTCTTTCCTCTAAAACAAACACAATATTATTTGCAAAGCATACATGCGGAGAGATAATAATATTTTTCCATCTTTCAATAAATGGGTTGGGCTTAGCCCATTATTGGCCCATTGAGGGCAGAGTCATCATTTAAAAATCTAGAGAATAATAATTTGAAGAAAAATTAACTCTCTCTCTCTCTCTCTCTCTCTCTCTCTCTCTATATATATATATATATATATATATAATGGAGGCAACATAGAAACTTGAACAATTATACAATTAAAAGTTGAAATTTTGGAGATGCTAATGCATTGAAACTCTGCAAAAATTACAAGAAATTACTCAAAAATAAATATTAAAAAAAAAGAATGAATGAGTAAATGAATTATGAATTACAAAAGAAATGGAATTTGTTAATAATTAAGCTTTTCAGTGGAATCCTCTGAATGTACATCATTTAACTTACCACCTGCAATCACATGGAAAAGACTAAGTTTTAATTATTTTAAAAAAAAAACAGATACAAGGAATTGTAATTGTGTTGATAATGCATATTTTAAATACTAGGCTATATATATATGTCTTATTCTCACTAAATGTTTATAAACATAATTAATTTCACTAGAAAAAGATTAGTGAAATTAATGATGATTTTAACTTTAGGGTTCATTTGTATAAAATGTTTTTGAATCATTAGGAGATAAAGATGATTTCGTTAATGGATTGCATAACGAAAGAAATTTTGTAAAAAAAAAAAGTAAAAAGTAAATAAATAATATGATACCGCACCTTATATGCAATAATGCAAATAAATACAAAACACAACAGGAAGTGCACATAATGAGAGAGAGATCGATCACAAAGTCAATGAATATAATACTTAAGCAAATACATGTGAATACTAGTTTGGGTGTTTTTTTTTTTTATACTTATTCTTTATTTTAAAAGTTTTTTTTTATCTTTTTTTAGTTATACATATAGAAAATTTATAAAACATTAAATATTTTTTTTAAAATTTTACTATTTATATTTAATGTATTTTATAACTTTTAATAAATTATATTAAACTATACATTTATTAAATCATATTTTAAATAAGAATAATTTTGAATTTTTAATATAAATTTTTATAAATTTTAGATTACCAATTAATTTTAACAGATTTTTTTAATTTATGTGAAGTAGTTAAAATATAAAAGTAAAAAAAAAATAAACGAAAAAATAAACCAATATAAGAAAAGAGAAAGAGAGAGACATACATACAATGCATGCAAAATGATACCATAAAAGACAACTAAAAACATAACCAAAGAAAAACAGACTATCACATATGCAATGACATGCAAAAGCAGAGAATAAGTAAAAAAAAAAAGCAGACACACGCATGGATGCATGCAAACAACATAAACGCAATTAGTAATCAACTATGCATGCAAACTACGTAAACGCAATTAGTGATTAGTCATCATGCATGCATGCAAATTAACTACGTAAACACATGCAATTGTAAGTTATAAGTAAATAGTAATTACCCATTTTTTGCAAAGTTAAACATGAGGACACATTGACGTCCATCAGCGGCAGCAACTTGATCAGATGTAGAAACATCAACCTGATCACAAAACCAAGTAACTCCAAACTCACCAGACATAACTCGGCCTTGAAACAAAACACCCAAGTAACAATCCACCCAAACATTCACCACCTTATCCTTCTTCATCTCCTTCACATCCACCACCTTTGCATTCACCTTCAACCCAGTAGTATTCCTCCTTTCCTGAGAGAACCCAGGCACAGTCCCCAACCCAACAAGCTCCCCATCCTTTGACGTAACCCTAACGTTCATGGCACGGTAGACAAAACCGATGGGACGGACGTTAGGGTTTTTGACGGAGAGGGAAAGGGACATGGTGCCATTGTTGGAAGGGTTGAGGTGGTTGAGGTGCATGGAAGGGAGGGATGGGGAAAGCCAGAGGGTGAAGGCAGTCATGGCTCCGGCGAAGAGGAGGATTAGGATGAGAAGGAAGCAGCAACAGCAGCAGAAGCAACGGCAGCAGCAGGATCTCCGGCGCCGGCGAGGTGGTGGTGGAGGGATGAATGCTGGTTGGTGATATGCTGGTGGACGTGGGAGAGCGCTGTCTGCCATTGAAGACATGCATGCACTACGTACTTGGTTTCTTTGGTTGATTTGAGGGAAGATGATGGTTATTTTATTTATTTATTTAGTTATATTTATTAATTATTTTTTATTTGGATTTTTGTTGTTTTTTATGTTGTTGTTTTGAGTTGGGAAATGGTTGGATGGGGAAGAAAGGTAAAAAAAAATGAGGAGGTGCATGTTAAATATAGGAAGAAAGAATTGGTGATGTTGTTTTAGGTTTTGGGTGGTTTGTTGGGAGGGAGAGGTTTGTGGGGGGTTTTTTTTTTTGACAAAAAAAAATTAATTATTTAATTATTTAATAAAATTGATTGATAAATTAATTAATTAAAATTTAGGAGGTTGAGAGGAATTATGGTTTGTGTTGTTATTTAAGGGTGGGAATAAGTGGGGTTGTTTGGTTTTTTTAGGCATAAGGTGTTATGAATGATTGGGAGGTTGTTTTTTTTTTTTTTCTTCTTTTATATTTTGAGTATAGTCTATGTTTGTGTAATTAACCAACAATATGACTATTTATTGTTGGGGCCTATAAATTATTATTGTTGTATGTCTTATGTTCATGCTGGTTTATAATTTAATTTATGGAAAGTTTTTAAAGACTAAAATAAATTTGCAAGTGTAAGTTATGTTACTCAAATGATTTGATCCAAATAATTAATTAAATATGTGACATTTGACTAATGAGATATAAAATTAATGATGTAATTGGTGAAGTTGGGTAGAATGATGATTTTTATAGAGCAGACTTATATTTAAATATTTAAATTTAATAATCTTTCTTTTTGTGAGGTCTTGTATCAAAAATATAAAATTTATAAAAAAAATTAATAACTATATATAATAAAATTCAAATATAACATTAGTTAAAGTTAATGCTAAAGGTGCTAAATGACTCATGTTTGGAGCTAATTAGTCATAATAAGAACCTTTTGTCTAGGTTGAAAGTGGCTCTTCATGATATCATATGCTTTACAAAATAATTAAGTATGGCAATTGGGAGTTAATAATTAGTTTAAAAATTAATTAAAAAATTAATTACCATATTAGATTCATTATGACTCTAATTATATAATGAATTAGAGTCATTTAATATGGGAATGTTCCCAATGCCTAAGTTGCCATCCATTTTCCTACTCCATGTCACAATACCCCACCATATTGGAAAAAGAAAGGAAAAAAAATAATCAAATTGCAACCTATACCTCACACATAAAATTTACCGACATTTTCTTAAAAATTAATATATTTGTCAAACATAATTATAATCTTAAATCTAACAATATAAATAGTCATTTGTCTAGTCTACTTAAATGATTATTTGTTATGGCATATTTTGAATGAGACTATTAAGAATAGAAAGATTCTTCCGAATTTAAAAAGGAAACTATAATAACATCAAATATTTTCTCTCTTTATGAATGTATTAACTTGATGATTTTTAACGTTAATATTCTCAAATATATTAAATAATTTAAATATTAATATTAATAAATGTAAACATGTTCAAATTCAATAAATATATACACACACACATTTATATACTTAGGCTTCAATTATAGCAACACAAAGTTGATATTGTGAAGTCCCATTTTGATGTCCATTTACATAAGAAAATAATTATTTTAAAAAAATTGATATATTAAATATTGAAAAAATTAAAAATATCAAGTACTTAAGAAGGAAAGGCATCCCTACTTTTGGAATAATACTTATCACTTAAACAACTTCACAAGGAATCTAAAACAGCGAAATTATTAATAAGATACATGCATATTGAATGAGTACAAAACACAAGCAATCAAATGGCTTTATTCAAAGCAAAGGACAAGCTTGAACATTATTAGCCTAATTACTCATTATTAATACCTCACTAATCCCTCTTAATTATCCCAACATTAGTCAATAAAATAAATAATTAATTTTTTGACAGAAACTTCCAATCACTACAAACTCACTTGACCAATAATTTGGAAAGTACTCATTTGGAAAATTCTCTTTGTATCATTGAACATTTTTTAATTTCTTATATATATTGTTCAAAATTATAAAGAAAATGGTAAATATATTTTAATTAAGGGAAAAAGGATAGAATGCGTGATGTTATTAAAGTTTTAAGATTTTTTTGTTCGCTCATTCATGACTAAAAATCATTATATAAGTCAAGAAAGTATTCATTGCAATATGTGTTGCTATTAAGATATTGACAATTAAACCTCTTTTATAAATTATTAAAAAAAGTTTTAATTAAACACGTTTTGGTGATAGTTAATCATTTGAATATTCTATCTATTTTGTTCTTTCAAATAATTATAGTTAGTGACAAAGACTATTAAAAATCATCAATTTTATCAAACATAAACACCAGCCCTTAAAATGAAAAATATAATATATATAATTGCAATAGAACCATAAACTTAATTTTCTTAAAAGAATTAATTGATGTTTGAACATCTATGCAAAAATGAAAATTTGCTTATACATGGATGTAAAAATAAATTTTTTATTTGTTTATATAATTTTTTAATAAAACAATTAATTAAAATTTTTATAAAAAATATATTATTATTTATTTAAAAAAACAATCAATTTATATCTAATAAAAGTTATAAGTTAATTTTTAATATAGTTTAAGTCATATGTGATTTCATATAATGTCCGCAAATGATGAAAACACATGAAAAAAACGAGCTAGGATAAATTGGGCATGACTAAAATATTATAATATACTTTTTTTGTTATGGTGCGGGGAAGTCGAATTTAGAGTGGGGAGAGCCGTTCGGACACAATATAAATGATTTATATATAAATACAAATTTTATAAATGCAAATTAATAATTATTTATTTTTAAATAGCGGTATGAATTTTTTTTTATAAAAAGAAAAAAAAAAAAAAAAAGACAACGCACGTGAGAGAAGGAAGCACGTGAGAAGGTAGCGCGGGAAGACACGCAAGCCCCGACATCCACTCTTATTGGTGGCCGCTTTGGTTTTCCCATTTTGTTGCTTTTTGGGTACAGTGCTCACGTGCCAATCCAACGTCTAAGATTCCGTTTTCATTGCTTACGTGTCGAGATCTCATGGCACTCTTTCCGGGAATCTAAGCTGACACAGTAGCTGATGTGGCCTAGCTTAACGACCAACTCGCTTAAAAAGACGATAACACCCTTG